>QLNU02014176.1:79732830-79770190 GCA_006491805.2 Dysdera silvatica
TTTGATAACATTTGGTCCAAGAGTTTTCATTTTATGGCCATTTCAAAGTGGAACTTTAATTATAAAGACCCTGTATATGTCTCCTTTACTAGGTTACCCTTCTGTCATATTTGATTATAATCTATCCTAAACCATATAGTTTAATTAAAGAAAAGCCCAGCTTTAATTCTTTGTCGTAAATTAAATATTTTGGTGAGTATAAAGCAGGGTTGTCCAACCTTTTTGAGTAGCGGGCCACTTAAAGAATTTTCACGGATCTCCAGAGCCAGCGGTTTCCTTAAAAAAAAAACGAACTTACACCTAACATCCTCCATTTATAGTTTCTTCTAGTTATTTGTTTGTGCACTTGCGATATAGAAAGGGGTCATCTATGAGGTCCCAACGATTTTTCCTTATTTCTGAAAAAATGTAAAAATTTTTGGAGAATTTTTTTACTTCAAGCAATTGTAGGCGGGCCGGATTAACATTGTTAGCTGTCCAGATTGTGACCCACGGGCCGTATGTTGGACAATCCTGGTATAAAGGAAGGCTAGTAATATAACAACATTTACCTAAACTATTTAATAGTCCAAAACTAAAACTTTTCCTGGTGAGGGGGAGGGGCGAAACAGCCGCCCCTATAATAACATCCTGGATCCGCCCTTGTTCAGTTTCCTATATATGTTATTTAGAAAATAACGCTATAATTTTGTATTAATTTGGTTAAAGAAGCTCTAAATATTTTTGGAAAAAAATGGAAAATCCAGCAAATAACGGCGAATAGTATCTCTTCCGCCGAAATGCATATAATTTGTCAAATAATTAGGTGAATAAATTTTTCTTAACTTTAATCTTTCAACCAAACAAACAATCAAACAAGTCATTTAACCGTCGCAATGTAGAAGTGTTTGCTTGAATTCTTCCGAAGGGTTGATATAAAATCCAGACTAATAAATATATTATAAAGATAAAACGTAATCACCAGAGAAATTCCAATCGATAAAGCAATGTTAAATCTTTACCAGAAATGAAACATTTACTTGGTTTTATTGGGTAATAGGGTTAAGCCACATAGATAAATAAAAATTTCATTCCCTTATATCAATCTTTCATTGCTTCTAGATACCTATTGGCTATATTGCTTATATCTATTGCTCGATATAAGCAATAGATATTAGTAATATATCCAATATCTATTGCTAGATATCTATTAGCTATATTGGCTTATATTGCTTCAAAATATCTATTGGCTATATTGGATTATATTGCTTTAAGATATCTATTGGCTATATTAGCTTATATTGATTCAAGATATCTATTGGCTATATTGCCTTATATTGCTTCAAGATATCTATTGGCTTATATTGCTTCAAGATATCTATTGGCTTATATTGCTTCAAGATATCAATTAGCCTACAAGGTGCTCGGATGAAAACTATCTAAGACAATGAAATTTTTATCTATGAAAATATTATAAATGTTTCTGGCTTGTATTATTGTAAATTGAATTTTTTTTTATTGTAGTTGCCTCAATGAATTTCAATATTGTATTCTCCGTGGCTCGACAAACATTCAGGCGAAAATTAACCTTATTGGACGTTGTTCGAAGCATGTTTGGTGCCATTCTGGCCCCAGAATCCTTTATAGGACTTTCAAGTGCCGAAGACTTAGATCATGTGCGTAATGTGTCCTCGATGTAACTCTAAAAGTCATCTGGGACTGAATCCGTCACTGAGGAGGTCAAGCACCTCACTATCCAGGCAATTTCTAATAAAGAGAAAGAAGCCCCAGTACTGTGCAACGCTCACGAAATGAGCTCTGGTGAGACTATCAAATCGGTGTGATTATTCTTCTGTGAGAGTTAGGAAAGCCACGTGATATATATAATAATATAGCAATGATAGATTGTGCAAACTGATTTAACAAAGGTCCCCGCACTAATACCGATACTCTGTTTTGTTTAATGAACTGTTCCAAGTCAAAGTCGTGGAGCAAATTCTGCGGATCAACTCGTCAGAGTCAGACAGTTGTTAAAGTCATCGCCCTCGGGCTAACTCTACAGGATTTGATTCCCTGTGAGCATAATTGTGTATAATTTTTTTACGTTTCAGAGGTCACGTGTGGCCATCGGTCCGGCCCCAGAAAACCAATAGCCCAATTTTGAGACGTAAAACATTCAAAAATAAAAATAAATAACGATGAGACTGAAATTCACCCAGACAATTATATTTTTAAAAGAACGTCGTAGTACCCTTCGATACTGTCGTAAACCACAAAAGTTTATAATAAGTACTTTCTAACATATAATTTCATCATTTTGAATGCTTTTTTTTATTAAGTATAGCAGCAGTTCTCAACTTTTTTACGCCACGGAGCACTTTCCAAGAGAAAAATTATTTGCGGAGCACCATCGTCGCCCTTATGCCAAAGGCACTTTTTGGCAAGCTTTTTTGCAAGACACTTTTTTGCAAGTGAATTTTTGGCTGCTCTTATCTAACAATATTTTTCAAGTTGTTAGTTGACATTTTATTGTATAACAGTAAAAGCGCCAATTTTTTTTCGAATTTAAATTGCTTAAATCTGAGTCTAAATTTAATTTTCCCTAATTAAAGTTATTAAAAACTGGAGCTTTAAATATCGTTTTTTGAAAACATCAATCATGCATATACTTTATTATATGCTTTTTTTAATTTTTTTTCTCGTAAGGGCGATGATATATTCACCAACATAGGTACTAAATTTATTTATACAAGTCAAACACTACGCAGATTAAATTAAGCAACAATTTATATCAACATTCTTTAGGCTTAGTAATATTAACGCCGATGTTATGTCACAGTTAGATGGTCAAACGTTCGTAAAGAAAGGAATGTTTTTTGCGTCTGGTGGGGCACGATCCCACGCCGTCCCACACGCTTTTCGATAAATTTAATACCAGTCTCTTCGCAATTTGGTTTAAAAAGCAGTCCATGTACTGCACCATTCCGCGAAATATCCGGTTTCGGAAAATGGGTACTAAACCAAATGACAGCAGTATTAACGATAGATGGTATTTTTAATTATTTGAGCATGTACAACATCATGTTATATTTCTCACAAATTTCATAGAAATAGGGAACTCACTTAATTACATAAACGAAAAATAGAGGAGATATGATATGGTTATCTCTTGGTGCTTTTTTTTTTTTTTGTTTCGCCGGTTACAACCTGTGGGCTTTGTCGACTTTCTTAATGTTTTGCTTAGTCACTATAAGGTGTGCAATGTTGCCGATCTAGCGGATTTCACCTTCCTTTAGCTGGAAAACGTTTGATTCAACGACCAGGGGGAACGTTTTATATATATGGCTTTTTCAAATATTTTAGCTGAAAACTTAGCGATTTTTTGTAATTTTTGACACTGGAGCACATGGATCACTTGGAAAGATTTCGCACCAAATGTTCCGCAGACCACAGGTTAAGAACCACTGATGTATAGCATTATTACAATAAAATACAGTTTAGGTAATTTAACGAAAATATCGAAGATATACATACTACATACACCTGCTTTGTATGTGCCTATAGAGCAACTTCTTGGCATATAATAAAAGATAATCGTTATATGCACGCTTACGCTACGTATTCACTATCAAGGCGTAGTCCAATTTTTTCCAAGCTCGTATTAACATCTCTTCAGAAACGTTTAGCCCCATGTGAAGGAATCTGCCGCGAATTATGTAAATTAGTAGGCAAGAGGAGAGGCAAAAACGTTATATTTAATGACGTTAATCAAACGTTAATTAATTAAACGTTATCCTCACAAGAAAAAGTCAAATGGGGTTAATTATAATTTTAAACGTACTCCCCTTCTTCTTTAGAAACTGATAGTCTTCAAGAATTCTCTTAACTTTTGCACAGACTATATTGATTTGAATTTCTTGTGCTAATCATAAGCGAATTGTCTGCTTGGGAGCGCCTACCGAAAACGTTTTTGCCATTCGAAAATGACGAACAACATAAATGGAATTTGCTTTACCCAATTCCAGCCAACAAAACTATTCTTAGCTGTGTCTGTAGCAACCTTTGCTTGCTAGTTATACGACGGGATTATTGTGTGCACAAAATACAACTTAAAATTCTTCCCAACAAACCCATGCATAGAATCCCAATATCTTCAAAAGTTTTGGCTTTATGAGAAAGAAAGTAACTGTTCCATTTATAGTAATTCTCTTTGTATAAATATAGCCATTTATGCTTCTATATAACTGTGAAAATATAGAGGAAGTTGTGGTAATATGGATACTGTAGTATTATGGATCCCCCTAGGTTCCTCGGGCGGAACGAGGATCCCCCTGTGACCGCAGTATTTTTAAAGATTCAAATTATATTATAGCACGTGATGATCAAAATCAAGCTGAAAATGAGCAGTTCCCCTCCATTTCACTCCAATAAACTCTTCTGCAAAAGGGCAAACCAGGTGTGCGAAACGCCAATTATCTCTTAAGTGACTCAGCTGTTACTGATGATTGCCATGCGAAACTATAGGTTATGTGTATGATGTGTCAATTATGGGCACATAGTGAATGTTCTGGAGCCGAGAAAGAAATTTATGTTTGCGACTTTTGTAAATAAATTATATTTCTTTCAACAATAATGTTCATTTTTGACAAATAAATTGTGACAATTTCATGGGGGTCCATAATGCCAGCACTTAAAAAAAAGTGATTTCTCTTTTTTTGGTAATCGCATTGTGGAAGTTATTGTATATATTCTAAAAATTATTACTCCTATTGTGGCCACAGCTGATTAGCATATGCGACCAACCATTCCCAAAACGAGTGAAATTAGCTTAAAATATAAGCGCAGGTTACAAAAAGCAGAGTGGGGGTATATATTACTCCCTTCTCCTATAGGTGTTAATCTTATAACTTTTGCGTTTTATTTTTACTATTTTGAAATCGACGTTTTAACACATTTTCAAAGAGAGAGAGAACGTACTTGAATTTCGTTTTTCTCCTTGGGTTGTGTTTGTAATTCATGTTTAACCTAGTTGAGTTCATATACTTTTCGTATTAAAAGAATGGATTATTCTTCAAGGGGTAAAAACTATGCGTCTACATAGCGACTGGTTATAAGGGATGCGTCTAATATATGCAGGGGCGGATTTAGGATTCATTCAAGCGAGAGGGCGATTGATGACATGATTTTTGGAAATGATACCTCATTGGACCTTTACCTTGCATCTTTTCAATGTTAAATTTTTATTCGAGAGGGGCGATCGCCCCTTGCCCCTGCAAAATCCGTGCCTGAATATAGGATAATTACGTTTTCAATGATCTTTACAAATGTTCCCACGGGCATCTTTAGAATAAGATAAAGAAGGGTAGAGACAAAATATAGTCCATACTCGAAACAAAAATGAAATAATTCAAAAAGTGTAAATTTTGTAGGAGAAACCAAAGGAAGTTTTGTCTTCCCATAGTTACTTAACCTTGTTTGGCGTTGCACCATAAGAAAACAAGCAACCAATTTAGTCACTTATATTAAATAAAACTATATACGAAACTATCCAATGAGTCATTTTTGAACTAGATTTGAGACTTCTTCTCTTAAAAACATATTTCTTACAAAACGGATATATAACATAAAAACGTTGAATTTTTGTATTACGTAACAGTTGTATTATGTAATAGTATTCATCCACTGTGACATAATCGAAATTGAATATTTTCGATCCTTTCATGGTTTTTGACAAGCTTTGATTTATATATAGGCACCTTGGGCAGGGATCCAAATTTTTAAGGGATGGCAGATATTATATTTCGAGTGTAAACTTACGTGCGAGAGAATTCTATGGATTCGCTCTCCTAGGAACTTCCCCAGTTTGTCTTAATTTTAAATTCTGGAAAATTTCGCGAAACAGCTCCCTCCCACTCACTCACCCAAACATCGGAAAAAAATATTTTGTCCTCAAATAAAATAAATTTAATTATAAAAATATCGACATTTTATCTTATAATAACGCACACAAGATAATCATAAACCCCCCACACTCAATGTTGGAGTAGGCACCATAAAATCTCCCTGCGGTGGCGCTGTACGGTAAAGCGTTCGCCTAGTGCGCCTGTTAAAGGCGCACTAGGGTTAGACTCCCAATCGTTAAAGAACGCTTATTCAGAGATCTCATAAAGATCGCACTGCTCACTGGGTTTGGTTCCCTAGGCCTTAAGAGGTTTGGATTCCTCGGAAAATCATAGGTCCAGATGTTCGGATTCCTCGGAAAACAGTAGGTTCCAGCTCAGCATGACCACTGTAGTCCTTGAGCCGTAAAAAACAACAGACAAACAAACACTAAAATCGCTGTGCTCCAGTTGATTTAGACCCTAAACACGGCCTGGTTTTTGCGTAAGATCGATGTTTGTTTTGGAATAAGCAAGCATCGAAATCACAGTTGCATAATTCTAAATAAATTAACACCAGTGGCAATTTAATTTTTTAAAGCATTGCAGCCATTGAACAATAACGAACTGGTATGAATCCCTTAACACTAAACCAACCGACATTTCATGTATACCTAAATCCTACCATGAGCGGTCAAATGCCCGCTTCAAAAAAAAAAAAAAAATGTATCTTAATATAGAAAGAGATTTTAGCCAATTGGATAGTAAACAAAATATTTTTTTCTATTTAGAAAAGTTTTATTTACATTTATGCATTTTCAGCACATTTTTTACAAATTACAGTATTTGTATTGCACATTTTCCACATACGTATTTTTTACATTTTATACAAATTTTGTTAGTCTTATTGACTTTACAATATCTTATTGGACAAGCTTTCCGTCCAGATGAATCTATAGCTGTATTTGTTATTGTTTCTGATGAACATTCTTTGCTTAGCTGTCTCTCCTTCTGATAATCGGTCCCAAGCTTTTCCGCCAATTGAAATAAAAATTCTTGCCTCGATATTTCTTCACCCGTCGTTTCTTTGTATAAAATCCAAGCATTTATCCCGGCTAAATCTAAGATATTGAAAATACCTGTAAAGGCCACCTTTGACATTTAGATTTAACACTATATTTTCTGGCCATTTGATTGGTTACATCTACACCGAATTTTCTGCTATTGTAAAATCTAATTGTCTCTGGTATACGGGTGTCACTTTTTTCAATTTCAACGGATGAATGCATTGAACTAAGTATCAATACTTTTTTATTGGGTTTAGCTTTGTAAATTGTAAGAATAAAATCATTCGATTTGTATAATATTGTTGAGAAGCGTGTCATACTATCCTTTGCCTGTCTCGCTAATTTTGGTAGCTCTCTTTTATTTCTGCGAATAGTTCCAACAAGCGTAGTCTTTTTGCTTGAAGTTTACTCGCTAATGACACGCTTGTAAAAAATTGTCAGTTGTTATATTTCTCCCATGGCCCGTATATGGTTCTGCTAATTTCAAAGTTACAAACTCCCCAAGTGGGACGGATGATTCTCTCCCTTCATCTTTCCCCAAATATGGAAAGCCGGTAACTATATACTTACTACTTACATCGGAAGCCAACCAGAATTTTATGCCAAATTTGTCCGGTTTATTGGGCATGTATTGAGTAAATCTACAACGTGCTTTTGTTGGAAACAATTGTTCATCTATAGAAAGATATGCTCCTGGTTTATAACAGTTTTGACTGTTTTCGATAAATTTGTACCAAACTTCAGAGATCAAAGCGAACTTATCGTTTCGTAAGCGTTGACTTCGTTGATTTCTGTTGTCAAACCGAATAAACCTCATGATTTCTGTAAAGTCATTTCGGCTCATAGTTGTCGAGAAAAATGACGACCCCATTTCTTGTTCCATAAATATGATAGATCCATATTTTTAGCCTCACGTGCGCCGCGTGCATATAGAAGTCCAATAAATGCATATAATTTTGCAATAGATAAATTCTGTTTCGTTTTCAACACTCCAAATGCCTCTAATTCCGTATATTTTCTTACATGTTCAATTATGTTATGATCAATAATCAAGGAAAATGCCGACTCAACTCTGCCCTTTATAATATTTCGTTTAGCGTATCCTGTCGGTCCTGATATTTCCTTGAAAATATTATAAATCGGTGCTCTTCCGCGATTAGACCCTTCTTTTATTTTTTGCCAAACAGTTCCGTCCGTAGTAGTTTCAATCTCTTCCTCATTTTCACTTTCGGAACTAACTATAAATCTCTTCCTTTTTTGTCCTCTTCGTGTATTCAAAATATTCTCTTCGTCCGTATCGCTGTCCAATAAGTCACAATTATTTTCCGCTGTATCATTATCAATATCGGAAACTTCTTGGTCATCTTCCGAACAATCCTCGTCGATATTATTTATTTTGTCTAATAAATTGATATTCCTCGAATGTCTTGACATTTTTGGGGATGAATATACAAATGATAAAGTAAAAACTAAAATATCAAAATATAAATCTAACGGGACAAAAACATTGAAAACATAAAAGTTCAAATGTAAATCACGCCACAAAATATTGTTGGCTCTGTTCACTTTGTTGAAACTAGCACTTATAACACGTAATGATCTCTATTATATGCTCTGTGAAATTTTGATGTTCTCTGTTCGGATCGCAAGATCGTACTGTCGTACAAAAAAAAGCTAGGCATTTGTTCCAATCGCGCGTTTGTTTACACTGTAGATCCACAATTACATTGTGGGCTCGTAAAACAACTTCAGGAGTGCGCTTTCCGAAGAATATAGTCGTAAATAACATGAATTGTTCAAATGACCGCTCGTGGTAGACTAGACATGCTATGAAATTTTTTCGGAAAGTAAACAATAAAGAAAGTTGTGAATATTGGAAAATGGGTTGTATGTATATTATAGGAAAAGTCAATAAGTTACATGGTGATACAGTAACGTTGTATACAAGAAATTCTAAACGACATTTCAAAAACGGTCATTTGACTGCGCGTGGTAGGTTTAGTGTTAAATAATTTATCTCCTTCGAAAATTTCTTTTCAAAGAAGCTCGCTCTCGACATCTTGAATGAGGTTCGTTTCTTTGAACTTTAGCTAATTCCATAAAGTTGGAAATTTACAATTAATTTAACGCAAAAAGTTAATGTAGAATTTGTTAAAAGAAGAGAAATGTTGAATTAATTTTAAAAGTTTTGCACTTTATTGAATTAGTCGTAGCGTGAGAAATAAAAACTATCCCTTTATGTACGTTTTATAAAAACATTCTGAATTCTTAAATGAAAGAAATGAAAGAAATAATTGACTGAGTTTCTGAATCATATTTAAGTCCTTAACATTCATGTGTGATGATTAGATTTCAGTTGAATGGGTTTACGAGATAACTTTAATTTAAAGAATATAAGTTTTATTGATGTCTTCAGTGGTATTCACCAAAGTAAATTCAAAACTTGACTTAAATTCATTTGCGAGAGAAAAAAAATTCTAGCATTTCATAAAAGGTGACATTCAAAAATATAAATCTTCATTTAAATTGAAATTTTACGATATATATAAGACAGATTCGTGTAAATTTCAACTCAGTTTCAGCAAATTTATGGGCATTAAGGGAAATCGTTTGAGAAAGGTATTAGAATAAATTAGAAAAAATATATATTATGGTATAGAGAGACACTAGAAAAAAAACCCCAGATTTTTCTGTTGTTTTATATGTAGACGCAAGTTCTTTTTTAGGGTGATTCAGAACTAATGGAACAAACTGAAAGGGGTGGTAAAGGACGTCAAATAAGCCATATTTGGCGAAATCTCCATGTCCGCTAAACGAGCCAGTTTAGCAGTGCATGATTGTTCTGATCAGTAAAACAAGAAACGCGTGTGTTTATTGTAAAAATGGTGATTAAAATATTTTGTCACCTTTGTTTTCTCCGCTTATTTATGCACAGTAATAGACGTGTAAAAATGTTCTGTTCGCAAACTGTAGGGCATCTCTACTGGCAGAAATATGCCCAATTTGATCAAAAAAAATTTCGCGAAAAGTATTTAAAACCACACTATTTCCTTATTTTTGCAACAAGAATTATACCGCTCATGCAAATTATACAGATATAATAGATATTTAAAATATTTGGAGAAAAACTTAATTTTAGCAAGTAATATAAAAACTGGTTTTGAAATACACCCCTGCATTGAAAGTTGTTTTTAAGAATGATGAACGCTCTATTTTCAGTGCTGAACGTGCAATTTAGTATTTATTAAACATGTACTCCCAGCAGTGGCGTAGTGTTGGGGCCGGGGCCACCGGGGAAAAAGCCCCTGGAGCAAAATTTAAATATTGGATTGGTGGAAAGGAGTGGTAACGGATTTTAGCAGGCGCAATATTTAAATAGCTCCCGACGCTGACGCCCAGTATTTCCAATAATGGTTAAAATAACTGGTTAAAATAAATAATGGTTTTTAATAATGGTATCTTGGATCCTACATTTGCTTTGGATAGACAACGTCTGAACTAACTAAACGTTAGCAGATTAGAATATCAATACTTTTATTAAAAATCTACCATTTTTGTCTTCACTTTCAGAGTATAAAATCGAATAAAAAATTTTACCTATTTTGTTGAGTAGTAATTACCTGCAATGTTTTAAGTTACACTATCTTCTACACCTTGTTAAATATACAGTAGAAATAGAGCTTAAATAGTAATGTTTTGTCATTGGCTCAATGATAGCTCAGTGGCAAAATCTTACCATGGTCAACCGTTGTATTCTTTCAATAGATCAGTGGTTCCCAACCTTTTCAAGCCGCGACCCACTTTTATAATAGCCAACTAACCCGCGGCCCCCCTCTGTCTGTGCCGTCACATTTGCATAATAAAAGCATTTTTAACAGAGTAAAGAAAACACATTAAATATAAAATTATATATATATATATATATCATAAATGTAAGTATTGGAATACACAAGAATATGTACTAAAGAAATATGGAAAAAGCCTATGATATTATTACTTATAATACATTACATGCAACATTTCAGAAACATTATTTTGCAGATCTTATATATTGTGTCTGGCATGCGTGTATAACTGTTCCCTTGAAAAAGATTGTACATGCATGCCTAGATTCAATATATTATTGTATAATTTCAATTTTTCACTTTCGTTACTAACGCATTATTTTAAATCGTAAAAATACAGTGTGCTATACAATAAAACTACTTGTCATAAACTTGTTTATGCATGTATATATTTTTATTACATATGCATGTATATTTTATAATATAATATGATGTGCATACATTTACACCTATATTACATATGTACTTATATATAATGGTATTAGTTCTTAAAATCCTGTATATGCATGTTCTAGTGTATAGGCCTATACTACAGTGCGTTTGGTATTTTAGTGGACACTTGATAACAGTGCACTATCGTGAGAAATAATGCCAAATTTGAAAATGAAAATAAAGATACTACAATAAAACAGTATTCTGCAAAGTGGAAGATTAATAATCTTTATTAAATCATTCATAAATGTAACAAAATCAAGATGAGGCTTTCAATCTTGTTTGAAAATTTAATGGACACTTACTGAAATTGGAGTGTTTTATGTACATTAATACATGATAGATGCTCCATTTTTGCATATAACTTTAAAGACACGTGAATCCATTGATTCTATCAATGTTTGTAAATACTTAGGATCGATTTGATACCAAGTTTCCACAATAGCGTCCTTTAAGGCATTAACCGACGTGAATTGCTTCCCATTTGCATATATTTGACGAACAATATAATCCCATACGTTTTCGATAGGATTTAAATCAGGACTACGTGTCGACCAAATCATACTTTTAACTTTTTTGAATTTATCCATCTTTTGGTGGAGATAGATGCATGGCACGGTGCGTTGTTCTGTTGCAAAATCCAGTTTTCCCCACATATTTATGAGGCATATGGGAGGGCATATTCTTTTAAAAATTCTTGATAGCAGGTGGAATTCATACGACTGCCGATGAAAGCTCCAGGCGTAGTACCGTTGTAGCCAAAGACACTACAAATGGTCATCAACCCTCCTCCTTGAACTCTACGAGAAAAGTATTGCGGCGCTTTCCGCAAATCGTGCCAATAATGTTGAAAAGCATCCGGACCATCTAAGTTGAATTTCTTTTCGTCCGTGAAAAGTACCTGCAACCATTTATCGTTCCACTCCATGTGTCGTCGAGCCTAGTTTAAGTGTTCCTGTTTGTGAACTTGGGTGAGAGATGGTTTGCCCTTTTGTTTTGTTTTTTGAAGAGATAAATTTTTGGAATTAGAGAGCACATTCCATACTATCCAACGTTTAACTAGGAGCTAACTAAGGTCGTTTTGGATTTTTGCAGCAGACTTTCTTGTGTTACTGGCCTCTCTAATAATGTTCCGCTTATCTCTTTTACTCAGTTTTAGCTTCGCTCCCCGTTTTTCGAGTGGATCCTTTTGGGGTTTCTTTTTGAAAAGGCCCCTATAGCACTCCTTGGACGCTGAATAAGCTGACAAATTTTGAAAATGGATTTTCCATTTCGTTTAAAAGCCACAATTTCCTCTTTCTCGAAATCCGTAAGTATTTTCCTTTCTGACATGACTACAAACGCTGTTTTCCCACAAATTTGTTCACACGGGTATTTATACGAACCTACGCATCGAAAGAATACAATATGCAAATTTTTTAGCGCCTGCACTGCCATCTGTTAGTCAGGAATGATAGTGTCCCTTAAATTAACAAACTTAACATTTACATGTGATGATATATCTATATAAAATTATTTTTCTACAAGACATTACGGTTTCTTTTGTCATTCTTAAAATTCTACTCACCCAGTTTTGTATTTTTTTAGCATTTTACGTAAAATATCAGGTGTCACTAAAAATACCAAGCGCAAATGTATTCATTCATATAATATTTATTCATATAATATACAGGTGTTGTTTTATTGTTATTAGCATTCCATATATCTGCACTTACTTGTTTATAATTTTCATTTATATTTTTCACTTTTTTCCACATATATTATATATTAAATATATATATATAGTAATTATAATAATGCATGTTGTAGGTATAAAGTTAACAACCATTAGTAAAATATTGCAATGTGTGTAGCCATGTTGAAATATAAAAGCGTTGGAAACATTTGGTATGAAATTCCTTATAAAAATATTTACATTTACAAATAATTATGGCGATAGCTCAGAAATTTGTTCGCGACCACCTTAACGGTCGTAACCCCCAGGTTGGGAACCACTGTAATAAATATTAACTTACATAAAAATTCCCAACATTCAGAGTTTCTTTGGAAGATTACTACGTGTATTTTTAGAATGGAATCATTTCATATACTCCCTTTCCTTGCCTTCTGAACACAACTACGTCAAGACAAATCTCTGAGAATTTCCCTGTAGGCATCCATCGCTAACAGTGGCAGCCGTAATCCGTAATTTCCCTTCCAAATAGGTGGAAAGTCTACGAAGTCTTTCGCTTCGTTAGGCCTACAAAGTCTTAAATCCCAGGAATGGGAAAGATTGAATTCGAAAGGGCGTCATTAGGTTGGTAGTTCATTACGTAGATTATTTCTCAGTTGTTAGTCGGCTTTATACATACCACTTTCATGTGGACTTACTATCATATATAGTTAATAAAAAACGTTTTCAACGCATTTATTGATGGCTGCTCATTAAACGTTTTCAGCCGTGTTGGAATGGAGGGGGTAACATAGATTGTATGGCATACGTCATTGAATTATGCCTAGAAATATCCCCAATTGCCATGCAGAGGACAAATATTAGGACTATTACATTTAATTGTAGGGTGGGCTTTGTCAGATTCCAGGTTTACCTGCTGCTATCAAGGAAGACATAGTCTGAATATATAAGTAAATTAACCCGCGAGCAGGCGTGGGGTGTGTTTCACACCCCACAACTTACAATTTGTGAAAAAAAAACGCCCACCCTTGCTTCTGAAACTGACCGAACTCTTTCCTGTTGCCTTCAAAGTCACGATCTTTTTGGGTAGGGTAACAAAGTGGAAATGCCACTTATTGTTCCCTGTAAAATTGGACGTTTTTATGGGGTCCAAAGCACCCTGCGCGCGTTCTCGCATTCCTCTAATCAGCGCACTTGCTCGCGGGTTAATCATTATTATTTCATTCTGTTATATTTGGCCACAGTTAACTCATTCCTAATTTTTTGTATAGTTTCTTTTTTTTTATATAGTTTTTTTGTATAGTTTTTTTTGTATAGTTTTTTTTTGTATAGTTTTTATAACTGCCTAAAAATAAAAGTTACTCACTCGAGTTCAGCTTTCAGTGATATCGTAAAGAAATTGGAATGTGAGTGATGGATATTTTCGGGTGAGATATCAATTTTATCAGTTGACTTTAATGAAAATGACTCGATATGATCAATATTACGAGCGCTGTTAGTGTAGTAATTGTTACATTTTAAGGCCACATATTTTATCAATTGGAAAACTGAACTTATACTGCGCCTACAGTTTTTGAATAAATACAAATATGTATTGGATTTAAGAACAACGTTTCAGGCGTAGGAGAAAACATTTTTACACATTATTCGGCGCACGTTTCGGACTTCCAGCACTAGAACGCTGTACCAAATATTTTACCAATGTAATTTATCCTACATTGGCCAGACCAAACGAGCTTTACTGCACAAAATTAAAAAACATCAACGTTACGTATCGAAGGCTGATTTTAATAAATTCTCCATCGCAGTTCATTGCTGGGAGAAAAAACACAAATTCAATTTCCAAGTGGCGTCAATTATCCGTCAATCGAAATCGCAACACGAACTGAATTTTTTGAAAGCCTTCTTTATAAATCTCAACTCTGCAAATATCGTTAATGATCACAAGACGACTCCGAGTTCCAGCCAGGCGTGGAAAACATCCCGCTCCTCCAAACATCAAATCTCTCTTCAATTTCTACTAGATTCCTTTTGTCACCAACAGATGGCGCTAGCATCTCGCTAATGGACCGGTAAACATGACAACACTTCAATTCTGATACGGCAACGCTTCATTTCTGTTTAATTTTAGATCACTCGAATTCCTGACGAGGGACGGCCATTGCCCGTCCGAAACGTACGTCGAATAATGTGTTAAAATTTTTTCTCTTACACCTAAAACGTTGTTCTTCTTAAATCCATTTATACTGCGTAGTGTTACGTCACCAATCAACCTTACAAATATGTATTGTCTAATAAATCAACCCTCTGTTTACGGTGGGAACAAGAAACGGGACGCTTTTTATAAGATTATTTAAGTCAAGCCCAGGGTAATGGCACCACTAAAGAACACTGGCGTACGCATGGGTGTGTTGAAGAGGTTGTAACCCACCATTGCAATGAAATTTTGTATATTTAACAAATGAATACGAGGAGTTGTAGCTCAGTAACCCCCATTTGGCCTATAACCCCTCCTTTATGAACGTACTGATGCCTATCGTTAGCACTATCGACAGAATGATGTTGAGGCTCATAGCAATCAGTTCATCAGAAAGTTTTATTAATGAAATTATATTATTTGATCATGAAGATTAAATACGCACAAAGTTAAAAAAAAGGTAGTCTGCTGGCTTTTGCAGCCGTTCTGGACATCCTTCCATTTACTTATTTAAATATATTTAAAAAAAAGAGTGAATCTTATGATTTATGACATGTTGAAAATTAGGGCAAAATCATGAGATTGTTATGGCATGCTGGAGATTGAAGCTAATCATGAGATCATTGTGTCCTATTGGAGATTAGGGATAATCATGAGATTATTATGTTCTGTTGGAGTTTAGCGCTTAGTCAAGGATTTTGTTGTTTTGGCATCAGAGGTTGGGATATTTCAGGAAGCTGTTTGCCCTGGAGCAGCATCATAGCTTTTGATGTGCTTGAGCAGTGAAGACAAACATAGAATGTCAATAAGAAATAATAAATGTTGTATGAAACGGTAAGTTTTAATAAAAAATCTGTTCCTAGTTGAAGCTTTTCTCCAAAAGAATTCCTGTATTTTGCAGCAGTCCACTTTTAGCGGTGGTATGACTCACATTTTGTTTCGTTTTATAACTTCGGTTATTTGTGATAAACTAAACCTCTTTCGGAATTTTGTGGCATTTTCTATGAAATGAATTTCAATGGAAAAATTATGTATTATTCGCTATACTGAATGTAATTTTGCAGTGAGAAATATAATGTAACTAACCAAGTGTTTTATTTTGTAAGTATCATCTTCATAATTCATGGAATGTTACGTTTATGATTAAGGCCAAATATATTCATTTAAAAGCGAAACTTGGAATTTCAAATTTGATGAACGTTTTCAGTTGAAAAATCCTGCGATCTTTGGATCAAAATAAATGTTGAAATCATATTTTGCTCTGAATCAGATGTGCTCTGTATACCAAGCGAGCAAATTTACAAAGTTGACATTACAAAATATTTGATTACAAAACATAACCTTACAGAACTTTCGCCAAACCTCTAGTTGGAAATGGCCATGTGAGGACATCGGATGCGATGTTTCACCCAACTTTGACTATTCCGCACCAGATGGCGTCAGATGGGGATTTTCAAGATGCGGGCATGTAAAACTTAGGACTTCTCGCATTCTTCATTCCGTTTTCACTTGACAAAGGAAGCTGTTGGTTCTGGAAAAGTCGTGTTTTGAATCTTATACTACTGCCGAAAAAGCAGGTTTGTGGAATCTCATGGTGATGAAATTTAATTTTTTTTTTTTTTTTTCAATCTACTTCTTGAAGCTCAGCAATTGAGCTTCAAAAGTTACCCTGCAGAAATATAATACTAAAAACATACAGTAATTCCATCCAATTAAAATAACATTTATTGTTAGTTTAAATGTCTAAGCTTTTATCATTAATACATACCAAAAAAAAAATTACACTGCAACATTAAAGAAATTTAGTACGCATTTTTCGTGAAGCCTCCGTAGTACGTGTGCATACGTCGATGGCTAAATTGAAGATAAATTATTATTTCAGAATTCGAAATGCAGTTACAAATGACGTTGCCAAGTACAAAAGGTAAAATTATAATTATGCAATATTTGAAAAGTGTGAAATAAATGGAAATGACTTACATGGTGCCAATTTTAGAAATCAAATATTTTAAGTTCGTATTCTTGCGTTTCTAAGTGGCAACAGTTAAAGTAGCAAAGCCAACATTTGAAACAAACAGTTATTTCTACATTGGCGGAAGGTACCTAATATTTATATTGTGGGTGTAAGGTATATAACATAACAAGGTATATATTACTGGCGTAAGATATATAACATTTATTTTGTGGGAGCTCAAAACCCTATCAATTTGGTTTGGAACAGTTATTTGATCAAAATAGATAGTACGGGCACCTTTGATCGTCTAATTTGCACACAACCTGCCATTGCTATGTTTATTACGGGGTCTTCAGAACGCCACCAAAAAATCAATACCTTTTGATTGTCAGTTTTATTGCAGCGCAACTCCTGAATGCTGAGTAGTGTGCAGTAAAGCGCGCGCTGTTGTTTACTACTCCATAGTTCGGGGGTTTATTCTATAATCAACAGAGGCACGGGTTCCTGAGGAAAACTGTAGTTTTGGTACATGAACTGTCCTTGCGCTATAAAAATAATTAATATACATGCGAAATATAAAGTAACATAGGACACATGAGTATTTATTATATCTGTACAATTATTATATGATATAAATGCATAAATAATATAATTATCGATTACTTAATGAATAACGTGTAAGAAACAATTTTTATTAACATAGTTTTATTATATATGTTATCAAATATTACATTAGCTCAATGAACAATATACTTTTTTATTTTTGAATTTTGAATTTTGAGTTTGAAAAGGGAAAGTTGGTTCCATGCACTGGCGTGTGCAGGGGGGTGTCGATGGGGCTTGTAACCCCCATTGCAATGAAATTTTGTATATTTAACATAGGAATATGTGAGTTGTAGCTCTGTAACACCCACCTCCCCTCCATTGAGTCTATAATCCCCTTTACGAAAGTTATGCGTATGGTTCCATGAAATGGGCACACCAAATGAAAAAGAATAAAGTTTTATAGCAGTATTTGGTTAAAGAACCACTCTTCCGTATTAACATTAATGATAAAAAGTTATAATCAAAAGAATTCTTAGAAGTGCGATTTTGCGCCGCTTTTAAAAATTGATTTTAAAATGACTCATCGATCTTGTTCAAAACATGTTCAAAAATATGAATTTGTCCAGAAGAATGTATCCTATTTTGTGCAATTTACGGCTTCTGGAATGGAGGAAATTTGAAAAATTTTGACACTGGTTTCTACGCGAAGGGGATTCGAACTCGGGACCCCTTGGTTGAGAAATGAGTGATATCACCTGGTCACTACGCATTGCCACCTGCCCTGCACGTCACAGGCAGGTGGCAATGTTAAAAGAACGTTGAAGAACGCGTTACTGTTCTGGACATCTCAGAGTAAGAGAGAGCTTGTAACTTGGCAATGCAGATTTGATACGGTTCCTTGATGAAGAATCACGCCCGTGTTTTTAAAAAATTATGTAAAATGTGTCAAAATATTTAATTATCGTGCATATTTTGACTATCGATTATTGTGGTTTTAAGAAAATGTTCACATTTTCATAGTTACGTTATAACTTTTTATGATATGTTTAGTTATAATCAATGTATTAAAATTAATTTTATAATATGTTATGTTCATTTTTTGGCAGACTTTGTGCACTGGAACCTGCATATTTTGCTTAAATGAAGAAACAATTTTTATTAACTTTTTAGGTGTAGTAATAGCAACGCCGATGTTACAGAGTGGTAAGATGGTGAAACGTTCGTAAAGAAAAGAAATGTTTTTTGCGTCTGGTGGGGAATGACCCCATGACCTTCTACAATCCGGGCAGGTGCTTTTACTAACTGAGCTACAGCCGACAATCACTCAATCTGTTACGAATATATTTAAAGCATATTTTCCGAAAAAGCTATAAATGTGAATAAATACTTTACTTTATTAGCATATGATTAATAATCCTCATAATGGGTTTTTCGTTTAAAATATATATTCATATACATACATATATATACGTAATATGGAGAGCTATTTTCCACCAAGTATTTCGAATCTCCAGCTAAACTAAATCTTCATCAACGGTATCGGAATTAATATGGTAACTGCAAAATAATGTTCGAATAATCCAGTTATCTTCAAAATTCATGTGTTTTGGAGTAACGTTAAGGTTTATTTGCCTATTGGATCAATGCAGTGTTGTTTAATAATTGCTCAAATTCTGAAATTTAAAAGCCATTTCAAACGTACGATGAATATCCACTTAAACCTTGAATTAATTGTCAATTAACAGATAAGCTTTTGTGCAAATATTAACACCAGTTCGTATTTCAATGATATATTTTATTTAGCAAGGAAAATCTAATGGCAGCAGAAGACATTTTTGTATCCAGAGAAGGTCGCCCGGGTCCCGTTTGAACGAGGGCGCCAAATTCAAGTAAAGTTAAAATTTTTTTAATGGACCCAATAGTAGAAAATCTCTCTAAAAAGAGACAAGTTTAGAGAAATTTTTAGAGACATCTTTAGAGAAATTCTTTCAGAGACTGTTGGCCACTTTTATAGGCTATATGGCTCACTGTGCATCTGTGAAAATCTCCTGTTTTCGCCGGAGGGGGCGCCAAAAAGCAATCCGCGCCAGGCCGCCCGGGTTTAAAATCAACCTCGAGCCGCCCCTGTTTGTATCTATGGCAAAAAAATGTCTAGCGGTCCAAGACACTCTGGGCTAAACGGAGGGACCCTGGTTCGAATCCAGGATGGGGAAAGCGTCTCTTTTTCTCCAAAATTACATAAGCTCTAGTTTGAGCTGTAATTAATACGTGGGTGGCAAAAATTATAGTATAATAAATTCCCCCACGAAAACTCACAAAAATCTCGCCCCGGAGGCTTTCTTGTGTTGACCATATTTGGCAATTGTGTTATCCCTGCGGAGGGTAATAATACCTTAACATCTTTACATACGGAGAAAGAGAGCGTTGTTTCCTGTCCTCATTCGTCTAGCGGTCCAAGACACTCCGGGCTAAACGGAGGGACCCTGGTTCGAATCCAGGATGGGGAAAGCGTCTCTTTTTCTCCAAAACGAATAAAGCTCTAGTTTGAGCTAATTAATACGTGGGTGGCAAAAATTATTGTATATGGTAAAATTAAATTTATATCAGTCAAAATTTTACATAAATGGTACGCAGGTGGTGATAAATGTATGGCCGATTATTTTATTCATTGGTCTTAATTAATTATGATTTTGATTAGCGACAAGTCAACAGACGCCGTTTGTATTAAATTTATTGTCATTTAGAAGTAAAAAATTGCTGTATTTCCTCACAGTGACTTAATAATTTAACTTTTTTTAAAATGAATTGGCTGTTAAAGGGGGAAATAATTTTAAGTACAAAGGGAAAGAACGTTTCAATATATTATTTGGTTACGAGTACAGATGTTCTGTTTTTAGAAAATTGTAGCGCGAATGTACAAAGTGAATTTTATTAAGTTGTAGATCATATTTACAGTGATGTAAATTACAAACATTGCTTCTGTCCTCTGCATACTAGAAAACTCTTCTCAAAAGCGATTTTGCAGTGAAACTTAAAATGTATTATTTTTTAGGAAAAATGACTTCTCGTAAAAAAGGACTGAGAGTGAGAAATTCAACGTCAAAGGAAAAAGCACCTATTTGTAATGATAAAATATTTCAAAGGTTAGTATATCTGCTGCAGAAAACAAATACTTCCATTTGTCTCCTGACTCCTGTCCAAGAAATTTAAATGAATGTTGTTTTCTCCAAGTTAGAATAAACCAACTTTCACCGAGGCGTTTTCTTAGTTTTGAATAGCTTGACGCAAGTCAGCTTAGATTAGTTTGAACAGTAAAGCCTTGTTCCTCAGCGTTTGTCAAAATAACGAAACCAAACACCTGAAAGCAACAACTTATGTAGATGAATCTGGATTTAAGCAGGGCTGTCCTCAATGGGTAGGCACTGTGTGAGCCTCGTACTCTCAAGAAATTTTGAAAAATACAGGGTACGCGGCGCGTGCTCTCAAGGTCTCAAAAAAGTTTTCGTATTTGCTGGTTTTTGGACAACTTTCAACAAAGTTCAGCCTTTTTTTTTTCTAGTCATTTACAAACTTGAATGTAAACAAATGAGGAAAACTCCTGTGAATCCCCCAGGTCTCAAAATAATATCCTGCGTATGACCAGGAGAGGAAGGAAAAACTGATGAAAGTGGCAAGTGCCACCTTGGGCTTGGATAGACGATAGATGACCAGTCATCAAGGCTCGGTGGTGTCACCAAGTCCAGTAACCCCGCAATTTCAATACTCTTTAATTAAGACAGCACTGCATACTCTCAATAATTTTCTTCAGGCCATCCTTGGATTTAAGCCATATACTACATTAATCAAACTTTCTGCTTCCACTTGGAAGCAGTTAGCTGCCGAAACGTCATGGTTTTAAACCTTACGCCAGTGTCGAAATAACTGTTTGTTATGGAATCTCCTGGTGAAACTCTGTATTGTTTTGTTACCTTAATCAGGATAATCCATATGGATTGACCTCGACTTACACTTCCGTTTTTTTCAAACTTATCCTCAAAGAATTCAACTGCGTTTTCTCCAACCTTTCATCAAATTTGCTACGTAAGAAGAAGATAGTCATTCTAAGGGTAAAGGGGGAAACTGCAATACAAATAGGTCATGGAAACCATGGCAATCGGTAAGACAGTTTTTCGAATACTTCTTCCGTGTAAATAGGAATCCAGGATTTTCGATTTTTCGGTCAAATCTCAGGTTAACGTTTATGTGGGTTTATTTTTTAAATAGATCTATTCCATCATTTCAAAATCAAATTCTTTTCAAAATAGAGTGAAACACCGATAATCCGAATCATGATAACTCGAAATTCTCGATAAACTGAAGTGATTTCGCATTCCCCTCGAAGTGTTCCTCACACCTCAATAACACGTTAAGTAGATAGCTCAAAGTAAAAATCTTCTTCTTTAAATTTTTAGTGATTGAATTTCTACTGTAGGTAAATTTATTTTAAGAGAAGAATTTTGCGTAAAAGTGCGTTTTTGTTTTTGTTGTGAAAGGTTAAGTCCATGCATTTAATAATTAAATCAAATAAGGGGCGTCTTTTAAGACAACATGCTTAGCGCCAAACATGTTGCGAGGAAAAAGCCCCCCCCCCCCGACAGCAGTTACAGATACAGCCTTTATTATTTTTGTTTTTGTATATAGAACTTGGCCTGCAAAAGGGTTGCTGGTATCTAACTGGAAGGAGACCCACACGCTGAACGTATGTGACGATGTGTGGAACCGGCCAGGCCAGTAACCTAGTGTCCTACCCCGCCTTCAAGTGGTGCAGGCTGAGCTTTCTATTTATGTGGCAAATTAATATTTGCTACACGGATAGAAAGGCGGAAGGGGAGGGCTAATTCACCAACCCGTCTAGCCAGCGTGGTGAAATTATGGCTAATTCCTCCATTATGTTGACACACCAGAAACCATGGCCCCTAGTCTCCAGGTGCTGGAGTGCTCCTGATCAAGGCAGCGGTCAGTGTGGCATGAAAGCAGGGGGTGCTAAGAATCACTGGAATGGCCCAGGCTGCCGTTTGTTATTGACCTTGGCTACGTTTAATGGACGATCCCTTGCTTCTGAAGCAAAACTTCAGGAATTGGAAGAGGAACTAGACAAGATCAAATGGGACATTGTAGGACTCAGTGAAATTAGAAGAAAAGGTGAAGAGTTGGTGGAACTGAAAAGCGGACATTTGTTTTACTATAGAGGAACGGAAACTGGAAGAACAAGTGGTGTTGGCTTCTTAATCAACAAAAGAATTAAAGACTGTCTTCTGGAAGTTGAAAGTACATCAGATCGAGCAGCGAGGCTTGTTGTTCAACTAACCCAGCGATACCAACTTCAAATAGTACAGGTATATGCACCAACATCAAGCCATACCGACGAAGAGGTTGAAGAATTTTATGAAGAAATCAAAGAGTTACACACCAAAGGGAAACAACATATCAAGCTCATCATGGGGGATTTCAATGCAAGAATTGGACAACAGGAACAAGGAGAGACATCGGTTGGTAAATACGGATATGGGGAAAGGAATGAACGTGGCGATCAACTCATCGAATTTGCAGAAGCTGAAAACCTTAGCATCATGAATTCATTTTTTAAGAAGAAACCGCAAAGAAAATGGACATGGAAACACCCAAATGGGGGAACTAGTGAAATTGACTATATCCTGGCAAACAAGAAATCAATTATTGAAGATTGCAGTGTACTGAACAGATTTAATACTGGAAGTGATCATCGAATGGTGAGATGTAAAGTGCACTTAAATACTAAATTAGAACGACAGAAGCTCATTAGGAAACAAGTAAGTAAGAGGGTGGATCTAATGAAACTGAAAGTAAATACCGAGGCATTCAAGTTGGAATTAAAAAATCGCTTTTCTGCACTGGAAGGACTTATTGATGAAAGTGATATCTCAGAAGCAAATGAAAACATTGTTAAGACAATAGTTGAAACTGCTGGGGAAATTGGTGGTGTAACCTGTAAAAAGCACAATAGCAAATTATCTGAGAAGACGAAACAGCTCATGAAAAGGCGAAGAGATATGAAGGTGGACAATCGAAATACCAGTTCCAGGATTGAGTACATAGAACTTTGTAAAACTCTGCGCAAAAGCATGAAAGAAGACATAAGAAAATTCAACTGTGAGCTAGTAAGGAAAGCCATTGAAAATAACAAGAGCCTTAGGGTTGTTAAAGGAAGTTTATCTGTTGGGAAGAAACACATCATTGCATTAAAAGGAGAGGATGGCACCGTAACAAGAAATAGGGAAGAAATACTTAGAAGAGTTGAAGAATTCTACAAAAAACTATATGAAAGTAACAGTGGATTAAACGAAGACGCCGAAATAGTCGAAGGAACAGCTCCTAAAATCTTAAAAGAAGAAGTTTCATTTGCAATAAAAAATATGAAGAAAGGAAGAGCCCCTGGTGATGATGGTATTACATTAGATATCCTAAAAGAAGCTGGAGAATATGTAGAAGACATACTTGCAAAATTCTTTACCAAATGTCTTAACAGCGGTAACATACCAAACCAATGGGATTCTGCAACAGTAATTCTTTTGCATAAAAAAGGTGATAAAGAGGATTTGAAAAATTACCGACCAATTAGCTTGTTACCTGCTATTTATAAAATCTTCACAAAAGTTCTAACTTACGTCATACTGGAGAAACGTGATGCTTAGAAACGAATGGCCCAGGATAGACGTGTGGAAAGCATTTGGAGAGACCTTCATCCAGCAGTGGATAGATAATGGTTGAATATGATGATGATGATGATATAGAACTTAACCCTCTGACTGCTTATCCCGTGATTTCCACGGGCAACTTGGAGGTAAAAAATTTGCCCATCCCGCGATTTTCGTTTGTATGAAATTTTTCTATCTTTCATCTCTCATCATGTTTTGTTATAAAAATGTGCTACATATGTTAACTCTCAAATACTAGATTTGAAACATGTAATAAAAAAAAAGAATGCAAGTTGAGCAGTCAGAAAGTTAACGTGTATAATTTCTTTTATCAGTCATATATTTTTACATGAACTAAAATTATATTTTTATCTAATCCTATCACAACTCGCATATTTACCTTTCGTTTATCCTACTTTTTCTGTATTTACATTTTTCATTTAACATTTTTTTTTATTTAGGTCTATTTTTCTATTTTCATTCACTATTTCTTATCTATCATATGACTGCGGATCTTGACGTGCTGTAGTTTGTTAATATAAATTTTGTTTTTATTATTTCTTTTTTTCAACCTCTTTCTCTAATTAAAAAGTATTTTTGTTTATATTTTTAAAACAATGTTATTTTATTTTTTATTCCTAAATCTTTATATCCCTCTCTCATAGCTTTATGAAGTCTTATCCCTCATTTTTAACTTTTTACCCAATATTTCATTTTTAATGATTATTTACTTTTACTTTTTTTACTTCTCACGTTTTTAACTGTTTGATATATAGTTCTATTATTTTTATCTAATTTTCCTTTCTATTTCTTTTATAGTATTTTTATTTTAACATATCTATTTTTATAATTCTACCTTCAATTCCTTTTATGGTATTTCTTTAGCTTTATAAAAATAATGTTTCTTAATTTTTCTTTTATCTACAATTTTCTCAATAGAGTGCTAAAATTTCTTCTGCGTATTTCGTTTTAAGAATCCCGCAAATATTTGGCTTGAACGTTACTTATATGACCTTTTTAAACCTAACTACCTTTATGTATATATATTATGATACCGTTATATATAACTTTTTGTATCTATAATATTATGACCTACTTTTATATATAACTTTTTGTATCTATAATATTATGACCTACTTTTATATATAACTTTTTATATATATTATATACCTTTATACATAGTCATATACTATATACCTAGATGTTCATCTAGAAAAAATTAGGGCAAGGCGCATGGCCTTTTAAAGGGCCATTTTTTTAGCCCCCTAAATACGCGGATACACTGAAATGATACAGAAAGTTGTCACTTTCTAATCTTTTACACAAGTATACTCTTATATAGAATGCATTTAAGCGAAGGGTAAGACAAGCCTATCACAACAATTGCACAATTATTAAAATAGTGGGAATAATAACGTAACTTCATTACATGACTAGGCTACAATACAATTTCAATATATATATGAATTAATTTGTACTGTCAAATCTTCTCTTTTTCTTGAACAAATACAACTTAGCCACTTTTACAAGTAATTGTTCTTTATTTTCTTCATGTATATTTACAGTAATTTTCAAAATGCAATTTAAATTTGGAAACATCAACCTGTTTCTTTTATCTGTAATAATTAAACTTATTTTAGGAAACGATCTCTCTACATCTGCAGATGAAGTTATTAATGTAGCAGCTACGCATACTAAATATTTTATATTGGGATAAATATTGCCAATAGCTGGAAACATTTTAATTACGTCTGAAATTGCACATTTGTTCTTACATTTTCTGACGATATTACAAAATTTTTAAAATGTGTCCACTCTGACAAAATAACATCATGATCTATATCAAAATGATCGCACATAATTTCAATTCGTCTATCCCCATAAAAAGTGACAGAATCTTTTTATATTTTACTTAGATCTAAAATGCTTAATGCATCAACAGTATTAGTTTTATGTGCACGTGTTATGCGAAAGGCGAACAGGAAAGTGCCACCAGATGGTCGGGACAAACGCGAATCCCTATTTTCATTGGCTGTCCATGCTAACGTCAAGATTTTAAAATAGCACTAATTATTACCGGAACTTTGATTTACGTACTAAAAATAAGTCTGTAAACACTAAAACAGGGATCTCCAATCTTTTTAGTTCAAGGGCCAATTTTGCTTATTCTTGTAGGCCCGCAGGCCGCACTGATCTTATTTTCCTATGTTGGCTAATGTTAATTTTTGCTTACCGGGCATGTACTGCGGGCCGGATGGGTGGTGCTCGCAGGCCGGTGTTGGCCCGCGGGCCGTAGTTTGGAGACCCCTGTGCTAAAAGGATGGGTTACCAAGTAATTTAAGTAATCTCTATTTTGACATATGAGTTAATTTTTGTGTTATGATGCCATTTAAAAACAAATGGAGCTGGGAATTTTGGTATAGTTTTTATTGTTGGACGCGCGAAGGAAGGAATTAAGAAAAAAAATGATGAAGGAAGGAGACATGGGAAGAAGGAAGGAAGGAACGATCGATCTCAGTAAATATTTGTTTTCCATGATAAAGGCATTTGAAAAACAATTTGATGTCACTGGGTTGCCAGGACACAAATGCTACTTCTAGAACTACCAGAAGCAAGCAAAAAAAAAAAAAAGCGCTACACAGAGAACTGTAAAACGGCTCTACCATTCTGCTGAAGTCGACGGAATTATAAGAGGTACTTAACCTGAAGAAACGATGAAAAACGAAAGACTCTACTTAAAATAAATATAAATGTATGAATTAAATTAACTCTCAGAATGAAAAAAAAACGGCGACAGGCGAATGTTTTAAACATTTTCCGCTGAGTATTTCTGAAAAAACAAGCAGCCAATGAAATGAGGGATTCGCGTTTGTCCCGACCGCCTTCGGGGCAAAAACGCCTGTGATTGCGATCTAACGGCAGTGTTGCCAGATGGCAAGATTAAAAAATCCCAACTTCATACAAAATAATAATTAAATTAATATAACTATAATTTAGTTAAACAATATCCTATACTATATGACAAGTAAGAGTAATAAAATAGGGATGTAAAACATGCTTAATTTAGTGCTTAAAGACAAACAAATTGATTTTAACAAAAATTTGACGTTTGTGTGCATTATGAATGCATATATTATCAGCAAAGCAGATGATTTGCGATTGAGTTGTAGTAAAAAATAGATCATTAATGTAAAAGATAAAGAGCAAGGGGCCATGAGTAGATCCCTGATTGACTCCGCATAGTGATTGTCCGATACTTGAAGAGTACTTGCATATTTGAACATATTGAATCCTGTTAGTTAAATAATTCCTAAACAATTTATTTTGATTACCCCTGACCCCTGCAGCCAGTAGTTTATAGATTAGTTTTTCATGATTAATAGTGTCAAAAGCTTTAGATAAATCAAAAAATATCCTCAGTACAGACTCTTTATTATCCAATGATCAGTAGCTGCAACAAGGGAATACTCAGTTGATTTGTGTTTTCTAAATCCGAACTGGTTATTGTGAATTATGTTGTATGTTTCAAAGAAATCCAATAATCTATTATGAAGCAGTTTTTCAAAAATTTTTGCAAATACTGACAGAATTGAAGTAAGTATGCAATTGGAAACATTTGATTTTGAACCCTTTTTAAATACGGGATGATTCTTAATGTTTTAAATTTTATAGGGTGTCTCCATCTTTGAATATGAGGTTTAAAATATGTGTAAGTGGAGTTTTTATTTCATCTGTTGTATATTTGACAAGAGTAGGATGGATGTCATCAGGACCAGATTCCTCGTTGATTTCTAAATTGGCGATGATCTTATAAGTTTCAATATCTGTTATTTCATGAAGATATAAGGAGTATTTAATATTATAATCGTGGCATTTAAAATTTCGAGTATGACCAATTTCAGATTCCGAGAGTGAATAGAGAAAAGTAATAAAATGATCGTTGAAGGTCTCACAAATATGTTTTACGTTTGTGATGGTTTGATTAGACGAAGTTAGTTTATTTATAATATGAATATGTGGTTTCTCTCTTCCAAAAAGCTCATTTATTTTTGTCCATTTTTTACTAATGTCAGTGGTTCCACAAAGATTATAAAAATCAACTTGTTTGGCTTGCTTTATTTTTTTGTTCAGTGTGTTACGAAATTTCTTAAAGATACTGTAGTTGATAGATGATTTGTTTTTCAGAAAGTTATGGAAAAGTTCGTTCTTTATCTTTATCTCTCTGAGGATAGATGATATTTGTAATCCAAGGTTTCCTTATTCGTTTGCTACACGATATTCTCTTGATTGGAAAACAGCTTTCATAGTGACCTTTAAATTTGTTAATGAAAAGTCGATAGGCAGTTGTTGCGTTATTGGATTGAAGTATGTTTGTCTAGTCTTCTACAAGTAATTTATTTTTAAAAATTATCAAATTAATATCTGAGAAATCTCTAATGTACGTACTATGTTTAGGTTGTTCATTGATCTTTTGAGAAACGGTAATAAAGGAAAAAATTGGAAGATGATCACTAACATGATATAATAAATTCCCACAATGTGGGTCACTTATGTGAGTTATACAGTGATCAATAGTGGTTTATGAATAGTCAGTAATTCTAATTGGACTGTTTATGTAAGAATTGAATCCAAATGAGAATATTAAGTTTGTTGTGCTTTGGATTGTGCGTGGTTAGTTTGTGTCCTATTAATAAGATTTATATCAATATTTAATATCACCCAGTATTGATAATTTATGTGGTGTATTTGTTGTGTATATTAGTAAATTATCCAGGTAATCAATGAAGTCTTTTACGTTTCCGGAAGGTGGTCTATAGATAGTTGAAATATATGTGTGTCATATAATGAGAACATTATTATTTCAATAGATTGAGAAGTACAAGTCCACTGGTGTAATGTTAAAATTTCGTGAATGTTGTGTATATATGTTGTTACCCCTCCCCCTCTGACATTCTCCCTGCCAATTGAGATTTGTTGATAGTTAGCAATTGAAAATTTTTGTTCTGAGGGCAACCATGTTTCAGTAACAGAAATTATGTCCAATCGAGGGCCAACATTATGTATCAAGTTTTCAATGAGAGGCACTTTATGTGTCATACTACATGATTATTAGACTATTATTTGAAGTCATAACTTTATGTCATGGATGTTGCTTCTCTGCATGACAGGGGAAAACAGTGTTTTGGCGTGCTGGGTAAGCATTAAACGCCAAACATTATCGTAGGAAAAAAATAACACATATGAATAAAATATAGCACATATTTATAATAGCCATTTTAGTTGTACCTGAAATAATTATACATTGTGTTTTCTAGTGTAAAAGTAAAAAATATTTGAAGTTTTTACCTTACTTTTTTATAACTGACAAATTTTGAGATCATTTTTGGCGAAGAACTCGAAAAAGCCGCCTGGTACGTAAACCAGTCTTGAATAAATAAGACGCGATCCTTCAATTTTCAAATCAGTAGCAATCATCACTTGCCTGTAACTTCATTATTTTTGACATTTTTAATTTTTTTGTTGGAAAGCGTGGAATTTCAAGCCTTATTTGTCACCATGTCTTCCTTTTCCACCATATCAACATACTTGTTTCGCGTTGTTTGTGAAAAATACACAAAGCAAGCCGATTTTGTATCAGATTATAAGATGGATATTGAGAAAGAAATATTTACATTTGCCAAAACTTTGATAAGTGGGTTAACATACGAAATGAATGACGAGAATACACTTGATATTTGTTTAAATGAAATGAAGTATAATGCAATACAGGGTAATGAAATAAATGATGAGAGATAAGATGAACAAACTAATTTGCCGTCACGCGTAACTTACACATTAGAAGACATGAAAAGAATTTCCATGGAGTGGGTCAGGAAAACTACGTTCCTTGAAAAGCATACAGCATCGATTTAAAAACAACACACTTTCACGTCGACAAATTTATCACTTTCGGGATTATGTTGCTTCCCAGGGTACAAGATGTGAAAAACTGTTACGGATGAAAGACGAAGTATTTGAGAAGTTTAAAAATGCCCGGGAATATGCTTTATTAACAGTTCACGATTCCGATTTAAAGTTACGGTTTCTGAACATTGCAATGAGAGAAAATCTCACAAACTTTAGCGCAAGTGATGCTTTTCTATTAAAATTTTAATAAAAGAGCGTGGCATAACAAGTAGAAGAGTCATCAAGTTCGTTACGCATGAACGTGCTATGCACACAACGGCTTTGGAAGATAGAGCTATAGAATTCGTCAACATAGTTACAGATGCAATGAGCAACTATCCTTTTGATGACGTTTTAAACACTGACCACAGCGGATTCACTAAAAAACTGGCATCTACGCGCACTCTGTCGATTAATGGGGAAAAGCACACTCCAAGTACCATTCAATCTTCTCACGCCATATCCCATTCCGTAATAATCCGACCTATCATTTCTGCTGCTGGACAATTATTGCGACAATTTCTGCTCATCCATCAGGAACCAAAGGGTGTATTCGATCCACGGGTACAGGAAAAGTTATTTAATCTCCTAATGTTATTCTGGAATGTTCCAAAAGTTGCAAATCCTCTACCGAAATACATGAGGTGTTCCTCAGCGAAGTACTCAAACCAGGCATAACATCAAAAGTTCTACTAATCATGGATTCGTGGACAGGTCAAATGGACGAAAATATAGTTGATGATAAATTTAGTCAAGCCAGTCTTTCAGAGCAATCGAAATTGATGATTACACCACCTGGAGGGATAGCACTCATACAGCCATACTACGTATATTTTTTTCTTCAATGGAAATATTTCGCTAAACGCTTAACACGATTTTGCCTTTTGCATTGTTATCATCATGTAAGCTTTTCAGAAAGGAATGACATCACAAAACTGCATTCGCTCATTCACAATCAGCTGTCTTCCCCAAAATTCCGTAATATGATAATCTATGCTTGGTGGAAATCAACGTACCCGGTACTTAAGCCTGAAAAATTCTTCAATGTGCAAGAAATTTGTTTTAATTTCACGGACCAAGTGTGTCACGAAATGGACTGCGATGGTAGTTCATTCATTTGTTGCAGTCATTGCTCAAAGTTATTATGCTTTCTCATTTTTTTATTGATTTTCATTTCCATTAAAAGCGTTTTAGGTTCATAACAACCAAGAGCGCAGTTATAACTCTGGTAACCCCAGCAGTTAGGTAACTCAAAATTTTTTTTTTCATATCTACATAAATTCATTTTCATACATAAATATTCGATGTTCATAATTCAAATCAGTTTCATATGTAAATACCCCATGTCCATAATTCAAATCAGTTTCATATGTAAATACTCCATATTCCTAATTCAAATCAGTTTTAAATGTAAATATTCTATATTCATAATTCAAATCAGTTCCATATGTCAATATTGCAGCGGTAAATAATTTTAATTGATTTTGGAAAGTGCCTCTAAAATTATTTGCAAAGGAACCTCAGCTTTTCCGATGCGCCAGGACTTCACTTCTACAAGACGTAGAAAGCTAAACTTCTAACATGAATAAAAGTAACTCACAGTAAAACTTTCGGCGCTTAATGCTTGCTCAGCACGCCAAAACACTGTTTTCACCTGTCATGCAGCGAAGCATCATTGTAGGGTGAGCTCTATTTTCAGTGGGCCGTAGTTCGACCCCCAGGTCGAGTGGGCTAAATTTGATTTTGGATCTTTCATCTACTCGGTCATATTGGCCTATAAACCGAAATTCAGAAAAATCGAGCTCAGACAGTTCGCGAGGTTCCCTTGTCAGTAAAAAGATAAATGAAGAGATGTAGAACACATGTACAACAACATTCCGTGAACTGGAGTTTAAGCAGTGCAATAAATGTAAAAATGTGGTTGCCCTCCAGTCGTCGTTGGCGAAGAGAGAACCGCAAAGCACAAATGAGGATTAAATTATTATGGTGAAATGTAGTATTGAGCACGTGGAAAACAGTAATACAGAATAATCAACAACAAATTTTCAGGTAGTCGGCTGTGTAGTAAAACGGTTATTTATTGCTATACAGCTGACTACCTGAAAATTTGTTGTTGATTATTATAATGCGCTGTGAAAGTCTACGTGAATGTAATACAGAATATTGCAATATATAAAATTAACCTGAGTAGTTAATTGAGCTATTTTGAAAGTTCGAAATTCAATAAAACAGACTTGACCAGAACGGAGAGTCCGGAGACTGAGCTTAGAAGAACCGTGCTGTCGAAAGACGCATAGCGGTATAAAAATTATTATAATACGATAATAATAACAGAAGTTAAAAGAAGAAAAACTGTGTTATATAAATGCTTCTTGACACTCCATGGAAAGAAATATGGAATTTTTTTTTTTTAGATTTCTATTTTTATAACTATTTCGCTTTAGATGAAACACTATATACACTTATCTTCATATATATATGTCCATTATTTACCCATTTTTTGAGCAAAGTTAGCTGTATAAAATTTGTGGTAATCTATAATTTCTAAAACTTTTTTTTCAACTTATAAAATCCTGCACGCTTGTACATCTATAAACATTTCATACCGAAATCATAATTTACCATTCTCGAAGTTTATTTCCTCGTTTTTTTCTTAAGGCAAAGGGCCCGAGTGGGATCGTTAAATCTAGGTTAAAGATAAAATTTCAAGCATAAACAAAATACGTATTTATAGTTTGGCGCTGAATGGTAGTGGACCGCAATAGTTGATTACAATGAAATAAAATTTATAAGTTCCTAGTACATTGTTAATAAGACTATAAAATAGTGTTCTGCTATCATTTCAACTTCCAGACTGATACATTTTCTTCATAATTACCGTGTAAAATAAAATATTCTGAAAAATATTTTATTGCGCGTAAAGAGCTCAGATTATATCGCTTCTAGATTCATTGCGTTCTAGGATTCTGTAGCTATTACACCTAGAAAATCAAACCCGAACATTTAGGCAAAAAAATCGCAACGTTGCTGGGAATGAAACCTAGACTACTTACGTTGTGATCAAATGCACTATCAGCATATATCTATATGCTAGGCACTATCAAGATATGGAGTTTTCTTCTGCTATGGCTGAAAACGGGATCCCAGTTTTTCTTTTTTCTACTTTTCCTAAGCGTGTTTTGAATTTTCTGCAATACTTTTTTCTCTGCATATTTCTTATTTGAAACTTTTGAAATTTCAGAATTTTCCGTTTCTTACTTTTTTGTCTCACGAGAAATAGTTAAAAAATAGGATAGGCCTTTCTAGAAGTTGTTATTTTGTTTTCTTCCAACCTGTCTAAATTTGGTTCTCACAGCAATATACCACCGACATTCGAGACATGTTCCCGACGTTCCGAAAATTGTCTTACGGCATCTTTGTATTGCTACGCAAATTTGCTGACTAACTTACGACAAAATTTGATGCCAGAAACCTAAACAGATGCTACACTAGATCCTGCTGTATGTGCACGGAACTTGGGAAAATTCTAACGCATTTGTTTCTCTAATGATTTACTTTCATAGGCTATAGTAATGACCCCTTCATTTCCTTTAATGCAGCCTTCGAGCTATGTTATTGATTTCTGACGCTTTATCGGATGATGCTTGCAGAAAAATAACACCTTTTAACTTAAAGACTGCAAGTGATGGCCATCAGAAACCCTGCAATGATGCCAAACAGCACTACGGTTGCCTAAATGGCAATCTTCGATCCGTTTTTCCTTTTCTTCCCATCTTTGGTGATAAAATATGGCCTTTCTTTGGGGGTAAAATGTGGCCCATCGCAATGGCAACACTTATCCATGGCACTAAATATTATATAAAATGTAGGGTCTCAGATGGCAACAAGTTACTCGCTCTATATTTCAGAATCCGCAGAAATGCCTCTGAAATAGTTCTATATTTTGGTCCACACGTTCATATATTTTTCTAGTATCATTTTTCAATGTGTTTGAATGGCTGCACGATTTCTACTCGTAATGATACTAGTTTATACCCACACTGAATTGAACAGACATAAATTTGATTGGAATATGATTGCTATTGGCATTTGACGGAGTTTTTCTCGCCAAGTTGGGTCTAAATGTGCAAGATGCTATTTACCAGTAGCTAAATAGTTTAATTAGCTATATTATTGGAATTCAAACGCAAAATACTGGGGAAGAAATTTAAATACAAAAGGTTAAATGCAGGAAAAATAACGAACATGTCATTCAAGCTTTCGGACGCATAAGCAGAAATCCCCCCATCAGGATTAATTCCCAATTATGATAGACAACCGCTGACACGTCCGAGCGCTTGGATGATCTATTTACTATTTTACCAGTACTTAACAATTTGCATGTAGATTATTTCAATTGACTCACATAACATCAATCTGATGACATCACAACTATTTATATAACATTATTATAATAATAGTAACACTACTACCAGAAACTAAAATATTTAATTAAATATTTAAACTTAAAAAAGTCTTATGACTTGCTCCCGTCTATGCTTATGTAATTAGGAGAATTTCTATGAAATTAGTCTGAAAAAAAGACTTTACAGCAGACCAATTTGCTCATCCTTCAAAGCTCAGACCGAACAATGTGTAATGAAGGTTTCTTTGGTTATTTTCCAAGTATTAGTTTCCGAGACACAATATATCATATTTAATAGCACTCGTTAGTGGAGAAAAGTACGCTGGAGAAAATATTTTCTGCTTCCGTGTATTCCTATTTTTTCCTTATTTTTGCTTTACGAAGACAAAAGGCATATGGTATCGTTAGAGACTTTGTAATAAAAAGTTACTTAAGCAGGCACGACCAGAAAAGATAACTATAAGTTATAGCAAAAATTACTATAAATGTGGCATCATTAAACAAAGAATCTTGAACACAAAACTTGTAAGTCTTAAATTTTCCAAAATATTTTTTTCTACTTTGCAAAAATAAATTTGGAGGAAAGGGTTTTAACGAATATATAAATTAAAAATTATGGAGGTTGCCTTTCAAATTTTCATTAGCTTAATAGACACCAATACATTACTATAATATATGAAATTTTACATTGGATGTAGCGCCCTATAAATAAATAACTTTGTGCATTCTTTACCTAACAGTAAATTTAATTACCCAATAAATTCTGCTACGAAATTCCTTACTTGTGAAAATCTTTAATATATTTTAATTGGGTAGATCCATATTTTGGGAAAACACTGCAATGAAAGTATTTAATAATCCTAATAATAGTTATTTAATAATAATTTAATAATCAAAGAGTAAATTTTATTAAACCTCAAATATGAGGCTTATCCATCATACATGAAAATAATACGTTTATATAAATTATTAGCTATTGATTTATATAAACTTATTTATATTACATTTATTATTATTATATATATTATAATACAGTATTTATATTTTATATAACATAATTTATAAATTATTAGCTGTAAATTTCATACCTTATATTTATTATAAGAGCAGAGCCAAAACCAGGCTGCGACTATAGGGGCTAAGGCATTCTGGAAATATAGTTAGCCCCCCACGGGAAAATATTTTTTCTCAAAATAAAATATTGTAAAATTTTATTTTAAATTTTTTGTTTTGTACGAAATTGTACATGACAATGGAAATCGTTCTTTAACGTTAAAAATATATTCAAAATAGCTCTCTACTGTAGATCTTGTGTATGTAATTTTTTTTATATACGTTTGAGTCTTCATATACTTTATAATAAGGATTGGGGAAATTATAGAGAGGTATGATAAAATTTGTAAGTTTTCAATGCAAAATCTGTTTATTTAAATTTTTTGTTTATTTGGTTAAATTTTGTTTATTTAAAAATTTATTTATTAATGTTAAATTTATTAGTTTATATGTTTCGTGTTATTAAATATAATAACAAAATACATCAAAACATTTACGAATTTTAAGTCCCTGTGGTTTTCAGAGCCCCCCTCCCGAAAATTTCAGAGCCCCCTTTGTAACATGCTTCTAGCTACTTGCTTATATAAGTCTTTGTCTGTGTCTGTACATATGTCTGCCTGATTTATTTATAACATTTTTATTATATATGGGTGTATAAATATATTACCTCTATATAGTATTGCGTACATTACTGAATAATTCAGTAATATTGTTATTTAATTTATTAAGCATTATAAATTATTAAACCGGTGTCCTACGGCAGTGGTAATGCATTAGCCTAGCGTATGGTTTTCACAGGTTCAGCTCCCAACTCTGTCAGAAAGAACTCTCACCGACTGATTATTCACCATAGTTCGGGGTTTGGTTAGCTAGGCCTTAAGTGGTTAGGATCCTTCCAAAAACTATAACTCCCGGCGTAGCATGATCCTTGCTATCCTTGTGCTTTAAAACGCAAAATAAAAAATTATTGAATCGCGAAATTTGTTAAATTTTTGATAAGAATTATGAAAAACGGCAATCTAATTTAGTTTCCAGTTTGAATTCGTTTAATTTACAACACGGACTTCAAATTTTACAAGTGAAAATTCGTTAATATGTGCTTCTAGATTCATTACATTAGCTTCTTGGCAGAATTGTGCCTCATGCCGACTTGAACTTTTACTTAGTCACGGAAAAGCACATTTAATGCAACTTCAATGCCAAGTGAAAAAGAACACAAGTACCTTTGTCAGCCCTGATATTAAACAAATGTCATTTTCACTTTAACGAAGTAGAATGCTTTAAAATTGATTCCATATTCCAAGTAACCATTAACTAAATTTCAAATTGTAACGGAGAAAAACTTACCTCTATAGCAAAGAAAGAGAAACATAATTTTTGGAAACATAAAATTTGAGAATTGTTGGATTGCCTGGATTGCATTATTGAAATTTGGATCCTTACCCCACGCAAGTTAGCTTTCGTTTGATCATTAACAATTCCTTCGTGCTGTTTGGATGGCGTGTTTATCTAATTTTTTTTTCATTTATTTGTGTTGATACTTTTCTTCATTTATTTTATCCATTTCTTCTTTACTTGTTTGTTGTCATTGTCTTACATAGAGCTTATAATTTGTTCTTGCTTCTTGTTTCCCTTCATAATTGTTCGTAGAATTTATGAGTAAAAAATGGAC
>QLNU02014176.1:79776802-79803695 GCA_006491805.2 Dysdera silvatica
GTTTTACCCAGTTTCACACAAAATTTGATTGCATAACGCTGCTCCAAAAACTGGTCCATTTTTTGATCGACGAGGGTGCAGTAGATACCTCTGCGCGGAGCGTGACCCTGCCTCAACAACTGCCCGCAGGCGACTGATACCGGTCTCGTTTCCAAGCTCAGATCCCCCACCAACTTCTCCGCCCGAAGCTCCGCCCCGTCAGCCAGCGTTGCCAACTACAAAAAATCATTCCGGGAACTTCTGAGATGCAACCTTATGCATATATATATATATATATATATATACAGTATCCAGAGGCACACATGTGGGATTGCAATATAAGAAGCGGATTCAATTTTACTCAATTTTAAAATTTTGGTACTTTTTTCCATGCGATAGAACTATTTCATTTCAAATATTATATATTCTAGATGCCAGACATCATAAATCTTCACTTTTTTTTCTCACTTTTGCAAAAAGAATACTTTTTACCGAATTTTCGTCGTCCGTTTCTTCCAAAAAATTTACCTTTCTCTTCTCAGCTTTTGTCTTTTTTTAAAGAATTCGGATTTTCAGCCTCATTTGAAGAGCGTAACTTTCTCTTTGTAACAACCGATGTAATGGCTGTTCTTTCAAGGGATGCTCCGGTAAGTAATTTGCATAATTTGAGCATCACCAAGCTAGAAAGATTTTCTTGTTTTTTGCAACTATTAGGCGCCGGGACAATTCTTGAGCTTGTAGCCAATAATGCGAATGCTTAATCTAAAAAACTCTACACAATAAGCTGCGGAATTTGTCGCTATGATTCACTTCTTATTTTATTATTTTGTTTCAGTTTTTCAAGTATACGCCATCTTGCATTATCTTCCCTTAATTCTTTTTTTTTTTTTTTTGCTAAAACAATTTCCCAAAGAAGCCTGAAAATTTATCTAATTGATATGTTTTTCTTAGAATATGAAATAAAGTGATTTATTTTCTTTAGATGGTTTTTCCATAATAACGGTTGTTATCTTTAGTTAAAATAAATAATTTACAGACTGGATATCTATATGTATATCATCATATTCGACCATTACCTATCCACTGCTGGATCTCTTCAAAAAAGGTATCTCCAAATTTTTTCCACACAAGTCTATCCTGGGCCATTCGTTTCCACGTCACCCCAACCTCTTTTCTTATTTCATCCACCCATCTAGTTTGAGGACGTTTTCTAGCTATTAGGTGGTCTCTTGGAATCTAGTTGAGATTTTGCGTTGTCTATCGTTGATCAGTTCTTGCGATATGCCAAGCCCATCGCCATTTCAGTCTTTTTACTTTAACAATCATATCCTCTACTGTTTGCTCTCTCACCCAAGTGTTTCTTTTTCGATCTCTCCTAGTTATTCCAAGCATACACCTCTCCATACTCCTTTGGGTTGTCTGTAACTATCGTATTGCTGCAATTGTTAGACTCCATGTCTCTGATCGGTAAGAAAAGACCAACACCGCAAAGAAAACGGGACAGCTTGAAGAGCATCGCATAGAGTCTGTGGGGAGGTGTGAATCCCATAAAAATCCTCAAAATCCGGCCAAAAAGGAAGGCTAAGTTGTGAGCAAGTTTGAAAAATTCTCCTCTCAACAGTGGATAAGCATTGCAGTGTAGGAAGAGATGGAAGCCGGCTCATGTACCAATAATCTAACAAACCGCTCAAAGTTGTCTGATTGCTTTTATTATATTTATGTCAAGCGGTGTTACCTACTCAACATTATGTTTATGCATTTAATTTCGTTAAAAAATCCACAATATATACGAACCACCGAAAAACTTTATCCTGTCCTGAGTGGATGTGTCCATGTCATAGCACAAACGTCAGATATTGCCAGTCAAAGAATAAACCGTATAATTACAAGATAAACAGACCATATATTGTAAGACCTACAACGGGTATAGTAATCGATTAAACCCAATTAATTTGGGTTAAAATAAAAATGATATTATATAATAATTATAAATTCTTGAGACGAAAATTTGAAGATGCGTCTTTTTACCCCAGTATTCTATTTAGGACATAATTAAATTAGGATTTGAATTTTAGTAATAACACTATAATGATTTTCAGTATAGGTGATTTTCTTTTGATAGTTGTTTTCTTTTTATTTCTTTTGTTTGCTCCATCCATATTAAAATAGAAATTGCTATCTGTGAAACAGTGCAATCTGTGCAGACATAACGTTGTTAACAATATTAGTGCATTTTTTTCAACGAAGCAACATAAACGCGATCTTATTTAACAATTTCACAATTCTGCCCGTCAGGATCTCAGTTTAAATGCTCAGGAAATACAGAGTTGTATTTTATAACCACGCTTCTTTTTTCTCTCAATAAAAATTAAGTCGTTTGTCAGCTACGGACGCTTCTATTTATTGTCATTTGAAAATAACGATATGACGTCCCTCCCATCACCTCATAGGACTTCATAAACCGGTGTAGATTACAAAAATTTAAAATGACTGCTCCATACATTTTGCTTGTGCATAAATTTGTTTGATATTAAAACACGTGTACATTTTCGCGTTTTCACGTCTGAAAAAATATTCGATTTCCGATATTGCAAAATGTAAATATCGGAAAATTTCTTTCAAACTCAAAACGATATATGATTACACGTTTTGAAAATGAAAACTTTCAGTTTAATACATTTTACTCTTGGTAAACAATTACTAGCGAATAGAAAGCTCAGATAGTTTTTCTCTGCGACAAAGTAAAGGAATTTACTTTTGAATAAAATTTTTGCAACTATTTCGTTGGCAAGTGCCTTCGAAAAAGACTTCTTGATAGCGATACAAGAATAGATACTGAGAAAAGAGCAGATTTCTTATATCTCTCCGCTTGTTAGAACCCAATGTATTTTTACACACAAATTTATTAGGAACGCAAATCCTTCATTATTTATTAAACAAGTAAGATAATAAATATATAAACAATAAGTTTGTTTTTGTACGCCATTTTTCCTTTCAAGTAAATTTTCTTTTTCAACTTTTCTTTTACGAATTATTTGTCCTAATAGAAATATGACATGTGAAACAAAAAATTTGTTGCTTTTGTTTTGGAAAATTGGCTTCAGCCACTGCGGTATTTCTAAGAATATAAAAAAATTACTGAAATTTATTAGCAATGGCAAGAAAGAAATGTTTAGTGGTTTTCGGTAAGCAAATTTCCTTAAAATTATTTTATGTCATAGAATGTTTTGTTCGCCCTTATTATTTTCATGGAAAAATAAAAAAAAATAAAAGTTCATAGAAACAAAAGTTGTTGCTTTTTCTTTGCAATTATTTTTATAAGATTGTTTTTATTTGCGCACATCTGCGGCTTCAACTCTTTCGGTCACAAAATAAAGAAATTTTAGAAAATGTAATTTTCTTTCAAAATTTTCCGAACATGAAATTTTGATAAAAGACATTCTATAGAATAAGAATATTCTAAAGAATTATGCTGTAGAATGAAGTATTTTAAAAGCTGATGTTTTAATTATTTTAAATAATAAAGAATAATTTCCCTAGCCTTTCTTCAAACAGGTATGTATATACAAGTTGAGGACAAACCGTTAATATCAACACATTACAGAACATTAGCAATTATTGCGATATCACTATCAGATCCTTTACAAAGGTTTAGTGTAATTATAAACATATCAGTGATATACTATCAGATGTCGCGTGATGGTTTGGCATCGATTATTAAATGTATTTATTTTGTACTTGGCTTTAATATACCTGCCGGGAATATGTGGATGCGAAGTACTAATGTAGCCATAGCCATTAGCGTTGTGTCCTAGCATTTTAGACATAACCCTAATGACAGAAATTGCGACATACAAAAAACTTCTCATTCTTTTTAATTCAAGGCACAAGCAGAGTTCAAAAGCCGAGTTATTCCCATTTCTATAACCTACGTCTAAGGTTAACAACTTTTGTGAGAATATAGTTAAAAATAGGAACATAAAGGTTTTAACTTCAAAATTACGAAACGTTTGTTAATATATATTTACGATTTTCAACTCACTTGAAAGGCTTTTAAAAAGCATGCTTTAAAATATTTTGAAAAGTTAATACTAAGTTGATTATAAAATTAATTCTGAAAATGGATACCACAATGATATGGTGGTGAAAGTATCATTTTAAATCAGGATACCCACTTTCATCAAGGACCACTCTGTCAAGCCACAGTACTAGCAGATGCAAATTACACGCCACTAAACCTGTGTAGTACCGAAGAGCGTGTCCTCGAAACAGCCAACGAACAGAAACTGAGAACTTGGGCCGGAAAACCATTACATGGCAGGCACTACAATGACCTGCAACAACCACACGTTGACAAAAAGGCATCAAATTCTTGGCTGGCCAAAGGCACTCTCCAGCCAGAGACAGAAGGATTCATGCTAGCCATCCAAGACCAAGTGATCGCAACAAGGAACAATCAGAAATTCATCCAGAGAAAAGACATAGAAAGCGACAAATGCAGACACTGTCATGCGGCATCGGAGACAATCCAACACGTGATGGCAGGATGCAAGATCCTTGCGCAGTCAGACTACAAACATAGACACGATCAAGTAGCGAAAATAGTCCACCAGAAATTGGCAGCGAATGCTGGCTTTCTGACAGAAAAATGCCCGTACTACAAATATGAGCCAGAGACCGTGCATGAGAACGAAACACACAAGCTTTACTGGGATAGAGCAATCATAACAGACAAGACAGTCCCACATAACCGTCCTGACATAACCCTCGTCGATAAATCGAATAAGACCACGTACTTAATCGACATAGCAGTACCCAACACCAATAACATACAGACAACCTACACAACGAAAATCACCAAGTACCAAGATCTCAGACATGAAGTACGAGATATATGGGGTATGGAAAAGATCCTCATCATCCCGTTAGTCATCTCAGCAACAGGGATAGTACCAAAAACGCTTGCGACGAATTTGGAGATACTCAACATTGACCCAAACACCTACATTGAAATACAAAAAGCCACAATCCTAAACACGTGTCACATTGTCAGGAAGTTTCTAGACATGGCACATTAAGAAGTGATGTAAAAAGAGGCTTGGGAACATGGCGCTCTGCCCGTCCCAAAGCCTGTTTCCGCCAAGAATGGGCGAGGAAAACTTTTATATATATATATATATATATATATATATATGTGTGTGTGTGTGTGTGTGTGTGTGTGTGTGTGTTTTAATTAAACTACAAAATACAGGCATTTGACGATATATTAACCCACGGAAAAAGCGATAGTGTGTTTTTCATAGCACAACGTTCCAATTAATTAATCATTTTTAACTAAGATTATTCTATCTACAATCTTAACTTATATACACACGGTTATCGTTAACTTCTACGGAAAAGGGTAATAATTTTATACAAAGTAATAATCTTAGTTGGAAGTGATAATCTTAGTTGGAAGTGATAATCTTAGATGGAGCACAGGTCAGTGAGCCTAAAGTTAGTGACAATAACCGCTAAAACACGTGGAGCGTTTACTTGAAATGATTGATTGATTGATTGATTGATTGTTTGGCTTTTTTATGGCGCAAGAGCATCTGGGCTATACTGCGCCAAACATGGTAAAATCAAAGACTGTAGTAAAAACCAGTACTTTTTAAAAATTTTAAAACGTGCGTATGGTCAGCATGGTCATTTAAAATGTCAGAGAGTGATGAAGAGTTAAAAGTAAGAGTGCGGGCAAGTCTATAATAGGGGCATTGAGTTAAAATGTGTAAAACACTCATGAATCATTACTTGAAATGAGACGGAAGACTTAAAAGTTAAGGTCTTTGCGGCAATACGGTGGGAGCGAGCTCACATAACATGCCATTAATCACAGTTCGACTCTCAGTGTTGCTAAAATATAATAATAATAACAAGCAAGTGAAAGAAAATCGCCCGATGTCAATATTTAAATTTGGTGGGTTTCCGTAAACATTAATTCGCAACTCTCTAATCCGCAACTCTCTAATCCGCAACTCTCTAATTCTCAAGTAACTCGGTAGATTTGTAACGTTAACAATAGCCATCATTATTGCATTTACGGAAGACCTTTACCTTGTCCTTTTCATTGCGTATAGACAGACAGACAGAAAAGCCAAAAGCAATAGCGGGTTCAATATCTATTGAAACCCGCTATTAAAAATAATAATGACTACACATCTTATAAATAGACACTCAGCATCAATTCACGTTGTTTGTCACTGTCTATTTAATGAGGGTTAAAAAAAATCGCGCGTTAGAGTAACACTCATCCTCACTAAGTGTATTCTTTTTAATTAACTGTTGTGGAATTGCAGACATTTCTAGTTTTATGGCTACAACTATTTCAGTCACGTAAAGCTATAAGCGTTTTAATGATAGCCATTAGCCTTGTATTATGGCATTTTAGTAAAAACGCTAATGATAGGAATTTAGAAGTACAAAAAACTTTTTAATTACTTTCCAATTCAAAGTATAAGTAGGGTTCAAAAGCCGAATTATTTCCATTTTTATAACCGACGTCTGAGGTTAGAAAATGTTGTGAGAATACAGTTAAAATAAATAAGCATTTTAACTTCAAAATTGCAGAACTTCTGCTAATACGACATATTTACAATATCCGACTTCCGTAAAAGCCCTTTAAAGCGCTTTTAAAAGCACGTTTCAAAGTGCTCTGGTAAGGGAATGACAAAATCGGTACACAGATATTATCTACGTGTTCCATTGCATTATGATGTAATAAATTCATTATTGATTAGTAAAGCTTACAAATGAACTAAATACATTATTGATTCATAATGTATTACATTGAAATAAATGCATTATAATAAATAATACGCTCTTCAGTGGTAAAATATTCTAGTGTTTATCTAGTATCCCAATGGCGTATCCAAGATTTTATAACGGAGGGGTTCCGGGTTCCTATCTCCTCCTCCCAGGACTTTTTTTTTGTTTTGGGTTGTTGAATGGCTTAGATAAAATGTTGTTGTTCTTAAATTGTATTACTACCACCTCCTTCAAATTCACCAAAATATTTAATTTACAACAAGGAATTAAATGCGGGCTTATCTTTAATTAAATTATATGATTTAGGTAGATTATAGTTAAACATGACGGAAAGGATAGGATGGTAAATGAGACATATATAACAAATCAAACGATACTTTACGATTTAATTAATAGAACAAGTTTAAATCTAAACTACAAAAACATTTAATTATTTTACTTTTTTTGTAATAAGCAACTTTTTAAAAAACGTTAAGCTTATAGTAAAAGGTCATCAAGCAAGAAGCGCGCGTTAGGACGTGAGCGGTAAAAACAGTACGATACATTGGTTTTATTTTTAAACATGTGTGTTAGTTTTGGACGCTAGTGTTAAACCTTTGTTTCTTACAGTTGTAACAAACAACACATATAACATTCTTCATCGTCTTTTTTTTCCTATTTAACCCTGAACGAGGATGGGGGAGGGCGATCGCTCCCTCCGTACCTCGCTGGATCCGCCCTTAATGCATCGTAATGTTTTATTCTGGGTTCGACTAACAAAGGCACTAACATGGAACGCTTGAGAAACAAAATTGCTCGCTAACGTCGGTGGGATGATTCCCTAGGCCTCGAATGAACCATTCGAGGGCTAGGATTCCTCGAAAATTCGTTGGTGCCGGCATAATACGACCTTTACTATCTCTGCAAAGCAAACAAACGAATGAATAAGTATTAGCTGTATTTGAATGAAATTTATCTTTATTTTTCCTTGGATGAATAAGTGGAATTGGCATATATGAATTATACAATTGTGGCATATATGAATTATGTAATTGGCATATATGAGTTATGTAATTGGCATATATGAGTTATGTAATTGGCATATATGAGTTATGTAATTGGCACACGTGAATTATATGATTTTCATATACCAATTATGTAATTGGTATATATGAACTATGTAATTAGCACATATGAATTATGTATTTGGCACATGTGAATTATATAATTGACACATATGAACTATATAAGAAAGGAAGGAGAATAGACAATTTCTCGCGATTTCACTTACAATAAATTTCATTGCCTATCAGTCGTCGACAATTCGTCGTCTGCTTAATTTTTCTGCAAAATAATTCTATACAGAGTGAATTCCTTATTTGATTCTTTAATGTTAACATCAAGATCATCTTTCTCGTACACAGTATTGTTTTTTATAAAAGAATAAAAATGGTATATTTATAAAACTATGTATTATTTTCGAGGAATTATTTATAAACAAATAATTAATTTACAGAAAATAATGTAAAATTGCTCAGATAGGAGCGGAATGTAAAATTAATGATTTTGAGTATTTTATTAAAATTTGTCTTAAAATTCATGCTTAACCCTTAATTGGAAAAATGCGGTCTTATATACCGCATTTCTCCAATTAAGCGTCAAAGTTAAGTCCACTTAGAAAGTTGTTTCTACCTTCTCTCTCTCTCTCTCTTTCCTATTTTTAGTTCGATTGAGTGAATTCGGCATAAAATTTTTCCTTTTATGACTTTGATGAACTTTACCGATTATCTAAAAATTTCCGCGAATGCATTTTTTTATTGATCTATTTGCTCTAAATTATATTAATACAAAATAATTTTATTAACGTATTTTCTCCGAATTATATTAATAAAAAATTATTTTATTAATGTATTTTCTTCGAAATAGATCTGGATGGCCACACATTTTTACGTTATTCCTTCCAGCGAACAAGGGAATATGATTTGAAACTTAATTTAAATAAAAATTTATTTTTGTGAATGATTTTCATCATCAGGTGTTTACTTAATATAATGAAAATTTGAAAAAAAAATAATATTGGATATAACTTTTATTTGAAGCTTTTTCCCATAACGAAACAGCTTTTAATCTAAATATTTTTTTATGTTGCTATCATATTTTGTAAAATTAGAAGACATTCGTTCTTGTTTCAAGAAAAACATCCAAAAATTTTAGGTTAAATTTCATGTTGATATTACGATATGATAATAGCTCTCATTTAAGAACACAAATAATAGTCAACTCAGAAAGACCAATATTCCCTTACATTCAACGTGGTTACATTCAAAGAGAGTGGTTTCTAAAAACATTGAAATGGAAGTCGTTGAATGACTGCGAAACAAAGAAGCTTCTAAAAAAATAGAACTAGTAGAAATTGAGCTGATGGAAAGCAAAAGGAAGGAATGGATAGGAGAACATGAAATATACAATAACTTGGAGGCATTGTAATTTCAAGGGAGATTTGCTTATCAATTATGTTCGCTTAAAGGAATCTTCCATTCTAAAGTGAATGCTACAAGAAGATCAAATGTAGGAAAATGTAGGAAAATGATCCTAGTTTAATACGAACTCACTGATATATATTGATAATTTTAAGAAGGATCATGTGTAGGAATAATTTTAAGAAGGATCATATGTAGGAATAATTTTAAGAAGGATCATATGTAGGAATAATTGTAGGAAGGAATATATAAGAAAAATTCCCTTTTATTTTCCCCGCATCTCCTCTAACAGGAAAGATGGACAGTATTAAATAAATAGATCCAATCTCAGCAGTTTTGTCCGTTTGCTTGCGTTTTTGAAGCCTGACGACGGCAAAGGTAATGCTTCACCAGGATGTGTAGCTTTCCGAGGGTTCTGAACCACAACTACTAAGAAAAGCAAACCTCTGACAACGGATAGGTAGTAAAGCGGTAAGCGCCCGCTACCAACGGGATTAAGGCGTGGTTTTTCTTTACGGTGGGCAATCCCGCTACCTTCAAAGACCTGCCAAAAGATACCAATCACTTCTGACCTGAAAATCCCACTTGGAAATACTGATCAGTCGGAAAACGACGACAGTTAGGTACCACGGGATTTCAAACCAATGTTCTCTATACAGTTGACAAATATTTTTGTTCTACTCTATCGTAGAGCTACAGTGGCTGTACGATAAATAGAAAAACATCTAGCCGTAACTGCAATAAAACTTAACCACGAACAGTGCAAAAAAATATCTATTTAGCCACTGATATGCAAAAAATTTAAAAATATTTATTGTTGTTTATCCTTTTCGACTATCCTTTCTAAATTTGCATTTTTTTATTTTTCTTTGAGATATAATTTTTCTTATTGTATTATATCTTTGCAAATGTAACTTTCGCAAATTTTTTTCTTCTAGTTTTCGTAAATTTCAATGAATTCAATTTCGTATGTAAATTATATTCACATGCATTTCTTAACGAAAGATGTAAATTTTAGCCAATTTTTATTTCTTTAGAGTATTTTCGTATTTAATGATAATTATATTTTTCAAAATGGAAAAATGCCTTCATAAAGAATTTGCCATGGATTAGATTTTTGTTGATAAAAATGCATGTACAAAATAATAATAAATAACCTTTATTCCAGACAGAATGTACATTTGTAGAATATGATATAAAGTAAATATATATACATATAATGTATAAATATACAGGAATTGTGTGTGTGTGCGTATATGTTCCCTTTTTCTCGACTGAATTATTTATAAAATATTACGAAAATTTTTTTTATATCCCAAAGTTACTGCAACACAATAAATTGAGATTAAAATTGTGCTTAAATAAATAAACAGACAAATATTCAGCAAGATAAATATCATTTTAAACTAAAAATGCAATAAAAATGCGAATTATTTTATCTTAGTTTTCAAATCTTTTAAAATCGAAATTTATCATATCAGCCCAAAGATCATTATGAATAATAAAAAGGGGAAGGGGAACATAAAATGAGATTTAGGAAAAAGAATTCTCTCTCCCTCTCTTGGTTCTCTTCGTCTGTAGCTTTCGATGAAAATGTTTAGTGTCCTCGAGAGCGAACTAAATGTTTGTGAAATTTTGCATTTCTTTTAAGTAAATTGAATCAATAAATTAACGTTTTTATAAAATCTTAAATAAGGTTCAAGTTAGCGTTTTCACAAAAATTCAAATTAAAGTTTAAGTCAAACTTCTCACAAAAAATCAATGTTCAAATTACCATTTTTAGAAATTGTTTAAGTTAGAAGTTTCCAGAAAAATGTTAAATTAACCTTTTCGCAAAAATATGAATGTTTAAATTAACATTTAAGATTTTCACAAAAATGTTGTAGATTTTGCCAAATTAGCAATAGGGAATGTTTATATTTGATACCCGCCTTATATAGTTTATTGTCCCCTTATCACTGGAACTTATGGGTTGTTAAAAAAATAGAAGGAATCGCCGAAGGCTGAAATTCAACTAACGCCCACTTGGTTGGAACCCAAGTGTTATACTAGGTAGACCACCAAGCCATAGCAAACGATGTCTTACCATCGTATATGTGTTTTTTAGATATTATTATACGAGAAAATTCCGACATCCACGTTTATTAGCTCAAGCTAGAGCGTTTTTGTTTAAGGAGAAAAAGAGACGCCGTCCTCATCCTGGATTACAATTCAAAAGAATAACATGAAGGATAATGTGGTTGTTGAAACATCAAAATTTTTATTTATCCCCATTGCAACAAAACTTTTGGAAACTACAATGATGTCTTTGTGCATTAATCTTTTCGGTAATTGGGTTGTCACTGAAAAAAAGGCAATAATACGTGGAAAAATAGCAAAACGGAATTTTGGAATAATAAAGAGATTAAAATTGCTTCGGCTAGTCGGGAAATCCATGATCTTTCTTAAGCTCTTATTAATAAGAACAATACAAATTGCTTACCTCATGCAGAGAAGTTGAACAACGTTGGGTGTAAAGTATGATATTTTTCCTATCTCGAGAAATAACGAATAAAAACACACAATTTATTGTCCTTTGTGTAAATATTTAATTCATTAATGTTTAAATATATCAATAAAAGCACGTTCTATGTACAGATCCTAAATAAAAAACAGTACATGATAAAAGAGGGCCTAAATCGTGGAAATATTTTAATTATATTAAATTACGTTCTCATTCAATTCTTCGTTTTTACGAATTGAGGTATTAAAAAATACAGAATTGAATGAGGTAAAATTTTTATATCGTTTTTGTCGCCATTAATACATAAAAATTAAAACTTTCTCATGCCTTTTAAGAAAACGTCTTATTATCTATTAAGCTATTTCTTTTAATGTTCATCACAGAAATTATTCAGACATCAGTGTGTTCGATTTATTCTTTTGTCAGCAAATTGTTCAGTGGAGCAGTTACTGAGTGCATTAATAATGTTTTACGTATAAGTAATATTTTCTACATTCCATTCGGTAGTTTATTCGTTTATTAACCCTCCTACTTCTTATCCCGCGATTTCCACGAGCCATATGAAAGTAACAAAATTTGCTTATCCCGCGATTTTCGTGGATAAGCAATTTTTCTATCTTTGGTTACAAAAGTGTGCTACATATTTTATCTCTCGAATTCGTGTAGATTTGAATATGTAATAAAAAATGCGAAATTTTTGAAACGATTTCGATAAAAAAAAATCGGGCAGTCAGAGAGTTAAAAATAAATTACAAAATTTAATGTACTTTAATGTAATCTCTTTAGACACACGTTAATAATATACATTGTTGTAAAGTTAAAACAATGTAAATCATTGAAAGGCTGAAACATAAAATACATCAATATGTTAAATTCAAACGAATCAAACTTTGAACGCTAGATTAAAGCTTTTTTTGGCTGTTAAATTGAAATAAATTGGGAAATAGATAATATGCATTATCGTGTAGATGCTCAGAAAACCACATACTACGAGCCTGTATGCGACAACCTTTCCACCCGTTCATGATACTTAATTAAAGATAAAGCAAAAGTCATACCGATACTCTAAACTTAAGGCTGTGTACAAGGCTGAGGGGAGTTTGAAGTTAAATCCCCTTTAATTAAACAACTTTATTAGTTGTAGAATCAAATTTTTTTATAGGAGAAAGGAAATTTTCTATCAACGACCCACCTCCATTTTCACCAAAATGAACCCTTTTTAAAATTCTGTTCTCAAGTTTGTCTGAAATCAAATCGGGTCACACAGAAAAACGTTAAACAACAACGTGAATCGTTGAAATATTTTTATTTCAACGACTCGCGTTATAGTTTTGCAGAAATATAAGGGTTGACGAAATACAACAATTCCATCCAATTAAAATAATATTTATTAAACGCTTTGAATGTTTAGAATAGTTAATTATGACGCAAAGGAAGATAAATAATTAAGTACATAGTTAAAGAAATCTAGTACGCGGTTTTTTTTTCTTTTGGCGGAGCCTTCGTGGTACGTGTACACATGCCAATGTTAAATTGAAGACTGATTTGATTTTAGAATTCGGAAAACAATCACACTGTTGCCAATTATAAAAATTTTAATTATACAATATATGTTGCCAGATACGGAAGTCGAAATTATGTATATATAGAAAACATAATGTAAAAAGAAACCATTTGGCATTTTGCCAATTTTAGAAATTAAACTTAAGTTTCCTTTCCTTGCATTTCTAAGTGGCAACAGTTAAGAAAGCCTGCGAAGTGAACATGGTGTTTCTATTGTGGGAGCCCACAGTTTAACGTAAACACTTTGAAATGTAAACGTAAAATGTCTTTATTGTGCATGTCATTGAGACGTAAAATTATAAGGCAAATTTCCTTTTATAATTAATCCCCTTCCTCCTGAATTTCCTTTTCAAAAGAGCTTGGAATCTGAATTTATAAATTGTTAAAACTTTAAAATATAACGTAAATCATTTAAGCGATTGGACCTAAATGATAAATCATTAAAATATTACATGCAGATCATTGAAATAAATACTTTCGAATCCTTAAATCTGTGAAAAGCTTGATCAATACTAGTTTTAAATTTTCTGTGCTACGAACACGGGTGAGTTGACGTTAATTAAACCACGCGGGATAAAATCCGTAACATCTAAAAATGAAATGGAAAATAAATTAACGGTTTTTCTTTATCGACAAATTTATGTCATCAAGGAGTTTTTCTGATAAAAACATATGGTTCTGAACGGATTCATTTTCCAAGGATAAGAAAAACTCTCGTTTAGTAAAATCTTTTTCCGAGTTTAACTTCGTTTACTTTGGGTTATTTCATTTTCACCGACGCGAATTAATCTATCTTAGCTTCGTAAAAAGGAAGATATTAAGATCATAAAACATTCCCGAGATCCAGGGCTTCGAAGAAATTTTTCAAACTTCCAAAAAAAGCCATTTTTCATTTCAGTATATTTTGTGGGAAATATGCGGTATTTTTTTTTACAAAATGAGCTACAACAGCTTATTGAAAGTATATATGCAAAAAATTTTAAAGAACACTGCAACAGCGACAGAATTAAGGAAAAAGCAGGGAAAGGTGATTTCATAAACAAACTTCAAATACAATACTCTGAAAATTTGAAAAGCTTATCTGTTTTAAATTTATTATTTCCAATTTATTGCAAGTGTTTTTTTAAGAAATATTTTACGATGCTTTGAAAAAACAAGTTTTTGCAAGTATGTTGTTTAAAATTGACATTTGCTAATTTATTCTTGAAAAGTAGAAGTGCGCAAAATTTCGTCATTTAGAGGTATACTTTAAATCAGGAAATTCTCTAACTTAATTCAGTCCAAGGGCCACTAACTCTGACTTTTATTAGCTCACGAGTGACAGTGAGCAGACAATATTAAGATTGAACGTATATTGAAATATTCGTGATATCAGCTTCTTCAACAAATCCTTTCAGTACAGAAAAGCGATTTTCTAAGTTCAGCTTGAATGCATCGGTGTTTTGTTTCAATTTTATCAGATACAGCCTCTTACGTAGCCTGCCTGCTTTCTGATGAGCTTCTATCTTTCTAATTAAAGATTTAAATAAAATTTACATCTCACTATTCGATGATCACTTCTGGTATTAAATCTGTTCAGTACATTGCAATCTTCAATAATCAATTTCATGTTTGTCAAGATGTAATCAATTTCGCTGTTTCCTCCATTCGGATGTTTCCATTTTCGTTGTTTCTTCTTAAAAATAAATTCATGATATTAAGATTTTCAGCTTCTGTAAAATTGATGAGATTATATCCACATTCGTTCCTTTACCCGTATTTATATTTACCAATGATGTCTCTCCTTGTTCCTTTCAGGTCCGATTCTTACATTAAAATCCCCTCGTAATAAACTTGATATATTATTTCCCCTTAGTATGCGACTGTTTTATTCTATCTTTATAAAATTCTTCGATCTCTTCGTCGGTATGGCTTGATGTTGGTGCAGATGGTTGTACTATCTGAAGTTGTTACCGCGGGGTTAGTAGAATAACAAGTCTCGCTGCTATGCCTAATATACTTTCAACTTCTAGATGGTGGCCTTTAATTCTCTTGTTGATGAAGAAGCAGGCACCACTTGTCCTTCCAGTTTCTGTTCTACTATAATAAAATAAATGTCCACTTTTAATTTCCATCAACTTTTCACCTTTTCTTTTGAAACTGAGTTTTCCCACTGTGTCCCATAATATCCCATTTGATCTTCTTAGGTTCTCCTTCCAATTCCTGAAGTCTTGCTTCAGAAACAAGGGATCTTTCATTATATGTAGCCAAGGTCAGAAACAAATGACAGCCTGTGCCACTCCGATGATTCTTAATACTCCTTACTTTCATGCTACACTGACCGCTGCCTTGATCAGGAACACTCCAGCACCCGAAGACTAGAGTCCATGGTTTAAAGTGTGTCTGCATATTGGAGGAATTAGCCATTACTTAAAAAGCTGGTTAGTCGAGTTGGTGAATTAGTCCTCCCCTTCCGCCTTTCTACCTGTAAAACAAACATCAATTTGCCTCATAAATAGAAAACCTGGTACTCAACACTTGAACACGGGATTGAACACTGGCCCGGCCTGTTCCACATATCATTACAAACGTTCAGCTTGTGGGTCTCCTTCCAATTAGATACCAGTAACTCTTTTACAGGCAATATATATAATTTCTGATTTATTTATTTATTTATTCAATTAGAGATGGTGAAAAATTGGAGATTTCTCGCTGTCCGAAGTCATATAACGTCACTACGTTCACAACACGATTCAAAATTTATTGATTTCTTCTAAAAGCGACTTTTTTAATAATATTAAAAGTGCAATCAATTTTCGTGGAATTTTAGAAAAGATGACATTTAAAAAGAATGGCAATTCAAAGGCTCAAATCACCAAATATCACCATATAAGTTTTATTCATTTAATTTAAATATCGTTAAGTAAATTTCGATTGCGAACAAGATCGCACGCACGCTCCCAGAACAAAAACCTCATACGTTCATATCGTTATACAACTTACACGATGATTATTTTATTAACGTTTAGATACGTGAAAATAGTGCAAGTTTCTATATGCATTCAAAAACAAGAATTTTTTTTAATTCTTTAAAAGATGATTGTGCAAATGATTATATCCGATCAATATATATGATTTTTCATAATAAATCGTATTTGATCAATCAATATTTACGGTTGAATGATCAGTCAATCGTCATCCATCATATATCTATTTTCAACATATCACCATTACTGGATTTAATCATTATCTATATTTTACTCTTACTGGGTTTAATTATTATTCATATTTCGCCATTACTAGGTTTGATCATTATCCATACTTCGCCATTAATGGATTTATTCATTGGCAAGGAAATATTTAAGAGCGATAAAATATTACAAGGAAAAGTCAGCCTTTGCAACGTGTTCTATTCATCTTCTTCTGGAGCATCCCTTGGTAAGTGCAACTATAATTATGGTCGTTAATGAGAAAATTTGACATTAATTTTAACTAAACATGACAAATTACTTTCCTTCCTCCCTTAATAATTTTTATGTCAATATTCCTGACATTAAAATTGTAGGAAGAGGCTCCGTGATTTAATTTATTAACAGGTCTTTAACATATTCTAAATATATTATCGATGTTATGTAATGTTTTTCCTTTTTATTTGGCAGCAGCGGTCTAGGAAAATAGGGGGCCGAAATGGGCCCCAAGACCCTCCCATTTTTACCAAGGCGCATTTTTCTCTTTAATGCAAAATCAAATCATCTATTCTAAAGCAACTTGACAGCCCCCCCCTCCCACCCCCATACAATTTAAATTGCTAAGCTCCTGGTGGGTAGATATGGGTAAGGTGACCTCATCAACCCTCCCCTTAAATATGTCCATGGTTTCTGGATGAGATGGATGAATGGATAAAATGGGAAAACGGGTTGAAGGGCAGGCCAGGGAATTGTTCAGAATAGAAGCATATGAAGGGTATTTAAATAAACCATCTCTAGCAGTGGATATACCTCCAAGGTACCACCGCCAGTTTAATTCTATAACTAACGAATAATCATATACAAGTACGCGACAATCATATACAAGTACGCGACAATCATACACAATCCGCAAGAGAACCACAATTGCGGACATACTAACCGGATTACCTCTGTATCCAAGGTAGTTATAACTAAATTCGACTATATATATACTATACTGTTACTCCTTAATACGTGAGCTTGAGACATGCCTTAACATTATTAAAATTCTTCGTTTCATGAACAATTTCCTCGCGACATTGAGCTACACAATTAGCTCAATCTGGGCGCCCCCGCCGATATTGAATCCTTGTTGCCAATATCCAGTCCGGAAGTTACTTGTTGTTAACGTGAGCGTGATTTAACAAACTGCGCAAATGTTTATTAAGACCAGCAGAATTCGAAGCAATTATCATCTTCACATTCTGAATGTCAGAAACATTCGTAGCCGTTAATGTTAATGGAAAGCAATCATCCAATCGTCGATAGCCCAACGAAGATGGCTTAGAGTGAACCATCCGCAAGAGGTCGCTTCTCTAAGTCCTTTATGACGTTTAAACCAACTAACCACATTTCAATAAGTGTGTTGCATAATAACGAGGATTGGAGGAGCATAATTGATAGGCTTAAGCCTAAAGCACTTCAATGTGGGAAACGTGGATAGACTTTGTCACGATTAGGAAGACACTTTTCTGTGAATAAGTCAAATTATATTAAGAAATTTTATTTAATTTATATATATACAGGGTGTTCCGAAAACACCGTCTGAAAAGTACATAGCCGTGATCCTTGTGCAAAATGGACCATAACGGCCCATATGTGAAGTCGGAAATGAATATTCAGGAGTTATGCATACTTTTATTTCGCAGAGGCGGAATCTATAATGCCCAATGGCGCTTACAAACCATGAAGTTGTCTCCCCCGAAAATTTCAACTCCAGCGCGGGGTTGCTACATTGCATCCTCAAACAGCTTTCCGGGCGTGTTGGCATTTTTTGTGGTTGCTGAGATTGGCGACCTGATTTAATAATTGGCGTACAATTTTACATGCGTAGGTGCAGAACCATATGTAGGGAAGGCAACTTTCCTCAGTGGTGCACTACGAACATAGGAGGCCTCAAGATCCGTGGGAGCCCTCTTGGTTCTAAAGCAAGAAGTTTAGTTTGAAAAATAAATATCTCGAGACTCGCAACACCGATTAAAGAAGTTTACCTAAGGAATGTTTCAATTTTTGCTACGAAGGGCAGGGCAGGCCATAGGGGGAAGGGTGAATTGCACAGGGACCCGGTGCGGCCAAGGGCGCCCAGTACTAAAAGGAATAAACCCTCCGCCCAGCATGCGTTAACAAGATCCGTATACGGACGCCTTACCAACTGCGCTACTGGGATGCCCCCCACCTCCTGCAATTTAAAATTACTTTGCGCACTTTCATATAAATCGACACCCTCCCAGAGGCGTAGCCAGGCGGAGGTTTTGGGGGTTGCGATCCCCGACATCGCAATGAAATTTTGTATATTTAACATAGGAATATATGAGTTGTAGCTCTGTAACCCCTCCCATTAAGCCTATAACCCTCCTCTTATGAACTTTCTGTTTACGCCACTGCACCCTCCCCACCTCTGGGATTCGTACCGGATCCGCCAATGCCCTCCACCTGCCAATCATAAACTTTTATGCTCCGAAGATTCCTTTATTTTCGTTCATGTTTTACCGTCGAAGAATTCAAAAGTCTGTCCTGCAGGTAAATAATAAATAGCTTGATAATAAAAGTTAGTATCGAAAAATTACCCTTGATCCAGTAGCGTACGCAGAAAATTCCTAAAAGAGGTTGGTTCGAATGAGAAGGTTTACCTTCCCGTAGACTTATTCACGGGCGGATTGGGCCGCCGGCCAACCGGTCCCCGGCGGGTGCGCCATGGAAACTATAGGACTCGCGCCCTCCGATAATCCAAGGTATGCGCCCTTTGAGAGAACCCAGTCCGCCTCTCTTGATCGATTCTGAATTATGACTACGGGCGCCACATGGTGGCCGGGTCGCAGGACTTGTATTTCCATTTACCATGGAAAAAATTTAATAGGGAGAGTTCAAGTATTATGTAAGCACTTGTGAGTGGGGGGATGTTTCTGTTGTGCTTATTTTCCTATGTTAACCAATGTTAATTTTTGCTTACAGAGGAGAGGAGAGAATAAAATTGCCAAAAAGTCAATGTTTCGATTCTTAATAGCTTGCCAAAAATTCGACATTCTCGCCAAAAACTGGCGACGGACAAATTTAGGAAACTAAATTCAAGAGGCGAGCCAAACTTTCAATCACAATTTTCATTGGCTCGAAATTGTTAACTTCCACATTCCAGAGATGGACGGCGAACAAGAAACCTAACCTGCATTTTGATAATACAGCCCAGATGCGGTCTATTAAACAAATACGTTGGTTATAGGTGTAAATTCCTTTTTTTTTATCCAATCATGCTTTGTTATTTGTTTATAGCCATAACTCCGTGGTTATTTATTTCTGATCCGCCCTCGAATAATTTTTCAATTATTTTTATAAATTTAATCTGTAGCGATTTAATTAGTCTGGTATTTTTCTTATTTAGATTTTCCCAAATGCTATTACAATAGGTCAAGTGACTGTATATAAATGGATAATATAGACCCAGTAATATATCTCCGGGGACTGTTCGCGACAATTTTCTCAAAATCCCTATTCCCAAACTCACCTCCTTTTCTACTCTTTCTGTCTGCCTATTCCAATTCAAGTCCTTTGTCAACACTACCCCTAAAAAAGCAATTTACTTAAATATTTCAATTTCCTTCTCATTTAAATAAATTTTTCTGAATCTTCTATTTTATCAATTTTCTTATTTTTTTGTACTAAAAATTAATATTTTTGTTTTAGATTAATTTATTTTCATTGTATTTATTTTAAACTAAAGTTTAAATTTTTTAATTACTTCATGACCAGTTCTAGTTAGCCCATATTTGTCTTTCTTTACCCTGAATCTCTCCATGGAAATATTTCATTTATTATTTTCTGTATCAATGTTATAAAAATGTAATATTTCTTTTTATCTTTACTTCCAATTAATCAATTTTAATTTGTTTTTAAATTCGCTCATGTTTCTTGTGCATTAATTTCTAATTCTTATCTTTTTTCATACTTCCTTTCTCTCTTCCCTCTCAAAGTCAACTATTATCATTTTGTGATCACTTAATTGATAGTCATTAACTTCAATAACCACCTCATTAGTATTTGTGAAGCACAAGTCGATTAAAGTTGAAGATTGTGATGCAATACGAGTGTTTTCTTTTACTAAATTTTTCAAACCCATTGATTTCATGTTATTTATTAATAGATTACTATTACTGCACTCTTTTTTTCTATATTGATATTGAAATCCCCTATTATAAATATTTTCAACAGTAATTTCTTCTAACTTTAACTTAAAACTTTACTTTCAACTTTAAACTTTACTTAACTTTACTTTTAACTTTTACTTTTTAACTTTCACTTTTAACTTTAACCTTTAAACTTAAAACTATTTAACCAATTTAATAGTTCCATTCAAATAACTTTCGGTTGTCTATATACCAAAACTATTGCTATTTCATTTTGTTTTTTTATTCCTATTATTTCGTAGTTATCATTTATATTTGTTATTTCTTCCAATAGTAAATATCCCTCCATTTTATCCCTGATATAAACTGACACACCACCTCCTCTTTTGTAATTCCTGAACCTATGGTAACCATAGAATCCCTCAAAATGATTCAAGTCATGTTCTTTCATCCAAGTTCCCGCCACCGTCAGAAAATCCATCGGCAATTCGTCGTCGTTTAATAATATTTCTATCTCTCCTATTTTATTATTTATACTTCTTGCACTTAAATATATCATTCTATCGGTATTAATATTTTTCTTTGTCCAACTATTATTTTAACAAGTATATATAATCTACTTCGTCATTACAGACATTTTCCTCTTACCTCACGAGAATCCATATTCGAATTATTACTAATATTATCATACTCATTTTCCAGCATTCCAGTTATTATCTGTGATAACATCATCTAAATATTCCAATTCAATATGTTTATTAGCTGTCTTATTGCTTTTTACCTTTCGAAATATGTCAACATCAATACTTTCCAAATTAGTACCATTTTTACATGTAAAATATCATTCATTATTTGAATATTACCACTTTTTATGAAGTCGATATGTTCCTTAAATACACAATTATTTTCATAATGACTATTAATATCACTATTTACACTTTTACTATTTTTCCTTATTGATTATTTACATACTTACACTCCGCGCCAGCATTATCTATGCTCTCGTTTCTCCCAGTTCCAAGTCGTTGAATCTCTTGTAAGTCGTTTTAATTATTAATTACAATCACTTCACTTCTCTCCTCTTTTCACATCTTAATTCTTGCATTTACGGTCCACAGAAATCGCCGTCCATTTTCTCTTTTCACTCTTAATAATTCATTAAACAATATTTTCCTAAAAGGACATAACTGTTCGTTAATATAAATCACGTTATCTTCATCTCCCTTTATCTCCTTTTCCTTAATATTTTTACCCGTATTCTTTTGTAATACTTAATTTTTAATTTTTACATTTTTAAACTTTACAACTATTTTATCATTTCTACCTTTCCTTGTCCCAGTCTATGTGAAGCTTCTATGTAGTTTGGCTTTAACTTAATTTGCAATTTTTTACATATTTTGGTTACCATTTCCTCGCAGTTTTCACCCCTTTGAAAAGGATAATCTTGTTATTTCAATATTATTTCTTTTGTTATATTGCTCTAATTCTCTTACTTCGTCTGTTCTTTTTTCCAATTCCTCTTCGAGGTATTCAATCCTATAACTTGTTTCCTCGTCCTTCGTTTTATTTTCAGCCACCATTTGTTCATTTTCGCTTCTCCAATCATTTAGTTCCTTTTTTAAAGACCTATTCTCTTCGACCTTTCTTCCGAATTCTCTAGATATATCTTTAAACGCCATTTTTATTTCTTCACATTACCCTCCCCCCAGTTTTTCCATCTGTTCTTGTAATTGAACATCTCTCTTCATCTGACTTTCTTCGTTCTCACTTATCTTTTTCATTATTTCTCCAAGTTTAATCATTATCGCATTATTCGTCTCTTCTGGTAATTCTTTAAATATGTTTTCTGTTGCCCCTTCTTTCTCTTCTTCCTGAACATTCTCCTCATCTAACTCATCATCCTTCTCCGTCTGCCTCTTCTTTTTGATTTTCTTTTCCATCTTATCCCTTACCATTATTTATGAGGAGATTCCTTTCAGTGGCTTTATTTTCAAAAAGTTAATATAATCGTTTACATTGCAAAAATTACTGTTATACAATACTGTTATACAATACTGTTATACAATTAGTGTAAATCTGTTTACACTAATTGTATAAGGATAACTCATGAGGTCAGTAAACAGATAAAATAATATTAAGTCAAGAGCACTAACACACGTGACCTGTTATCATGCGTTAAACAGCGCCTAGCGATCATCCATTTAGCCCTCTGGCAACCTTTGTACCATTTAATGAAGTTTAGCTTTCACATTCTAATTTTAATTAAATCGATTGCTTGATGTCACGTTTAGTAAGAAAAGTTACTTTATTTATATAAAGATGGATGTAGTTATTCGAAAAGTTAGAAAACACGAACTTGAGGGTATTTCGAGGACTGATGAACACGAGCCTGGTATCGCTGGAACCGGAAGACAAAAATGAACATAATGGTACAAAAATTTTGAAGGGATATGGAGAAAAACCGCGAAGAAAGTTAAGGGATAGTTATTAATAGACACCGGAAGTTTAGGCATTAAAAATGGCGAGAAAAGGCAAGCAAAAATGCACTTAAAAAGTTAAAAATAGGCATTAAAAAAGGCCCTTTTTAAATTATGGAAAAGGATATCTAAATCAACAAAAGAATATGGAAAAAGACATTTAAATCAATGAAAAGGGGCAATTAAATAAATTTAAGTTCTAAAGGCTGGCTACAGAAATCTAATGCACATAGTCCATACAATCTCTTAAAAATAGAATAAAAGAAATAGACGTTATTGAAAAAAAATTAATAGTATATATTTTTTTAATATTTGAAAAGGAAAATTTTTACATACAAGATAATTTTAGATGGGTTTATTCGAACAACCTATCTCCTCTTATTGCACATTACTACGACATGCTTTTTTAAATTCCCAAATGTGAAATTTTGACAGTCAATAGTATTTTATATTGTGAAAAAAGTCTATTCACTTCAACTGAAGTGTCGGGTGCATACCTAAAGCAGCATGTCATGGTAGGAGACATCGACAGTTCTACTATAAAAGTGTTTCTCAAAGGGTGGTCCACGGACCACTGGTAGTCCGCGGCGGCTTATCAAGTGGTCCGCAGGACCATCATCAAATTTCATAACAAAAAAATCAACTAAAAATTGCCGGCGTAGCTAGAATTTAGGTTCGGGTGAGATTTAAGGAATTTCTCATAAATATTACTTGTTATAAAACTTACCTTTCGGCGATTCGTGAAAGTTTTGACTCCTCTAAAAACACCCATGCTGTCTACATTGCTTATTATTATTTAAGTTAATGATGTCATTTTCATTGTAAATTTGACAAAATAAGATCATAACTGACACTCTCCTTATCAAATAGTGTTACTCTAAAAATTATTTTGTTTCAGGTGGGTTTGGCCACCAACCCATATTTTAAGAACATGATCGGAGATTTTAGAGATTTTCTGCCAAAAGTTCATGCTTTTTTAAAGTAAAAAAAACTGAAAAAGCTTACAATTTACCACAAAAGGAGATAAAATTAATTATATTTCAAGGAAATATAATATATATATATCAAATTATATTTCAAGGAATGAATAAATCTCTCCTGACGGAGCTCTTATATTTGAATATAAACCTGCCAATAAATCACATAAATTGAGGGTTACTTTGGTTACGTCTTTTCTTGGGAGAGGCAGGGGGGAGCAAGGGCGGATCCAGGATATTATTATGGGGGTGGTGGTTTCGTGGCCCTTCGCTGGGAAAATGCTTAGTTTTGGACTGTTAAATAGTTTAGGTAAACGTTATATTACTAGCCTTCCTTTATACTCACCAAAATATTTAATTTACGATAATGAATTAAGGTTGCGCTTTTCTTTGAGTAATCTGTATGGTTTAGAGCACTAGGGAATCCAGCGAGGAGCGAAGGGGCCATCGCCACCCTGTCAAGGTTAAATAGGAAAAAATAAAGACGATGAAGAATATTTTATGTCTTGTTTATTACGATTGCAATAAATAAAAGCCTTACGCTGGAATCCGAACCTCTGGACCTATAATTTTACAAGGAATCTGAACGCCTGGACTTAAAATTTTCCGAGGAATCCGTACCCCTTAAGGCCTAGGTAACCAAACCCAGACTGCAGTGAGCAGTACGATCTTTGTGAGATCTCTTAGTAAGAGTTCAAAGACTATGAAAAATATTTTATATGTTGCTTGTTATGACTGTAATAAACAAAAGTATTACATTGGCGTCCAAAGTCTTCAAGTCTTGGAAAAATGCAATCCAGACGTTTTTCCACGAATCTACAAGCTACTCGTCTTTCAAACTACGTTTACAGTAAGTGTTGCTTCAGCAGAACGTAGTTTTTTATCCTTGAAGCGCCGTCAAACTTGGCTTCGAACGCGGATGACAGAAGAGACTTTTAATACACACCCACAGAGACATTCATATTGATGTAAATAAAGTGATTAACAAATTTTCAAAGAAACCAAGATGGCTCGACTTTGCACTATAAACTTCAAGTTTTTTAAAAAGTTGCTTGTTATAAAAAAAGTAAAATAATTACGATGTTTTTGTAGTTTAAATTTAAACTTGTTCTATTAATTACATTGTAAATTATCGTTTTTGGTTATTGTATATATCTCCTTTGCTAAGTTATCCTTCTGTCATACTCGACTATAGTCTGCCCTAAACCATATAGTTTAATTAAAGAAAAGCCCAGCTTTAATTCATTGTCGTAAATTAAATATTTTGGTGAGTATAAAGCAGGGTTGTCCAACCTTTTTCGGTAGCGGGCCACTTAAAGAATTTTCACGGATCTTGCGAGCCAGCGGTTTCTTAAAAAAAAAAGGAAAAAACTATCACTTCACAGCCTCCCTTTAGAGTTTTTTCCAGTTATTTGTGCTCTTGCGATGTAGAAAGGGGTCACCTCTCCTGTCCCCAAAATTTTTCCTTATTTCTGAAAAAAAATATCTAAAATTTTTGTTTGGAAATTTTTTTTTATTTCAAACAGTTGTAGGCTGGTCGTATTTACATCGTTCTCGGGAAGGATTGTGGCCCGCGGGTCGTACGGTGGACAACCTTGGTATAAGGGAAGGCTAGTAATATAACAATATTTACCAAAACTAAAATTTTTCCCGGTGAGAGCTCCCGAAACCGCCCCCCTCCCGTAATGACATCCTGGATCCGCCCTTGGTTTGGGGTAGAGTATAGTTAAGTATAACAGAAGGATAAGCTAGTAAAGGAGACACATGCAGTAACTGAAACGATAATTTACAATGTAATTAATAGAAAAAATTTAAATTTTAGCTACAAAAACTTTCCAATTATTTTTCTTTTTTTTTATAACAAGCAACTTTAAAAAAAATTAAGTTTACAGTGGGAAGTCAAGCCGTCTTGGTTTCTTTGAAAATTTGTCCATCATTTTATTCACATATAATGTGAATGTCTCTGTAGGTGTGCATTAATATTTTTCTGCTGTAATCCGCGTTCGAAGGCAAGTTTGAAGGCGCTTCAACGATAAAAAACTACGTTTTGCTGAAGCAACACTTACTGAAAACGTAGTTTGAAAGGCAAGTAGCTTATAGATTCGTGGAAAAACGTCTTGATCGCATTTCTCCAAGACTTAGAGACTTTGGACGCCTGTGTAAGACTTTTATTTATTACAGTCGTAACAAACAACACATAAAATATTCTTCATCGTCTCTTGAACGCTTACTCAGAGATCTCATAAAGATCGCACTGCTCACCGTAGTCCGGGGTTTGGTTCCCTAGGCCTTAAGAGGTTCGGATTCCTCGGAAAATTGTAGGTCCAGATGTTCAGATTTCTTGGAAAATTCTAGGTTCAGAGGTTCGGATTCCCCAGAAAGCAGTAGATCCCGGCCCAGCATGACCATGATTGTCCTTAATCCGTAAAACTACAAAAAACGTAAACGTTTTCATCGTCTTTATTTTTTTCCTATTTAAGACTGAAGGGGGGGCGGCCGCCCCCTCCTCCCCTCGTTGAACCCGTCCTCGGAGGAGGGAATCCGTACTTCGGTGGCTGAGTAGGGCTTAATATTATTAACCATAGTTGGAAACCTTAATTTCAAGTAATATATTTTTAATATGGAATCTCCTCTTTATGCTCCTCTTTATTATCCATCATCTTTAATGAGAAATCTCCGTCCGTGGTTTATTATATATATATAAAGGAATGCGTAAAGTAGTCTTTACGTAGTCTTTAAGTAGTTTGGTCTATAAGCAACCAAACTTTGAGAAACACTGTACTATAGCATCACCACTTAGAACT
>QLNU02014176.1:79803795-79815460 GCA_006491805.2 Dysdera silvatica
AATACGACTACGATTAAGAATACACATAAAAAACACATTCTTACAATTACGCTTGTAGATTATAATCAGGATTACTTTCACACAATTAGAAATGATCAGTCCGATTACGTTTACTTGCACGCAATCAGAAATAATCAGTTCGATTACGATTATAATCATAGCGATTATGATTACCTAAGAATTTCAAAAAACGATTATGATTAAATGAAATTTAAAAGTGTGATTATGATTATATTGCAGATTACAGCTACTTCAAAACATTCGATTACAATTACAGATGTGATTACGCGAAAATGTAATCGATTGCAATTACTTGATTACTATTACTCTGAGTCTGGTCCTGTACCGGGCTAACGCTATGCTCAAACGTAGCAATTGTACGGTAGCGGAACTAGAACGTGTCCCAAAAACAGCAGATGGCACAAGTAAAGAACGTATCTTACATTGTTTTTTTAATAGCATTTTACTCACGTGCTATTACCAACAGCAGACTTAACATTCACGAGCAATATGACGTCGGCTTTCGTGAATATTACTTTAGTACATGGGCGCCTATTTGGGGTGCAGTGGGGCCCATGTTCTCGACCCCTAGCCGTTTAAAAATTTGATTTTCCCGAACCTGCTACGCATTTACTTTCAAAAGTTTTACAGTCACATTTTAAAATAAGGTACTTTTTAGCTCATTACTAATTGTCAAGCAGTATCAATTATTTTTGTAGCGTTTTGGTATCTTGTACATTCACTAAAATTCTTGACAGCTTTGAGAAGGAGGTAGTAATTTTTCTCAGCCCCCCCCCACTCAAAGAACTCGTATGGGCGCCCCTGTTTTAGTACAGTAAGCTTTACAGCTTTGTAAAATTCATTTACATTAAATATTCCATACAGACTAATAGCAATACCTACGTTTTGTGCATGCGCCATCCAATTTTATATTTCACACACTATGCAATTGTGCATTTAAACGCGGAATATCAAACAGAATAATTGAAAAAATATATATATTGCCATCCAAGTGATATAAATACCAATATATACTGATTGCAATATGTATATTGATTTTAACGTCCTTAATTAATGGCATGCATATGTATATTGCAACTACTACTACTACTATTGTATGCAAAAAGACGTACATCAGGAACCTCTGTACACCAACTGACATGCTTATGCCACCACTCTAATGACTCCCTTGGTGGAAGTGATTCGACGAATTCATCCAAAATATCACGCAACTCATGCTTAATTTAGTTATCGTCTGTTAGTGGCATATACTGTGTATTGTTCAGAGAATCATTCAAATTCATTCAATCATTTGAAAAACCATTCATATCGTTCAAGATCATTGAATAAGTCTGTTCGTTTTTAACAGATAGACACAATCGTTCACTTATTCTTTCAGTGAACGAGTAGAGGCATAGCTGTATAGTCTATCGACTCCTGGTTCTTCAAGTTCTTTCTATTATTTTTTCCTCCACGCCATATTAATACGCAGTGATATTAATAAGATGTATAACTCTGCTCTCTAGGCAGTGGCGTAAGAAGAGGGGGCTCAATCCCCCCCATTGGATATTAAAATATATTATTTTCCCTAAGGCTGCATCATATACTCTTCTTTAAAGCCACTTCAGCCCCCTCCCCCAAAGAGTTTTGACTTGCTTCGCTCTCTCTCTCTCTCTCTATATATATATATATATATATATCATATCCTTTAAGATAAAAAAAAAAAAAAAAAGAAATTTTTCATCAGTTCTTACTTATATTGAGCATGAGAAGTAATTTAACAAAAGAAATTAACGTCTTATTGTCATTTTTTCTGGAAAGCCTTAACTAAAAATTTTTGTTTTGCTTTTTTCCTATTTAGAGGGGCAAAAATCGAGATATGATTATCCTAAAACAATGTATTCTCCACAATTTTTTTCGATACCGCAATTTGTGTCCGAACATAAAACAAATCTGAATTAATAATGAAAAGAAACACTTTAGGTGAAATGAATACCTAATTTATCCGAAAGAAGAAAATTACATTATTGAACTCAATACATATGTACATCGTAAAAGATTCTAGACAACAGATTAAATCTGTTTATATTTATTTTGCAGAGTTTCATTTCCCAATGGCGAGATATGATATCGGGATATTATATGACGCAATATACGATATAAATTAGAATTTTCCTCTCTGAAGAAAGATCATCTTCCAAAAACGTCCTTTGACATTTTTTTAAAACGGAAATATATGGGTATGGTGAGTTACGTTACGTATCATATATTTCATTTAGGATATCGACAGGAAAGAGATCAAAACATTCTAATGCATCGATATATCCATAAAATATCGTCTTTCGTTTTTAAATAAATGACATTGCGTGTGGACCATTTGCTATCCTTTTCGCACCGCTACGTCTCCCTCTGAAAGGTAAATCTAAATCGATATTAATAGACTATTTTTGCTCTCAATAAAACGAAAAAATACTTTTCTCATAATGGTTTTTAAATTTTTGATGGATGACATCCACGCTATTGACTAAATCAAGAATGAAAAAGCCACCGATATTGAATTTAAATTTGAGGAATTTTAAATGCTGATTTTACAATTCAAGGCATATCGTGGAATTTACTGAGATGTGAACAATACTTAAAGTGGTTCGTGAACCCTGATATCTTTAGATAATATCTAAAATTGTAGAGATTTGAATTTAAATCAAACAAGAGCAAGCTCTAGGCTTTTTAAAATATAAACATGGTCGCAGATGTAAGATAACTATCATAAATAATACATTTGATATTTGTTCGCAATGAAATAGGAACTTCTTATGTTTTACGTCCAAAAACGGGGCCCCTGACTAAATCAAAAATCTCCAAGTCGATGCCAACTGCGGACGTCCGGAAATAAATTTACAGAGACATTACGATATAAATTACATAAAACTGAAAAATTGTAAAGTAATATAGCATTTTGTTCCAGCAAGACTCTTTCCCTGTCTTCGTTACTTGATATCATAATTCGTTTGTCAAATCTAACCCTACGAAATTATCACATATTTATATCATTATATTGTATGTGCTTTATATTGTTATCTAATAACTTATTCATATGCCACTATATCAAGTCGTTATTCTGCAATATTTTAACGTTTTCTGATATATAAGAAAAATGTTTGATTCTGAAAAATGAACTAGGGTGTCATTTCTTCAAAGTAGTATCAAACGTATTCTTTTACTTACCCTTAAACAAGAAACTTATTTTCACGGTAAATTTTAATTTATTTCTCATAGTTCATTTTAACTTATTTCGCATAGTTAATTTTAACTTATTTCGCATAGTTAATTTTAACTTATTTCGCATAGTTAATTTTAACTTATTTTGCATAGTTAATTTTAACTTATTTCTCATAGTTAATTTTAATTTATTTCGCATAGTTAATTTTAACTTATTTCGCATAGTTAATTTTAACTTATATACACACACAAGGACTGATAGTCAGTGATGTAACGTGACTTGAAAAGTGAGACCTCCATAAGTGTTCACCATTTTCCTTCGAACAAAAAAGTCACAATTCTTACGTATATCATCGTAATTATCAGCACCATGATGATATCTATATAAAAATATATGAATTGTGACCTCTTTTTTTCGAGTTGGGGGGGTGGATCGCGAACCCATGGAGATGGCCCACTTTTCAACTCAATCTACTTCACAACTTACAGTTGTTATTGAACTCCATTACTACGCTCACACATTTAGACAGAAATACGCATGAAGCATGAATGTATATATACTGTCAATAAATCTTAAATTAACACAAAATACCTGTAAAATTTAATTATGTCTACATGCTATATTTTGATTCTCTTGTTACGATAGAACGTATCCAATTATAAACTGAAATCGACGATATTTTATTGGAACCCTTCAAGTGTAATCATTATTCTAGTTTATAATTATTACAAATATCTTACACATCTCCACACTGGCCCATCATTTTATTAACAAGAGCTTTACATGCCTATATATATCAGACATAATTTATTCCATTCTTCAATAGAATTTCCACACGTTTAAAAATCTGAAATTGGTAAATATTTGTCATAAAAATTTCCAATGGAATATTTCTTTCTATAAAGAAATATCTACAGTGCGATTTCTATAAAGCAGGGTAACATATATTTGTTTGTGCCTGTATGTATCAAATATGATAATTCCCCATAGCCAAGGGAATACAACTATTATCACGTGTTATACTGTAAAACTTGCTATGAAAGCAATACCGTTTGTCGCAATTGGACGAGCTTTAATATCCTGAATCTCTTGACAAGGTCACTAGGAAAAAAAATTCTATAGTTAGGTGTCCTCGACATTTCATAAAATAATTTTAATTCACCAAACATTAAAGAAATATTTTCACACATGAAAAACTGTAGTTAAAATATTTCTAATATTAAATTCTGTAACTGAGTAATTTAAATCTCGAGATTTTACGTTTCGTTTATGTTGAATTCTATTTAAATGCTAGAATTCAATATTTTTAAGGCGGAAGCCTTATATGCATCAAAAAGAGATGCGGGGCTGGGGTATGATATGATACAATATAGAATGTAAATTGGAATTTTCGCCTCTGAAGCATAATCTGCCTGTAAAAATAATCCACTTCGTTTTGTCGAATAGAAATATATCAGTCTTGTGAATCTTCTTGCCTGCATTTCACTTAATATATCGACAGAAAAGAGATTCAAACGTTCTGATGCATCGGTATATCCATAAAATGTCATCGGTCGTCCTTAAATAAATGATATTGCGTGTAGATTATTTCAGCCTCTATCCTATTGCAGTGCCTCCCGGGGAAATGGCAGTCTAAATCAATAGTCACGGAATATTTGTGCTCTCAATTAAAAGCCAAAAATACGCGTTTTGAATATTCTTGTCATTTTTAATTAAACCAATGTACATCATTGACTAAACAAGAGAATCAATGAACAGACAGTGCAATGGTTCTATATTTAGGAAGCTTAAATGTTAATTTTACGACTCCCGACGTATTTATGATTTGACTTAAATAAGAAGGAAAATCAAAAGGATCTCCGGACACTAATACTTTTGTGAAGTTAAACTCTTACAGAAATTTGAATTGAAATCAAGTAATCAAAAAACTATAGGATCTTCAAGGATTTAAATATTATAGATACACAAGACCATTATTATATACAGTGAAGTTGATATATAATGGCAATGAAATATATAAAGAGTTTTCATAATTTACGTCACAAGAATGTGCTATATGCAATCGGGGATGGGGTGGGATAATGCGACCTCTACAGCAAGATAGGCAAGCAAACTCATTAAGGTAACGGTGCAAAATTTTACCAGGAGATTGCATAGTAACAGTTATTTCAACATTGTCGTAAGGTTTAAAACACGACGTTTCGAGATCCAACTTCTCTCTTTGTCATTCTGCCTTCACTTGACAAATTCATCAGTTCGGTTGTCATAACCACGGAACCATTGGGATGCGTTTACGGTAATAACATAAATGACTTGTATTAAATAGAAATTTTTTGAAAAGAATTACTTTGATGCAAAACTCAGCTTCTTTTTCAAATTCTAGGCGCTTTTTGGAAACGGTTTTCTGCAGAGCGCCTATCAGATCTTCAGAGTAATAGGTAAAGTTTCCATCCTTACGGCACACTATATGGTGGTGCACAATTCCCTTTTTATCAAGGAAAACCAGACACATGTCCTTTTAAATCTTTCTTTCCTTCGATTCAGGACTCTGTTGATATTTCAATTGTATCATCCGTTGTTCTGTTGTGCATCGAAATATTGAAAATATTAATCATTGTTTGTGATCACTTGAACAATATAGTTCTACTCACGTGATAGTCGTCAATGAAAGTGCAGACTATTACGTGAGCAGAACTATATTGTTCTGCTCACGTGTCTACTAATAGTCACTGTCTGTGTAATAAAAGAATTGCCTTATGTTCGTTCATTCATAAGCAAATACGGGATCTACATCGCAGCGACTTTTCTTCTGTGCTTAAATATATGAATGTGTTTCTCTTTCAACAAACCAATGGATACCTGCGTTGTAATCATCTCAATGGTTATCCAGTGTTGTCCGAGCAATTGCTTCGATTGTATTTCCATTAAAGTTCACTATCGACGTCGGAGATTTCACCAAGCGTATGGCGCATTTTTCAAAATTTCCTCACTAGACGCAGGTTACTTATACCACTCAAATGATCTTGCATGGAACAAAGCATCTTCATTGCAATCTGTTTTAATCATTTCGTGCGTTTCTGTGGCTGTATTGTTACATGCAGACAAAATCTGATAACTGGTCTATGCTTCAGATTTATATCCACGCTACGCTGAAGAAATACGTCTGAAATCTATACTGTCAAATAAAAAAATGAACTGGTTTCAATGTCACTTCGTTACGTGGTTGAAACTACAGCTCTTCCTATAGAAGAATTGAATTTTTCTGAGTGGTTTGGCTTACACCTCATGATGTCAATCTTGTTGCTTTTTTTTTTACCTGTTATATATTTGGTATGGCCTTTAATAGAATTTTTATTCTTTTGAAAAATAATTGTTAAATATGAGCCAGAAAATGTTTATGGTTTAAATCAACATATTTGACAAAGTGTCTTTTAAGTAGGGTTATATTTGTCTATGCATGTTTTTTAAGAACATATGTTTTGCCCTAACTAAAGTTTGTATCATTTTGCGTACATAAAGTTACGTGCTATACACTTAGGCTTTATAAATTCACATGCATGAAGGTATTTGTAGAAAGGGTATGCCTGCGCATATTCGCATTAGTGAAATGTGCGTGATACCATGACATTTCCTTTAAAAACGATCCCTTTGATTGCTAATATTAATCTTTGGGGTGTTCTAATGCATAAGTATCCTTTATAAAATGCACTAAGAAAAAGATCAATTTTATATTTAGAGTTTCTTGACATTTTAAAAAATTGTTCAAGTTCAGTAACCTCTAAAGAAATATTGTTCGATATGCAAAAATTTTAATTACATTTAAAACTTTTCAAGAATTAAATTTTGGAATTGAAAATGTAAGTTTCAATTCATGGTGAAATTTTATTTAAAGCTCCCTGACTTAAGTACGTTATATTCCAGCCTTTTATCTTAGATCCTATTTCGTATTACAGATAACGTTCATTTTCAAATTCATTGACTTTTTTTGCCACATTTTTAACAGCCATTTATTCTGCATTCGGATTCACCACTTTTATTTTAACTTCAGTTTTTCCACTACGGCTTTTTATGCGTTTGTGAGTTCATTTTTTATGAATATTTTTCTCAAGTGTTTGTTTATTTCTTTCAAAGCAGAAATCCAAAATCTGGACAAAGTTATCTGACTTGTTTGAGTTTCAACCATGACATTCGAATACATGAAATAAAAGAACTTTGCTGTAAAGGAAGAAATGTGACGGACGAAAGATTGGAGAATGGCGTTAACGGGATAATGCAAACTTTATGGCAAGTTGAAGATAGATGAAAACAAAATAATTTTATTTAATTTCTAACACTTTCCTTCGCTGCTCGAAATTAGTGAACCCCTACTTATTAAATTTTCCATTTTTGTTAAATTTTAATTTAGGGTTTTTTCTAATGCAAGGAATTTGACATACAAATGAAAAGAACACAATGTGTAGTGTCATTATCCCATATGGAATCTTGCTTCCCGGTACCGTTCCGTCTCAATAACCCCGCGAAGGGCTTTGCATCGCTGAATGTGTTATCTGTTCATAGTCTCATCTCCTGCACAAAGCGGGCAGTTTGTAGTAGGCAGGACACCAACACGGAAAAGGTTGTTTAGTCAGGTAAAATACATCACAAATCATGTATAAAATCCAAAGGATTAAATTACTTTAGAACAAGAAAGATTAAAATGCTTCCATTATTTTAAGAAACATTTATAAATGGCATGTTAATTACACATAGATGAGAGGTTAATACAGAAATATTTTGTATTCAAGTACTAAGACGTTGTGTATAGCGTGTGGGAGGGATCTTGCATTCGTTAGTAAATAGAAATAGACAGAAATATTAAAATTTTCTGCAAGACGCCCCTTGCCCTTATGGAAAACTATCCGTCTTGTATAATGCAATTTTGTGCAATTTTCTATGTATAATGCAATTTTAGTGAGTGATATGGATAATACATAGTGTATTTTCTTTCCGCAAATACGAATAATAATCTTCCATAATAACGCGAGAGCAACAGGGAAACAAGAAAAAAGCGACAAGAAAACCTGTGTATAAAAATATCCCAAAAAAAATTGGACGATAAAAAGGAAATGACAGTACAAAGAGTCATAGGAGAAGACATTCAGTGATACAGACAGAAATATTGCTTCCTTTCATAAATAGCACTCCGACTTATAAAACAAAAATGTTTTCATAAGACCCATTTAGCTTCGGCCACAATAACTCTGCAAAATTTTTAAGAAAAACCTTCAGTCAGTTTACGACGAAGAAGAATTTTCCAATAGAAAACAATTTTGCTCTTGTCTCCTTTCGCACAAGAAAAGCTGCAACGGCATCAAAAATTTCTTGTGAAAGCTCGCTAAAAATAAAATGGAGAAAAAAAACATTTCAGTTTTCTCTTTGCAACAAAATATGAAATGTTTCACTCTTTGCATAAGATGCAGATAAGAAGAAAAGATGATCCTTCTGAAATAAAACAGAATGTTTTGTCTGTCCAGAATAAATGCGAAAATAACGTATTTTTGAAAGCATATATTATTTTGACTTAGGTCATTTTAACAACTCTAGCAACAGGCATGTAGCCAGGATGAAGGAGAAACTGAAGTAAGGCAAAAGGCATAAGGGGCAGAGCACCCAGGGATTATTATATATATATATATATATATATATATATATATATATATATATATATATATATATATATATGTGTATTCGCGAAGGGTTGCTGGTATCTAACTGGAAGGAGACCCACACGCTGAACGCATGTGACGATGTGTGTAACCGGACGGGCCAGTAACCTAGTGTCCTACCCCGCCTTCAAGTGGTGCGGGCCGGGCTTTCTATCCAAGAGGCAAATTAATATTTGCTGCACGGATGGAAAGGCTGAAGGGGAGGGCTAATACATCAACCCGCCTAGTCAGCGTAGTGAAGTTAATCAGTGTAGTCGTTAGTTTGATGGCTAATTCCTCCAATATGCTAATACACCAAAAACCATGGCCCCTAGTCTCCAGGTGCTGGAGTGCTCCTGATCAAGGCAGCGGTCAGCGTGGCATGAAAGCAGGGGGTGCTAAGAATCACTGGAATGGCCCAGGCTGCCGTTTGTTATTGACCTTGGCAACGTATAATGGACGATCCCTTGCTTCTGAAGCAAAACTTCAAGAATTGGAAGAAGAACTTGACAAGATCAAATGGGACATTGTAGGACTCAGTGAAGTTAGAAGAAAAGGTGAAGAGTTGGTGGAACTTAAAAGTGGACATTTGTTTTATTATAGAGGAACGGAAACTGGAAGAACAAGTGGTGTTGGCTTCTTAATCAACAAAAGAATTAAAGACTACCTTCTTGAAGTCGAAAGCACGTCAGATCGAGCAGCGAGGCTCGTTGTTCAACTAACCCAGCGATACCAACTTCAGATAGTACATTTCTTTCTTTCTTTCTTTTTGGTTTTACGGCTCAAAGACTACAGTGGTCATGCTGCGCCGGGACCTACTGTTTTCCGAGGAATCCGAACCTCTTAAGGCCTAGGGAACCAAACCCCGGACTACAGTGAGCAGTGCGATCTTTATGAGATCTCTGAGTAAGCGTTCTTTTTGCACTGCTGGGAGTCGAACCCGGATTAGCCGCGCAATAGGAGAACGCGTTACCACACTGCGCCACCGCAGGGCTCAGATAGTACAGGCATATGCACCAACATCAAGCCATACCGACGAGGAGGTTGAGGAATTCTATGAAGAAATCAAACAGCTACATACCAAGGGGAAACAACACATCAAGCTCATCATGGGAGATTTTAATGCAAGAATTGGACAACAGGAACAAGGAGAGACATCGGTTGGTAAATACGGATACGGGGAAAGGAATGAACGTGGCGATCAACTCATAGAATTTGCCGAAGCTGAAAATCTTAGCATCATGAATTCATTTTTTAAGAAGAAACTACAAAGAAAATGGACATGGAAACACCCCAATGGAGGAACCAGCGAAATTGACTATATACTGGCAAACAAGAAATCAATTATTGAAGATTGCAGCGTACTGAACAGATTTAATACTGGAAGTGATCATCGAATGGTGAGATGTAAAATGCACTTAAATACTAAACTAGAAAGGCAGAAGCTCATTAGGAAACAAGTATGTAAGAGGGTGGATTTAAAGAAATTAAAAGAAAATACCGAGGCATTCAAGTTGGAATTAAAAAATCGCTTTTCTGCACTGGAAGGACTTATTGAAGAAGTTGACATCTCAGAAGCAAATGAAAACATTGTTAAGACAATAATTGAAACTGCTGGGGAAATTGGTGGTGTAATATGTAAAAAGCAGAATAGCAAATTATCTGAGAAGACGAAACAACTCATGAAAAGGCGAAGACTTATGAAGGTGGACAATCAAAATACCAGTCGCAAGATCGAGTATGTAGAACTTTGCAAAACTTTGCGCAAAAACATGAAAGAAGATATAAGAAAATTCAATTGTGAGTTAGTAAGGAAGGCCATTGAAAGCAACAAGAGCCTTAGGGTTGTTAAAGGGAGTTTGTCTATTGGGAAGAAACACATCATTGCATTAAAAGGAGAGGATGGCACTGTAACAAGAAATAGGGAAGAAATACTTAGAAGAGTTGAAGAATTCTACAGAAAGCTGTATGAGGGAAACAGTGGATTAAACGAAGACTCTGAGATAGTCGAAGGAACAGCTCCTAAAATCTTAAAAGAAGAAGTAGCATTTGCAATAAAAAGTATGAAGAAAGGAAGATCCCCTGGCGATGATGGCATTACATTAGATATCTTAAAAGAAGCTGGAGAACATGTAGAAGACATACTCGCAAAATTCTTTACCAAATGCCTCAACAGTGGTAACATACCAAACCAATGGGATTCTGCAACAGTAATTCTTTTGATGTTAAATTACTCGTAAAGAAAAGAATGATTTTCCGGCGCCTGGTGGGACCCGAACCCACGACCTCCTGATTGCCGGTCAGGTGCTCTACCTACTAAGCTACAGGCGCAACCACTCTCTCCCTTACGAGTATATATATATAACTTTGCATGGACAAGTTCGCTATTGGTGTGGCAGTACTGTGACTACCGTTGCCAAAGCGACAAGTTAAAGAAGCAAGAATGTCCTATATGTCGAACTAGATTTTAATATTATTAAAGCAACAGTTTTTTCATATTAGCCGATGATGTGGCAACAGTAGATGTTAAATTACTCGTAAAGAAAAGAATGATTTTCCGGAAAGAATGATTTTTTCTTAATAGTACTTCTTTTGCATAAAAAAAAAGGTGATAAAGAGGATTTGAAAAATTACCGATCTATTAGCTTGTTAATTAGGCTGTAGTGAATCTGGAAGAGTTTTATCCTGAAGCGGAAGTTACCCTTGTGTCTAAAAAGAAAGGTCTTCAACCAGTGTGTATTGCCAGTCCTCTCTTATGGAT
>QLNU02014176.1:79815560-79832620 GCA_006491805.2 Dysdera silvatica
CCGTTTCAGGATTAGAGAACACCGGGCATATGTACAAAAATAAGAATTGACTAAATCACCCATAGCCGTTCATTGCTGGTCTTTGGACCACAAATTTAACTTCGATGAAGCGAAGTTAATCTACAAACCTCCATCTCCAGCTGATCTTAATTTTTTTGGAACCTTTTCAATCCATCAAAACATCGAGCACCTGGTGAACGATTTATCTATTACGGCCAATATCCATCCAGCGTGGTCACGTTTTCTCCTCTTAAAATTTCACCAATAATTTTTTGTCATATACTTTAATTAAAAAAAAAAATTTAACACAATCCAACTTTCCCCTTATAGTCCACATTCATCTGGCTCGACCGATAGAAGGCGCCAATCCACCAACATCACCCACAACCTTACCCTTTATACAATAAACAATCGTACACTCGCCCTTACGAGCGATGTACGCTTAGATTTTTTACTTCTTTGATGAAAGCTCAAGGCTTTCGAAAAACGTTTAAAGCCGAATAAATTTTCGTTCCAAAAACTGTGCCTATTGTGTAATATTATCCATCGAGAATGGAACTTGATTCTTCGTTAGAGATTTTTTGAGCTTGCGAAAGGTGTTTTATGTTTCAGATGAATTGTTGCAAATGTTTTTAATACAAAGAATTTGTGTAATGATAATATTTCTATGTGTTTTCAGGCTTATGTTCGAAAAGAAATTAGTGAGTGAATTGACATCAAAATTAAATTCATTCATTTTATCATGTAAGCCTAAAATGTGTGAGTTACAGTGAAAAGAGATGTCAAAAAAAATAAATTTTACCATTGGAACAAGTTTTTTTTAGTTTCAAGGAGATCGGATATATTTTTCTGTAGATATTATAGAAGTCAGAGCAGTCAAAAACAATGATATCGTCTATGTAGCGAAATTCAGTTAGGTTGTAGATTTTTTTGGCTTCTATTTCGTAGTAGTATAAGAATACGTTTGCCATGAACCGCAGTAGGAGGAACCCATAGGTATCCCTTTGTAAAAAATAGCTATTGCTGTTGTAGAGCACATTTTCAAAAATGCAAAATGCGACATGATATTTCTGCTCTTGAAATGCTTTTGAAACAAATTTAATCACACTGATGCTCTCTTCCTCCCTCTATAATCGGTTTTATTTTTCGAAATCATGCAAAAAATTTAATATTATAGATAATATGAGTACATTTTTATCCCAATCTGACCCTCCAAAATTATAATATTGTATGTCATGTCACATACTAAAGGAATCATTTTAGAACTGTCACTGAAATTGGCGCAGACTGAAAATATATGTATATATTTTTGTTTTGCCAAAACAGAAAAGAAATATTTTCGATGAAACCTAACGTACTTTCTATTCAAATGAAAGAAATCTTGTTATTGAACTTCATATATATATTTATATCGTCGAAGATTTTTGGCAACAGTTTAAATCTTTTTGATTTATAGTACAGGGTTTCATTTCTCGATGAAAAGAGGCGATGCCACGGTATTATAGGGTATAATATAAGATATAAATTGGAATATTCCTCTGAAGAAATATCTGGCTGTAAAAATGTCGTCCGCCGTTGTTGTTTTTTTAGAGAGGAATATATCAGTCTGGTGATACATATTACGTTCGTTTCATATAATATACGACAGGTAAGCGATCGAAACGTTCTTATACATCGATATATAATGCATAAAATGTCAACGTCAGTTCTTAAATAAATGATATCGCGTTTAGGAGATTTCATCTTCTATGTTATTGCAGTTCTTTCCGGAGAAATGTCAGTCTAAATTAATATTCATAGAATATTTTTACGGTCAATGAAATTAGGTGGGCGTTCTAAATAATGTTCATTCATGTTTTCAATTAAAGCAATATGCATTGTAGAATGAATGAATGAATGGGCAGGTAGGCAGGCGGACAGACAGACAGATATCTTGAATAGTGAGAGCGTAAGGGAAGCTTTAAATGTTAGTTTCACATTCCAAGATTCATCGGGGACTTTACTGAGATAGGAACGAACGCTTAAAATGAGTCATTTTAAACTTTTATCTTTTCAACTTTGATGTTTTGGCGAATACGTAAAATTATAGAGATTCAAATTAAATAGGAATAGATCCAGGACCGTGGTTTCGGCGTTTTTGGCCCGTGGCGAAACAGATTTTAGCGGCCCTGAAAACGTTTAAACGTGACACAACAATAAAAATATCTGACAGGGGTTCAAGATTATAAAATAAAATTCTTTACTGTTATAAACGCCAAAGGTAAAGAGAAGATGACAAAGTTAAATTAAAAATAGACATGTCTAAACGAAGTTAGCTGAAGATATATCAATCACTCGGCATTTCTTGCTTACTTTCGATTTGGTATATAAATGCAAGGGTTTTATTTAGGTCTACTTCCTCCATTGTAAACACAAAGAAAAACCAGTACAATGTAATTATAAATTTCTGCTTCTTAGATGAATTTATGGTAAGTTCTTTTGTCGGAAACTGGGGATCTCTGTAGTTGCTATGATTCCCCCACACTAAACTAACGATAACGTGTATAGCCTTCTGATGCTAACGCATTTGACTAATAACGTGTATATTTATTTTGACCACCATTTAGAAGCTTCATGAGCATTATGGGAAATATAACGTCACACACACAAAAAGTCAATTGGCATATTCTGGGAAAATACAGGGTGTATGCAAAATGGCGGAAAAAGTTCACTACACGATTCCTTGTGAAAAAAGGAATAAAAAATGTCTAGTACAATTTTTGCTTAAAATCAATATTTAATAAGATAATTAAGGCCAAAGATGAACGAATCACGCGCCAGACACGCACATGATTAGAAAAGCAAACCAAAGAAATTCTTAGAGAGGCATGTCTCAGCACAAGTAAATCTGATTGGTTAACTTCAAACCTGAAAATTTAGTTGCGTGTCCAAATACGTCATTGGAATTCCGAAGTATGGCAACCTAGTAAAGGTTGTTTCATCGCCAAATATTAGAAAAGAAAGCCAACGGAATATTAGTCTCTTTTATAAAGCTAGTAACTTTATCACATTATTAAGGTAACCGTTTTTTCATATTAGTGCTCTACCTACTTCAAGCCACAGGCGCAACCACTTTCTCCTCATATGTAGCTTTCCATGGACACAAGTTCGCTATTGGTGTGGTAGTGCTGTGTCTACCGTTGCCAAAGCGACAAGTCAAAGAAGCAAGAATGTCCGATATGACGAACTAGATTTTAATATTATTAAAGTAACAGTTTTTTCATATTAGCCGATGATGTGGCAACAATAGATGTTAAATTACTCGTAAAGAAAAGAATGATTTTCCGGTGCCTGGTGGGACCCGAACTCACGACCTCCTGATTGCCAGTCAGATGCTCTACCTCTACCGGAAAATCATTCTTTTCTTTACGAGTAATTTAACATCTACTGTTGCCACATCATCGGCTAATATGAAAAACTGTTACCTTAATAATATTAAAATCTAGTTCGACATATAGGACATTCTTGCTTCTTTAACTTGTCGCTTTGGCAACGGTAGTCACAGTACTGCCACACCAATAGCGAACTTGTCCATGCAAAGTTATATATATATACTCGTAAGGGAGAGAGTGGTTGCGCCTGTAGCTTAGTAGGTAGAGCACCTGACCGGCAATCAGGAGGTCGTGGGTTCGGGTCCCACCAGGCGCCGGAAAATCATTCTTTTCTTTACGAGTAATTTAACATCTAACTTTATCAAATATCTGTCCTTTGGCATAGGGAGAGTTCAAGTATTACGTAAGCACCTTTGCGGGAGTGGGTGGCTTTTGTGCTTATTTTTAATTTTCGCTTACCAGATGGGGGAGGTGTAGAAAACGGCCAAAATATTGCTTATGTACTACTCGACTCTTCCATAGCCGCTATAATGGGGGTGGGGATGCAAGGTTAATTTATTTATGGAAAGTGACAGAAGTACGGCAATAAGGAAGGGGAATAGCCATTTTGAAGTCATCTGGCAACCCCTCCCCGGCATTTAATCCTGTTGTTTTTGTATTCGCATATCATAAGACAGCAGTGGCGTGCTGATAACCTCCACAGTAAGGAAAGCCCGAGAGGAAAAGGACCCAGTTCCTGTATAAGCGCGGCTAAAAACTTATTTCTTGTTGCTTGTACTGCGTATTTGTTACCAGCCCTGGGCGGCCACCCAGCTCGCACAGCCCTTAGTAGATTTAAAGAATCTTTAAAAATCTAAAGACGATCCTAGATGCAAGATATCATATATTACAGACTTCGTATATAATGTCAAGTAATTATATAAAAATTCTGTATATTTTTCCCCCCCAAGTCCGTGCTATGAAATACCCGCGGCGGGAACGACATCTTAGTCCTAAACCACGGTAGATTTACTCAGAGTTGAATACATTGAGCATAGAATCAATCTCAGCAATTGCACAGACGAAAGACATAACCACTGAACCACTGGGAGACGTGACGAATAAAGCAGTAGAAAATAGTGTCATGGAACTATTATTGCGAAAACAAATAGGGGTCTCAAAAAGTTAAATTTCTTAAATTTTAATCGGAGGCCATGAAATAAATAATTATTTAAAATATTGATGTCGTTACATCCTTCAGTTATCGACCATTGGAGAGCACCAATGTACGAACAACACTCATGGCCTTACCGGTTGTACCAGCTTCTACGCTTACTGTTATCAGCGCTTCTCCGATGACAGTTGAGCTTCATTAAAAATTTTAAAAATGTACCTAATATGTTTAGCACTGCATTATTTATCGCGTATTATATTACAATTTAAATTAAATATATTCATTCACCCTTAAGTTAAAAAATAAGCATATTCGCATACATTGAGGTGTATGAATTTGGTTGGTATTGGCCGTATTTTAATGCATAACTACGCTCTGAATAAGGTCGTTAAGAAAGGGCCAAGCTCTTATATGCAAATTTGTTTTAGGTGTTTTAAAAGATGGCTTATGTTCATTAATCTTCAGAAAAATATTGTTCGATATAAGGAAATTTCTATTTTATATAAAATATTTCGAAATTTGAATGCTGTATTTGACAAATTTAAACTACAAAATTACATTGTTTCATTTTTGCGAAAATTTCCCTGCTTTAAGTATATTTCTTACATCTTTTTATCTTTTACCTTCTATTTTATCTTGTAGAGCACGCTCATGTTTAGATTTTTGTAGTTGTTTTTTTTAAATATTTTAATTATTATTTATTTTGAGCTTAGATTCATGGCTCTTGATGTACCTACAGCTTTTTTCATTCTGACTTTTTCATACTTTCATGACTTCATTTTCCTCTTTGAAACTTCTATTTTGTGGTTTTTGGAAGTAGAAATGCGAAGATCTAAACAAACTTTGCGTTTTGGTCTGAACTTCGGATTTGCCACCCAAAACAAATATATAACGTTAAAAGCTTTGTTCGAGAAAGCAAAATATTAGAAAATGGTATTAGAATAGAAATTCAAAATATACGGTATTTGAAAAATTGTGTAGACGACAACGAATAACAGGAAATTCTATTCATTTTCTTGCTTTTCTTTTTCTTTTCTATTATCAGTGTGTAAAATAAATATTTTTTACAATATAGGCTTTTATTTGACTGCAAGAAAAAGAAAAAGTATCGAATAGAAAAATAAAAGGTAGAAAAAGAATACACTAAAGAGAAGAGAATTCAATAGAATAAAGAATACAAACAGAGAAAAATATCAACGAGATAAAAATAAAATGATGAGTAAAGTAAGGTGAGAAATTGTATTCAATAGATTAATACTTAACCGGTCATGATGGAACTGGAATCTTGGTCGGTTGTGATTTGACCGGTTAATTTGAAAATTGTGCAGTGCATAGAAACGAATAGTAAAATTTAAAAAAAATTGTATTGAAAACACTTCTAATTAGTCAATTTGAAAATATAATTATTACTTGAACAAGAAAAGACATATAGTAGCAAAATATTGCAGCACAAATTTTAAAACCTGCAATAATAGTTTAAACTAATTGGAAGAAGAAAAGACCCATTGACCTTAGGCATGTGACTAGATATTAGATGGATACATAATGAAAAGTTTATTGCATAAAAAAATTAATAATTTTCGTTTGGAACCTGCAATGGTAAGGGACTTTCCGGACCCGTGCAGTTGACCCTGGTTCGGTTAAAAACACTGCCTAAAATAAGAACCTTTACCGGTTAACTGCTCACTGCCGTCCAGGGTTTGGCTCAATAGGCATTTAAGAGGTTCGAATTCGTCGGAAAACTGTAGGTCCCCAGGAGAGCATGACCTTTGCAGTTCTTGCGCCGTAAAATACAAGCATTTTTCGTTTGTTTCTTAACAAGCACTTCTTGTATCACTAAATATTAGATGGGTACATAATGGAAGGTTTATTATTTAAGAAGTCAGTAATTTTCGCTTGTTTCTTAATCAGCATCGCCTTTTTAGTTCGTTGGTAGGTTTTATCCGAGTGAATGAAGCTGGGTGATCGACCCGATACATAACTAAAGTTATACCTATTAAAGGAGAGTTTACTGTATAACTAAGAGTAAGAGTTTACCATAAGAGTTTACTGTAAGAGTTTACTGTATAACCATCAGCGTAGAGTTTTCAAAATTATTGGGGGTCCAAAGCATATATTTTGTACATTTATACATTACAGTATATGTAAAATTGCAATTTATTTCAAATTATTGGGGGGGGGGCTTGGGCCCCATGGGCCCATATAACTCTACGCCTATGGGTATAAAATAAATATATAAAAATATAACAACAATATAAAGAGATACTGAGTACAAGGCGTGCATATAAATATAGCATCGTCTTATACAAGTGGATTCCATTTATGTTGATAAAATTAAAAAATAAATAAAATCTTTTTGTAATATTTATGCAGTATTAGCCACAATATCTATTGAATTTTCAAGAAAATCCTTCGGTCGATTTATGAATAAAAAAAATTTACAGTGAAAAATTATTTTGTCCCTGCGTTTCAATAAATCAAGAGCAGCAACGTCTTCAAGGAGCCTTGAAAAAAATTCGCTGTTAATAAAATACATGAATAATGTTCTCTCTTTTTCCTTTGCGGAAAATCAGAAATATTTCATATTTAACGTAAGATGAAAGGATAGAAAAAACACACTGGTATTTCTGTAGTAAAAGAGAATTTTGCTTTATTCAAAGCAAGTGATCAAATAAGACATTGTTTTCCGAAAGCACATATTGTTTCGACTCGAGTCATTATTTAGCTACTAGAAACATGCTTTTCACCTAGTTTGTAAACAACGTAGTTTATTGATCTCTAGATCCTTGTAATATTTCTTGTTGCAAATTGGAAAATAGAGCTGGTGTTTCTCCCTTTGGAATATTTTCAAAACACGAGTTTAATCATATAAGCTGTTTAGTTTTAGTTTTCGAGTTTATGCTTCAATTTTGTTAGATGTCATGGTAACGTTTTTATCCTAACTTAACGAATTAAAAATTATCGCACTGTTAATGATGTCCTACGCAGAATGCATCTTTCTTTTTGTGACTGTCACTAAAAATAGTTTTATCTTTTATTTTTATAAATGATATTAGAGATACCGATTGAATTCCTAGTAGCAGTAGAATGGCCAAGGTAACTAAATTTGAATTTAGATACTTTGAATTAAATCGAGTTGAACCAATATGCCACAGGTATATTTTCAAATGTTGAAAATAAACAGAAATTGACAACAAGGGACATTCACATAGCCATCTCTGTCAATTTAAACATAGTTGCAATTATTTGAGATACGGAATACAGGGATATTCATTTTATCATTAAAAACAATATTATGTATTAATTATTGACTTAAATTAAGAAGTATGTTTATAAATAAGTAACTGATAGGGATTCTTCTAGCAAGTACAGGGTGACCCAAAATCATCTCCCCAGTGGTAAAAGGTTTATACCTGGAGAGCCAATTGAGTTAATAAGCTCATATTTTGGTGTTAACCACTATTGTTTTACGCGTTCGTTTTCAGTCCCTTAAAGGAATTCTCCTATTTTTCCTGAATATACACCGAAAGTCACCCATAGGCGCTACTGCTCCTGTATACAGCTATGCATAAAGGGGAAGTATCGTATAGGGGCAACTTTCTATCATATGTAGTAAAAAAAAAACACAATTTTCTGGAAAGTTCCTCTACACAATACTTCTTTATAAACTTAGCTGTATACAGGTGCCGTAGCAAAAATTTTCCGGGCGGTGACTCTGGTTAAATATATATTGGCTATAATATAACAACAATTATTCAACCTGTTATGGGCTATAATATAATAATAATAATTACTGAATCTGTTGTGGGCTCTAATATAATAATAATTACTTTGTTATTGGCTACAATATAATAATAATTACTTTATCTGTTATGGCCTATAACATAATAATTATTCAATCTGTTATGGGCTGTAAAATATAATAATAATTACTCGACCTGTTATGGGCTATAATATAATAATAATTACTCATTCTGTCATGGACTACAATATAATAATAATTACTCAACCTGTTATGGGCTATAATATAATAATAACTCAACTTATTTTCCAGATATAAATTTTTAGGTTCAGTGAAAGTATTGTGGGACACCCTGTATCTTAACTATTCGACAGACAATCTTTCTTGCATCCTCCTTGTCTATTTCGTCTAATTCTTCCGATTATTCATTCAATACGTAATATTATAATTTCCAATACGGTTATTAAATTAAACGCATATTGTATTTGAATATAAAATTTTTCTTGTTTTTAACCAGAAAGTGTAAAATTTATAGAATTTAAAATTTTATTTAACCCTCTATTATCTGCAATATTACTTATAAACCTTTCAGAATTTGTTAAGACAAGTATTCCAACATGTTTAAAAGATTTATTAAACTCTACTTCTTTGCAAAAATTCTAAAAATAAATAGAAGTAAATGAGTCTACATTTTTATTAATCTTAAACTAGATTATTCCACTATTTTCCTTCTTGAAATTATAGCCACAAGTTTTGGTTTTTTTTTGCCGTAACGATCACATTATTTTCTTAAACCTTAATAGCCAAAAAATCCTACTTTAGGTATATAATTGCTACGCAAATTATTTTACAGATATTCATCTTAATCCCAGATTACCTAATTTACTTTTGAATATATTCGCGGAAGGATGTAAAGAAATCCTCATAGTAATTTTAAAAGAAGAAGATTTAAAACTTAATAAAGATCTTGCGATGTTCGAATTAAGGTCAAATTAAAGTCGAATTAAAGTCAAATTAAAGTCGAATTAAAGTATACAACAAATAAAATAATAAAAATTATCGCTGTTAAATTTATCTGAGGTGATTTGTGTTATAATTTTACTTGTTAGTTCAGTGGAGTGTAACGATTTTTCATTTATCATATAATGTAACGTCATTTATGTTCCAATTGTTTGTTTGAAATTTTTCGTTTAATTAAATTATTTCTTGTAATGAGGTATTATTCCTCTTAAGATACGAATCTTAAGAGAAATAATACCCCATTCTAATATTTTTTTAAAAATTTTACTATTGCTTACATTGTCTGTTAAAATTTATTAAATTATGCTGTATCGATATTTCAAATAAATATTAAAAATTCCGTAAAATCAAAAATAGTTGAGTACCCACACGTGTGTGTGTATACGTGTGTGAGTAAAAGACAAAAAAGTTTGATTTTAAGTACGTATGACTTAATTAAAGAGAGTGTATTTTTCACAAACCTGTTTCGTAAAGTTTGGAAAATGAATGATGAATGATTGGCACTTGTGTCGAATTGCATCAAATTTCAAAAATTGACAATTAACTGTGAAAAGCAGTAATGTATTTGAATATGGTATAAGTATTTAAAAATGAAATACACACAAACGCAATTTAATGTGAGTTGAAGCGATGTTTTGCAATTGTTTCGGTGGAAACAAACGTCCACCTTCATCAGAAATTTTTCCAAACACTAAATTGGACAAAATTCTGATGAAGGTGGACGTTTGTTTTCTACCGAAACAATTGTAAAATATCGCTCCAACTCACATTAAACTAGGTTTTTGTGTATTTCGTTTTTAAATAATGTATTGCGCAATTGATCTCACATCTTTACACATGATATAAGTAGTTAAGAATAATTGTGTTTCAGAGAATTTATGGAAGTGTATAATTTTGAAGAATATCAGTTTGAATTATTTAATAGATAGCATTTTTTAAATACTAGTTTTGCTGAATACTTTCAAATTATTATTATTATTATATATATCTCATATAAGATTCTACACATTAAGACATTATATTGGGATTGTTATCCTTCGCATTAAAGGCATATTGTCTGTATGTATTATACAATAATTTTTGCCACCCACGTTCATATAGCTCAAACTAGAGCTTTTTTTATATTTGGAGAAAAAGAGGCGCCGTCCTCATCCTGGATTCGAACCAGGGTCCCCGCATTGAGCACGCGGTGTCTTGACCTACTAGACGAATGTAGATAAGAACAAACGCATTTTTCTCCGTATATGAAGATGTAAGATATTATTACCCTTCACAGGGATAACACAATTGCCAAATAATGGTCAACACAGAAAAGCCTCCGGGGCGAGATTTTTGTGAGTTTTTCGTGGGGGAATTTATTATACAATAATTTTTGCCACCACCCATTTTTTATGCATAGATTTTGCCAGAAAAAACTTACAAAAATCTCGCCCCGGAGGCTTTTCTGTGTTGACCATTATTTGGCAATTGTGTTATCCCTGTGAAGGGTAATAATCTTACATCTGTATTTATGTTCAACTCTTTACATAATCTAATTTAATATCTGCAACATTTTAGCGTATTCCTTGCACAATACGTCTTTTTTGTTTTGGAATTCCGATGCGTAGACATCACCGCGAAAAGTGGATTACTGTCTTATCGCGAATAACACTTTCTCGCTCACGTATAGGAAAGAAGCTATTCGGTGCAATTATGCGATAGCCTTACATTGCTTTTTCTTGTCAATGGAATAGATATACGAGAAATTCCTACAATAGCTTTACGCGAAACAGAAGCTGAGGAGAGTCCATTCACTACTTTGTCGCGGGTGCCAAGAAAAACTATCGCCGGAAATATATTTTCTTTTCTCCATCTGACGTACGTTTTTCACATATTGTTTCCTTCTCCCCGTAACAATATATTTCTCTTTACTTGCGGCGGTCAATTATTAGAAGATGCTGTACCCTTTTTACGTGCGAAATGTTAGTCAACAAAATTACCGTACTGAAAGCCATGGAAGTGTTCTGCGTTTTGCGATTCTGAAAAGCTGCAAGGTAAATCTTTATTGCACATTTTGTAATTTTACGAGTATAATCAATATTTTTATCTTGACGAATTATTTCTTAATAAACAATATAAAAAGTTAAAATGCCTTTTTTTTTCTCGTCAATGCTTCCAGTTTCTTTTGTAGCTTTTAAAATGATTTTATATAGCTATTATGTTACTTTCTTTTATTGTGAAATAATTGGTAAAAGATTTATATGCCATTAGGAGCACTTTTTATTTAATAATAGTCTACAGTTTCCAAATTATCTAGAAATGTATCTCTTAATTTTTAAAAAATATTATAATATAATTTTACGCTCTTAAGCATTCAAACAATTTATAAGTCTTCGTTAAATTTTATTAAATTTGGAAATCTGCTTATGCAACTTTACAATTATTTATTACGTTCTTCATTTTCGATACTCATAACTAAATGAGCCATCATCACCAGAGTACAGGGACCATTTTCTCTTCCTAATATTTCTAATGCTCTTCTAACATATTAATTTACACACTCTAAATACGTTTGACAATAAAGCTCTGACCCAAATATTAAAAATATTTTTGTCAAAACTGTTGTACCTATAGGAGTAATTTTTTTTCTCGTGCAAGTCTTTTTTTATAAAGAGATCATTGTAAAATCATTTTTGTCAAAAAGTTATAAAAGAAATGATAATCCTTTATGACAAAGTGCACCCTGTTAAAAAAATTTTGCATATGGAATGGATTGCACCTGTGGATGCAACAATTTTTTTTAAATGAAGATTATATATGCTGCACGCAGAGTTAATTGCAAACCTACCTCACTTTATGGCGCGTTTTACGAATTACAGATTGATGGCAACTCAGTATCACTGTTAGTTAATTAATGAAATAACTCATACCCAGATAGAAAAGATAGTCCTAAGGACGGTCTTTACTGTCTAAGTAATGCTATTTCTCACTGTTAACTGTTAATAGACTACACTACAGTGTTGACATACTTTTTAAATGTTCTAGAAGACAATATAATTCGTATGAAAACCTTTATGAAGACGCTCATTTAATTGAGGTAGTTTGGAATCGAACCTGCAATATATCTTAACGCCCCTGTATACATGTCACATTCAAGCTCCAGTTTGCAGGTGGAAAGTCATGCTTGATATACAGGGCTAAGCAAATCTGGTCGCAGTTGGTGACTATATTTTTGCAGTTGGCGAGTGGAAAATCGTCTTTCCTTACTAAGTCTCAAGTTTTCTTTTTGGGGCAGGTAAGTACTGTTTTTGCTTAGCGAGTACATTTCGTCGTAATTTATCAAATTCTCTTGGTATAGTCGAATGAAAATGCAATCATACGGTGATATAATTTAATTTTAACTTCCCTAAGCCAATTACAAACCAGTGCATGGTGTTTTATTAAACGAAGGTTTAAATATATTACTAGCTGGTTTCAATAGATATTGAACCCGCTATTGCTTTTGGTTTTTCTGTCTATGGTCAATAAAAAGGGTAAGATAAAGGTCTTCCATAAATACTTGTATTCAAATTATTTGTATTGAAATCTTTTCAACATTTTGAAATCGTTTCAAAATTTTGAAACCGTTTCAATTGTTTTAAATACTGTTAAATCTTTTGAACTCATTTGAAAGTTCTGAATTGATTTTCATAAAATTCAGCCCCTGGCGTCAAAATTGGAAACTAATGACGTATATTTAGTTAATGGAGGGGCGAAAATTTTCAGATGTGGACAGGGTGATCAAACAGCCATTCTCGTCGTGGGTTACTAATTTAAAGTCGATCTGCGCATGCGCGGCAGAGTTTCGCTCCTATGGAAATCAGGGCTTCGGTTTTAATTTTAATCAATTCGTCTCGATAAAATACATATGGATGCAAAATTTTAAACCGATCAGATAAATCCTTCACTAAATAAATAGGAGGTAGATGACAGATAAACCCCTAGCAGCGAAATCTGAAACTTTGTATTGAAATCATTTCAAAATTTTGAAACCGTTTCAATTTTTAGCGGGTTTCGATATTTATTGAATTACGGTGTTGGAAATTTTGGCGATTTAGAATTGGGAAATAAACTACAATTTGTCAAATTCAGACTCGCCAAGATTTTGGCGAGTTGGAATTTGGAAGTTTTGAGGGTCGGAACCTGGCGATTTAGAACTTGGAAGTGGACTACAGCTCTCCAAGTTTCAACTCAGCAAGTTAGAACCGGCCAACTTTGAAATTTCAACTAGCCATTATTATGGCGATTTGGAATTTGGAGTTTTGCCGAGTTGGAAATTTGTGATTCAGAAGTTATGAAATAAACTACAACTCGCTAATTTCGAACTCATAGAATTTAAACTCGCCAACTTCCAGTTTCAACTCGCCAAATTTTTGGCAAGTTGGAATCTGAAAGTTTTGAGAGTTAGAAATTGGCGATTTAGAAGTTGGAAGTGAACTACAACTCGCCAACTTTCAATTTTCAACTCACCAAAATTTATTGCAAAAGTAAAACAATAACAAATTTAACACTAAACCTACCACGCGCAGTCAAATGACCGTTTTTGAAATGTCGTTTAGAATTTCTTGTATACAACGTTACTGTATCACCATGTAACTTATTGACTTTTCCTATAATATACATACAACCCATTTTTCAATATTCACAACTTTCTTTATTGTTTACTTTCCGAAAAAATTTCATAGCATGTCTAGTCTACCACGAGCGGTCATTTGACCAATTCGTGTTATTTACGACTATATTCTTCGGAAAGCGCATTCCTGAAGTTGTTTTACGAGTCCACAATGTAATTGTGGATCTACAGTGTAAACAAACGCGCGATTGGAACAAATGCCTAGCTTTTTTTTGTACGAGAGTACGATCTTGCGATCCGAACAGAGAGCATCAAAATTTCACAGAGCATATAATAGAGATCATTACGTGTTATAAGTGCTAGTTTCAACAAAGTGAACAGACCCAACAATATTTTGTGATATGATTTACATTTGAATTTTTTTTATTTATGTTCCCAATGTTTTTTCCCCGTTAGATTTATATTTTAGTTTTTACTTTATCATTTGTATATTCATCCCCAAAAATGTCAAGACATTCGAGGAATATCAATTTATTAGACAAAATAAATAATATCGACGAGGATTGTTCGGAAGATGACCAAGAAGTTTCCGATATTGATAATGATACAGCGGAAAATAATTGTGACTTATTGGACAGCGATACGGACGAAGAGAATATTTTGAATACACGAAGAGGACAAAAAAGGAAGAGATTTATAGTTAGTTCCGAAAGTGAAAATGAGGAAGAGATTGAAACTACTACGGACGGAACTGTTTGGCAAAAAATAAAAGAAGGGTCTAATCGCGGAAGAGCACCGATTTATAATATTTTCAAGGAAATATCAGGACCGACAGGATACGCTAAACGAAATATTATAAAGGGCAGAGTTGAGTCGGCATTTTCCTTGATTATTGATCATAACATGATTGAACATGTAAGAAAATATACGGAATTAGAGGCATTTGGAGTGTTGAAAACGAAACAGAATTTATCTATTGCAAAATTATATGCATTTATTGGACTTCTATATGCACGCGGCGCACGTGAGGCTAAAAATATGGATCTATCATATTTATGGAACAAGAAATGGGGTCCGTCATTTTTCTCGACAACTATGAGCCGAAATGACTTTACAGAAATCATGAGGTTTATTCGGTTTGACAACAGAAATCAATGAAGCCAACGCTTACAAAACGATAAGTTCGCTTTGATCTCTGAAGTTTGGTACAAATTTATCGAAAACAGTCAAAACTGTTATAAACCAGGAACATATCTTTCTATAGATGAACAATTGTTTCCAACAAAAGCACGTTGTAGATTTACTCAATACATGCCCAATAAACCGGACAAATTTGGCATAAAATTCTGATTGGCTTCCGATGTAAGTAGTAAGTATATAGTAAACGGCTTTCCATATTTGGGAAAAGATGAAGGGAGAGAATCATCGGTCCCACTTGGGGAGTTTGTAACTTTGAAATTAGCAGAACCATATACGGGCCATGGGAGAAATATAACAACTGACAATTTTTTTACAAGCGTGTCATTAGCGAGTAAACTTCAAGCAAAAAAAACTACGCTTGTTGGAACTATTCGCAGAAATAAAAGAGAGCTACCAAAATTAGCGAGACAGGCAAAGGATAGTATGACACGCTTCTCAACAATATTATACAAATCGAATGATTTTATTCTTACAATTTACAAAGCTAAACCCAATAAAAAAGTATTGATACTTAGTTCAATGCATTCATCCGTTGAAATTGAAAAAAGTGACACCCGTATACCAGAGACAATTAGATTTTACAATAGCACAAAATTCGGTGTAGATGTAACCGATCAAATGGCCAGAAAATATAGTGTAAAATCTAAATGTCAAAGATGGCATTTACAGGTATTTTTCAATATCTTAGATTTAGCCGGGATAAATGCTTGGAATTTTATACAAAGAAACGACGGGTGTAGAAATATCGAGGCAAGAATTTTTATTTCAATTGGCAGAAGAGCTTGGGACCGAATATCAGAAGGAGAGACAGCTAAGCAAAGAATGTTCATCAGAAACAATAACAAATACAGCTATAGATTCATCTGGACGGAAAGCTTGTCCAATAAGATATTGTAAAGTCAATAAGACTAACAAAATTTGTATAAAATGTAAAAAATACGTATGTGGAAAATGTGCAATACAAAATACTGTAATTTGTAAAAAATGTGCTGAAAATGCATAAATGTAAATAAAACTTTTCTAAATAGAAAAAAATATTTTGTTTACTATCCAATTGGCTAAAATCTCTTTCTATATTAAGATACATTTTTTTTTTTTTTTTGAAGCGGGCATTTGACCGCTCATGGTAGGATTTAGGTATACATGAAATGTCGGTAGGTTTAGTGTTAATGTTTATCAAAACCCGCTAAATTTAAATATCGATTTAGTCTATTTTCTTTTATTTACTTGTTATAATTAGTATGTATTTATAATTATTATAATTCTGACAGAATCTAACAACAAACATTACGCATGCAAAAATTCATTGGTTGACATAATTAATAACACCAGAAGAACTGATATTATTAATTGTTTTTCGAAATTATAAGTTCTTTTAGCAAATTAAGCCTGTCTAAAAATACGTAAGCAGGATTTATTCTCAAAAGCCATTACAAGACTCACTCTAGAAAGAATTTGTTGCTCTTTATAATCCGAGAAGAACGAAAAAAACAATCACCCATTCAATCTAAATTCAAACAAGGAATCTTCGGGTAGATGTTCATATTCCTTCACCAATAAGCTACTGAGAACGGCAAGGCGCTGTTTGTGATATCTTATCTGTGCATAGGTTTACTAAAAATTAGGTTCCTGAAGTTAGAATTAATAATTAATTAAAGAAATATTTAAAGCTGATACTCTGAAGTATATTTTAATTCTACGGATTGTATGTCAGATATAATCATAATAATTGGTAACAATTTGTTTTATGATTATTTATTTTAGATTTCTCATTAATAATTAGTTACATGTTGCTTCAAAATAACATTGCACGTGCCCGAGTTTCGCATGTTTTTTCCTTTTTTCTGTCTTCTTCAAAATACCTTTACTTCCTACGCTTGTTTTGCTATATGCTATTCTATATGTAAAAATTCCGACACCCACGTTTATTAGCTCAAGCTAGAGCTTTCTATTTTAGGAGAAAAAGAAACGCCATTCTCATCC
>QLNU02014176.1:79832720-79844523 GCA_006491805.2 Dysdera silvatica
TATTTAAAGGCATAAGTAGCCTATGTTGACCTCTTAATCATGATATAGTTAGCAGACCTATATTTTAGAAAATATTTTATTTTAAACTAAAATAAGGTTCGAAATAAATTTAGATTAACTCTGTATAGTAACTATTTGTTCATTTGCGAAATGAAACATTACAATTATCAGTCATGCATGTCTTATTTTATTAAAGAATGATCCTGCATTTACCATTCAGCAAAAAATAGCCATGATTGGTTTTATATATGAAATAATATCTGAAGGTGCACAGCCACTTAAGTTAGGAGACAAATAGGAGCTCCGGAAGACAATAATAGATTATGAAGCCGAAACCTTTTAGTTTTTTATCCCGGATGACTGAGCTGATGGGGGTTATCAATAGCAATTTCAAATGACAAATAAATAAAGAGTCCTGAGTGCAGATGTAAAAATGTGCTCTTCTCTGGTTCGGTTCGTTAACCTCGAACGAAATGGAGCCACGCACTTTTGTAGAACTCGACTATGAATCAAAGAAACAAATGCACTATACATATTTCTCACAGAGCAGAAATAAGCATAGTAAATTAGCGAAAAACAGAAATCCTCATAACAAATTCGCACAAAGCGCACAGGGTTACTCCAAAAATACAGATAAAAAATCAATTTGTTCCCATAAGGCACACTCTAGATATCTAATTGAAACGAATTCTGGGAAAACGAATAAAATTCCTTACTTTTCCCACCTCTGTACTATTTCAGTTAAACACATAAATTTTTTCTACTTGTGTATCACAAGTAGAAAAACTTCGAACGATGCCCAACATAATCGCATGTATGGCAGTAACGTGTATTACTCGTTGATTCTTTGAAATGTTGTTAAATCGGTTAAGGAATTATAAAATTTTCCGAATCTGAAATATTTAGAAAAGACTCAACAGGAATGTAACTAAAATTGTACGAAGAATCTACCTTCCTACGTAACATTTAAATTTTGGAAAAGAGCCCTGCAAAAAGCTTAAATTTTATTTTCTCTTCCACTTTTAACCCAGATCTTAAAACAAAAAGGCCTGAAATACTACTACTTCTATATTTCTTATATCACTTACAATTTGTACCACAAAAACCGTATGAAAATAGATTGAAAAAATATAAGTATTATATCTTTAAATCAGTCTAATGTTGCAACTGTACCCGGGACAGAAGACGATGTATGAGTTGCTGACGTTAGACTTTTAGAAAAAGAACATTACAGAAAGAATAATTCAAAAATAGAATGTCAAATATGTTCACATGTTACCGAACTGTCTAACGGAAAGGAGCATTCTATAGCCTAGACTAATTGAATCTTATGTATATATCTATTAATAATAAAATTCTCCTTTCTTCAAAACTGCTGGAATACAGGGTGAGCAATAAGTTTGGAAACTTTTCAGATAATTCTTTTAATTGAATTTTTTATTAACCGAAAAACACACAACGGTATGAACACTGGAAAAAGCACAAAATTTCAGTTAAAAAGAATAATTTTCAAAGAGGTCACCATTTGCTTTGACACAAGCTCTGAGACGTCGTGGGAATTGTTCCACTGCGGCACGCACCGTGTTGTCATCTATTCCATTCCACGCTTTCACTAAATCTCGTTTTAAAGACTCCACTGACTTGTGGGGTTTAGCACAAGCCTTCGCCTGAAGAATTCCCCAGATTGCATAATCCAAAGGATTCAAATCAGGAGAGTAGGGCGGCCATTCCTGTGCGGTGATAAAGTCCGGAAATTGTCTTCGCAGAAGTTTTGGGTTACTTTTGCTCGATGGGTAGGAGCAGAATCCTGTTGAAATATCCACTGTTGACCTGCAAAGTACTTTAGGGACCAAGGAAGGACGGCAGATTCCAAAATGTCGCTGACATAATTTTTCGCGTTAATTTTTATACCACTTTCGATAAAAATGAGGTCAGTCTTGCCTGAAGCACTGACTCCGGCCCAAACCATGACTCCTGAAAGTTTTTATGCACGTGAAACGATTCGACCCTTATCTTTCGCTATCGAAGATCCAGAACAAAGTATTCTGTCGTTTTGGATATTGTGGGCTTGCTCGATGATGAAAAACTTTTCGTCGGAAAATAGCGTCCATATACGAAACCCAGCACCACGTCTGCATAGCATTGACGAGAAACGTTTTTTGGGCATTGAGCGTTTTTTGTCGTTCAGCTCAATTCCTTTCTGAAGCTTCAATGATTTGAGTTCCTTTTTAACAACATTTCGAACACCGAAATCGCATATACCGATTTCAGCAGCCATTTTACTCATGGACTGCCGGGGATTGCGTCGAATTCGTTCTCGGATAATTTTGCGATTACGCGGTGTGTTTGCGGTGCAGGGCCTTCCACTGCTATTAGACGATTCATGGAGCAAGGTAAGAACACGGACCGTCCTTGTTCTTGCCTTGCTCCGTGAATCGCCTAATATTTTTACAAATAAAAGATTTTTTCATATTTAGCAAACGAGCTATCTAAACTTCAGATTTTCCTTCACTAGATAAAGCAACGACGGCGGCATGGTTTTCTTCACGTTTCTTTGGCATTTTGGAACGACAAAGATATCAAAATTTACATGCCATAGAATAAATCATTGAACAGCGTATCCAGCAACAACAGACGATTTTAGAAAACAATAACGTGGTGCCACATTATTTCAGTAAAAAAAAGTTTCCAAACTTTTTTCGCACCCGGTAGAAAATGAAGAAACAGGGTTTTAATCTTATTTCTTCTCCATCTGATCTCAACGTAGAAGTTATTGGTTGATTTGTGTTCATTCAAATTGCAATTACGTGCTTTAAATAATTGTTGATCCCCAATTAAATTGCAGTTTGCCTTCTTTCCACCAGTGCTCTTTTATCAAAGCTTCATGGCATCTATTATAGATTCATTGAGGTATAAAGTTAATACTTTTATCTACAATGTGTTTATATAATTAATATATACAAACAAATTCATGTTTAATCATATATTTAGTAAATTTCATTTAGCTTGACGTATTTTGTTCCGTGGTTAATGTATAATTATAATTCAGAGTTAGAGAATGTAGTTTTAAGACGAATAATATTTTATGTTCTCCTTAGAAAGTCGCGAGGATAATACCACTGAACAGAAGAAGGAACTTGTTAAGTCGCCAAAATATATCCTTTGAAGTCTTTTGGACTGGATTGATCTGGTTGCTATAGCAATAACCAAGCTTCCAAAGTATTACCGTTTATTTCTATCGTTGCTACACAACTGCACATAATGGAAAAGGAATATCAATTGGAAACTTTGAGGAAACGTAAGCTAGAAGTGTCTGAAACTGGTTTACCTTTCAAAAAGCATTTTTATTTTGACTAGCGCTCGCAAAGTACTAGACTTTTGACAGTTTTCCGATATCATTAATGCAAATCCACGTTAAATGAATTGTTTTTTCCGCCGATAATTCTGCTTTTGACATTATAATATACGTCTTTGATATTCAAAACAGAGAATGATTAATTTCCTTGAAATATCTAATTTCTAAATCCAATGACATCTCCTTTTAAATGAGATATCATTTGCATTCCCTGTTGAACTTTACGCTTTGGTTGCTAAGGGTGGTAATTTCAACAGATGAGAGCCATGGCGTCTACTGCGTTGGCGTATTTATTTTGTTGGGTACTGCGTTGGCGTTTTACTTTGTTGGGTACTACGTTGGAGTTTTACTTCGTTGGGTTCGTTTCCTAGGCCTTCATAGGTTCCGATTCTTCGGAAAACTATTGTTGTTCTTATACCTTAAAACAAAAACAGGTTAGACAATCATCGATAAATAAAATAATTTTTTTAATAGATTTTAATGCGAGGGTAAATTTTTGGTGAAAGCAAAGCTCAAAAATGAATGCTGTGAAGTGATTTCTATTGCAAATTGCGTGAAGCATATAACATAGACTATGAGTATCCAAATGTGGTTATCTCTGTGAAGGATGATAATACGAGGGTTATTTTTTAAGTAAGGTTCGTTCGTGAATACCCTTTGAAATTCCACGTGCGCTTGAGAAAGAGTGCTCATGTAGGCTCCCGGCATTCTTTGAGCAGAATCTGACAGCTTTTCTATTCACGCCGTCAGTCTGTACGCTTCATTAAAATATTTAAGAAAACTGAGCGCGCCGCCAACTGCGAAGCACGGTCAGTCATCCGATTCTTAACAACAAGAAACATGAAACCTGTCATAAATATTCATTACCAGATATTCGAGGTTTACTGTAACAACGCAATGAGTGATTCTAAAGTGCGCAAATGGGTAAGATTGCTCAAGGAAGTTCGGAAAATATCCATGACACATTACGCTCTCGTGGGCCATCTGTAATCACTGACGATTTAGTGCAGCAGGCAGTTGATACCCAAATTCACACAAACAGGAGATTCACAATTTCTAAGATGTCATCGGAATTCCCACGAATTTCAAGGTTAGTTTTGTTTAAAATTGTGTCTGAGAACTTAGAGTATAAGAAATTGTGCTGTCGATGGGTACTTAAACTGCTGAGTGAGGAACACAAAAAGAAAAGTTTGGCAAGTTCTCTAACACGTTTGACCCTTTACAAAGAGGAAGGTGGTGATTCGATCATCCGCCATACAGTTCAGACCTTGCGCCTAGCGACTACCACCTCTTCGCTTATCTGAAGACCTTCCAGGGCGGCAAGCGTTTAGAAACTGATGAAGAAGTTAAAACGACAGTGAGTAATTGGCTATCATCACAAGCGGCAGAGTTCTATGATGAAGGTATCTAAAAGCTGGTAGATCGTTACGATAAATCTTTCAATTGGCAAGGAAATTATGTAGAAAAATAAAGAATTATATGCAAATTCAGAATATGAATGCTTTTTTGAAAAAATATATTTACTTGTTTTTTTGTTTTGTTTTGTTTGTTTTTTGCAAAACGGACCTTACTTAAAAAATAGCCCTCGCATATAACAAAAACCTAGTTACATTAAAAATTCAAAAATTCAGTACATAGAGCCAGTTCATATAGTCTCAAACGTGCTCAGTTACCCGATAATGCATTTGGTCGTACGTCATCGCCGAGATACGATACACTTGATATTATATTCTCCCTGATAATTCACGTTTTATGGGATATGGTACATTTTATATTATATTCCCGCTGATAATTCACGTTTTATGAGATATGACTCATTTGATATTATATTCTCGCTGATAATTCGCGTTTTATGTCTAAACTAAAGCTCTGTATAATCCACTAACGCAAGATTTGATGGGTCGTAAAGTAGAAAAAAGGGAACATCCCGGATTGTGGAGTGAAATCAGAGACTATTTCATATGAATCGAAGCGTTATGCCAACTAGATCACTAGGACACAGGAAACGACACTCTCTTATTTCTTATTATCGTATACATACACACACACACACATACATATCTGCACTAATGATGTATTTCGTATTATAAACTCACTAATGATAAGCTTCTCATTATATAGTAGCCAGTATGTAAGTCAATGTGTTATCTGTATTTAGGTGATATGTATGACTGTTCCACATAGGTAAGTGTTGCATTAGGTATGTATTGGTCAAAAATGTGAACTGTGTGCGGACAAGTATAATCATCCATTATTCGTCGAAGCAAACTTCAGCGAATGCATAAATAAACTGACTTGAAAAAGTATAGTTCGGAATAGAGCTTTGACTTTTATTCAACTCTTGTTTGTAGATTTGACGTCTACATTAGTTCTTATGCAAAATTTCTTATTTTTGCTGGCGCAACACTTACCCAAATGAATTGGTAAACTTTTGTATAGGTGGTGTAACTTCTTCGCATTAACAAATGCATCAATTCACGAAATATACGCGTTTTATCAAACACCACATAAACGCACTTTTAAGTAATCAGGCAATCTATTTAATTTATCAGACATCCTTGAAAGCTTTGAAATGTGTCACGGTTTATCCGTTTTAATACTGATTCCTTGCAATTGGATTTAATTCGAAAGTTTCATTAAAGCAGCGGATCTAAAAAACATAGGACAAAGGGAAATCTAGCAGATTTCTCTTCCACGAGTGTTCTTTGAATGGGGATGGGGGCAAAGCACTCCTTAATTTTCGAGTGCGAATGAATTAAATTTGCTTTTCTTACAAACGGAAAAGGGTTAAATGCAAATTGCGGATAGTTTGGAAGAAAAGAGGCCAATAGTTATTTTCTTAATTACGAGGTAACATTTTCTTACGTAACATTTTCTTTCATATGCAATGCGTCAGATATAATGTGCAGCTTATACTAATAATTGCAAGAATACAAAATATCATGGAATTTCTGTGCTGAACTTGCAATAAAGGTAATAATATTTTTCGCCGTTTAACCACTTGTTTTATGAAAATTACAACTAAAAGACGATAGATTATTTGCTTTCTCTTCACGATATCTTCATAAATCCCCAGAATTAGTCTCCTTTCCTCCGTTCCGGCATCATTCACATTTCATACATAATTCACATCAATTTGCTTAACTTCTAGTGCTTTACTTCAGTTCTAGTCGTTTTTCACTACTTTCGGAACTCTCTTTACAAAATTTCAAATTTTGTTTAACGCTTTTTCTGTATCAAAAACACTTCCAATTTATTTAAATATAACTGTGAACATCAGGAAAATGTAAAAAAAACTTGATTTTAATGGGGTTTTTTTCTCAAATTTTCTGCAAGCTTATTTCCACTAGCCTTCTACAATATTTATTGCACTATTTAAAAAAAACAACAAAGAATGTATTTACCTTTTACTTTCCGGCCAAACACTTCAAAGGCCAGTGTTTACCTTTTCACAGTCCCACAGGTGTTTCCTGATGTGATAATGTAAATTTTGTCTTTTGAACGCGCTTGCAAAATTCTCATACAATTTACAACGCAACTGCATGTAGTAATAGTGTAATATGCGTTTAGAACTTGCAATCAATCAACAGGAAACAAAACCTACAATCTGGAACTATAGGGTGGTTAGCTAGTTTGAAGATAGAAATATCCATATACTTTATTCCTGACGTATTTAACACAAATGAAGAATGAAAAAAAATAACATATCAAAATAAAATTGGAAGTACCAGGGGAAAGAATATACATAAAAACCTTAAATACTGATAAAACAGCAAATAGATCGTCTAAGCTTTCGGACGCTTTAGCAGCTATCTTTTACCAGGAGATCGAATTATTCCTGATGAAAGGCAGCTTCTGACAAGTCCGAAAGTGCAAGTGATCTATTTTTTACCAGTGTTTAACCTTTTGTATGGAAATAACATATTATTATTGCTTTCTCGTGCTCAATATAATTAATTGAATTATATAAAAATTATATTACTCATTAACTTACTATAACTAACAATCGTTAATATAGTATTTATTTATGATGAATATTTATTATATAATTGAAGCTTCACGATGATTATAAATAACTAATATTTACTAAAAGTATCATTACGTAATTTATATCTTAGGAGATGACTATGATTACTTTAATGTGCCGATTTATTCTGAGAAAAAACGAATATATGATTTTTTCCTTCTGTTTTGGCTTTTATATTCGTCTCTAAAATTTCATAATAATTTATTTCAACGTATTTATACTGTTTCCGCAACTTACGTATATTCTACAATTTTCTCAAAAGTTTTTCATGTAATTTAACCTCTTCTGATGATGATTCGCACAGCTCGAATCGAAACGTAAAGTTTTAGCAATAAATAATCGTTTTGCTATACAGCTGACTACCTGAAAATTCGTTGTTGATTATTATAATGCGCTGTGAAAGTCTACGTGAAACAATTATGATGATTAATATATGATTTGTTACAAAAAATTGGGAGTACAAATATGTAATATATCAATTATATAATTACAGGAAGGTCATCAATTCTGTCCCAGTTGGCCTTCAATCCAGTTTTTACTAGCACACACAGTGTGACAAATGATGATTATTAGAGATATAATGACAATTTTTTGTATAATGATAATTGTAAACGATAAAAATTATTCGAGGAATGTGCAACGTTGGTCTAGTTAAGCATGAGAATAATAACGAATTATTATTTAATAAGCTATCTTAGACATTACAAAATTTAATATATTTTTTTCATTTAAAATAGGACAGATTTTCCTGAAAGAATTAATTTCTCCAGCAAATAGAAACAAATAATTATATTTAATAAATATTTATACTAGGCCTATATTGATACTTATATATAATAATGCTTAATAAAATCCTATTTTGAACAACTTTTATTATCCAAAAAAGTAATCGAAATTAAACTGAATTTCTACCCCATAGCGAAGCACACTATAACAACATAAATTCATTTTAAAACTATTCCTCCCGATAACAAAGGTAAATATTTCTAAATCACGAACTTCCTTTCATAACAAAAATGTATGATAATGAAGGCATGACACACTCCTTTAAAGATAATTTTGTTATCAATTGGAAGTTATTAAAGGTACAAAATTGAAATGCCCATCCTACAATTTTAATCAGCATTTTTATTCGCGAAAACGTATATGCATTGTTTATTTTGGGACCTGCAGAAAACCACTTTCAGTCGTTAGAAAAAAATAATTGCTTGCAATCTCTAGTAATGACAGTGATATTTTACCTAAAAAACAAACTAACAAAATAACAACAACAGAAGATATATTCCAAGGAGTTATAAATGATTTTGGCTTGAACCAATAATTATTGAGCTCACGAAAGGAAGAAAAAAGGAAGAAATATATTTCTACGGTAATTTTAAAAGACGATTATAATGAGATAAGAATCGCAAAGCAAACATGTCATTACACTTAAATTGCTTATCTTTCAGACACTCCAATAAGACAGTGTGATAAGGTACGTAATTACTTTTCTCACATTCGATGTTTAAGCGGGAGTGTGAAGAGCTGATAAAAGATAATAAGGATAAGTTAGCATTACAACTATTGATTAGCTTGGTTATAGGTTGGGATGGTGGATAAAACAAAGATTTCATCAACACATTTAACTCCTAAAAAGTTTCTAGAATTCAGATTCCACTTGTTTTCTCGAATTTATGAATTAATTCATTCTTAACGTCTACTTAGAAAGCAAAAATACTAGTAAAGCGGGAAAATATATCTGTTTGAGAAAATGAACTCGCAACGCGCCAGTATCGCAAAATAGTACGCGCGATTTGAAATAAGTATTTGTTTAAGACAAGTCATAAAAACTTGGCAGTTCTATACTAAAATTAACATTCATATTTTCAGTTTTGTATATGCTTAAGAAAAAGAACTCTTAAAATCAGTAACTCGCAAATTGAAAGCTCGTAAACCGAGAGCTGCCAGTAATAATTGACACCACCTCGATCTCTTGTATTTCCACGGAAACTTCTGCGCATTCTTACAAATATATTGTAACTTCATTTTTGCAAGATATTGTTTCAATTGATAAATGAGAATCTTTTTTAATATGGTGATTAAACGCTACTTATATATAGGTATATGTATATTATATTCATTCGTTATAGGTATCCTCTTGAGGGAAGTTCTTTTGTAGTTTTCAAATGCGTTTCAATCCTAAGTTATCAATTTCCATGATATCCAACCTGCCTTTCGATTTCATATATATTTGTCAGAAGATCAACGGGATCTTTGACGACTTATTTAAACTCAACAGATAATGTTAGTAGTCTAGTATACTAATGGATATTCTTTCAATATGAAAAGCCTATTGCTATTTAAGATTTTTTAATTTAACACCAATGTTTTTAGCATATAATTGGCTGTAGCATTTATTACGTTTTCATAACTGTGTCTTTAAATCAAAGATAAAAATATTTTTAAGAAATGCTGTGCTAAGTGGCTGACGTAAATGAACCACATGAACAAATTTCTGATAAGCATATCAAATCTCCTGCATGAGGGAAGTGAAGTGAGGTACACAGCAACAAGTCAATAATGAAATTAACAAGAAGGAAACCACAGTGGTACAATAGAATTCCTGAACAAGTGAAAAGAAATGACTCATAGTAACAGATAACGGACACTAAAATAACAACAAAAAATCTCAGTATTCATAGGCCGTCTCACTGGCGGGGCCGGCGGGGCTTTAGCCCCGCTTATTCATTGTGGAAGGGCACCGGAGGTGCTCCTTAAAGACGTTCATCAGATATCATACCTTCACATTTTTTTACATTTGCAAAAAAATTTGAAATGTGTACACTGTAAAAATGAAATAAAATGAAAAAAAATTAATTGTAAACAGAATAATACAAATTATTTTTGACACAGTGACGTACTGATAACCACCGTAAGGATGGGGAGCCTTTTTCCTTCGTTTATTTTCCATAAAATGTATAAGTAAAATAATAATATTGTGCTTTGTGGTTACTAAGGGATTTTCTTTAATCTTTAGGTAAAATATTATATATATATATATATAAAGGCCCCCAAAATTATCATCTGGTTGCCCCGAGATTTTCCGTTATGCCACTGCCGTTGACATTATCCCCTTGATATAAATGACAATATTTTGAAAAAAAAAATTAATTTTGGACCTTGTAAACCAAAAGGTCCTTTTCCATACGACGAAAAAACAGGTGCTTCTCGGATATATACTATTACAAGAAAATCACTGATCAACAACCCATTTGTCGTCTTTGGTTATGCTATTCTCTTTGGTTTTACGAATCAAAGACTATAGTGGTCATGCTGTGCCGGGACCCACAATTTTCCGAGGAATCCGAACCTCTTAAGGCCTAGGGAACCAGACCCCGGACTATAGTGCGATCTTTTATGAGATCTCTGAATAAGCGTTCTTTTTGCACTGCTGGGAGTCGAACCCGGATTAGCCGCGCAATAGGAGAACGCGTTACCACATTGCGCCACCGCAGGGTTATGCTATTCTCCGAAACTGAATAGTGCTTATTATAAGCCTTGTTGGCTTTTTGCCGATAGAGAATCCATTTATTATAATCCAGCTTTGACTAAAGGCATAAACGATTGGCAAGAATTATCAAAAAAGGTTAGACAGCACGAACTTTCATATGGTCATTTGCAAGCATGTGTTACGTAGGCTTCCTGGGAAAAAGAGACCCTACTGTCGATATACTTTTAGACGTGGATTTAAGGAAAGACATCAATTTTTTGAAAGAGATTTTGAAGAGGATACCCTCTTTTAAAGAGGATTACCCTTACTTTAGCTTCATCAGACGTAGCTTTTAGAGGACACTCGAAAATCGACCATATTTTTGTTTTTCGGCTATAACTTCTGAACAAATCATGATAGCGTAATTTCGTAAATGTACAAAATTTCACAGCCTATCCACTGGTGTAAAAAAAATCGTTTAAGAAATATGATGAATTATAAAATTCAATTTTCATATTTTTCCACAGGGGAAGTTGCGCATAGGGGCGACGCTTTTCTTGTATGCACAGGTGCTATGCAGGATAAGTAGAACGTAAGAGGCGACACTTCTCCTACATGTATAGCTGTATGCAGGGGAAATAGCGTGTAGGGACGACTTGAGGTATATTTCAGGAGAAAGTGGGGAACCGCTTTCACAGACGAAAAACAAATGATATGATTATATATACAAAAAAATCCCTTCAGTGACTCTAGTTAACACCTAAATATGTGATTATTAAGCCAACTTCTTCTGGAGATATAAATATTTACTTTCAGGGAGATTTTCGTGGGTCACCCTATATCATGCACTATAATTCGCCGTGTATATGAGCCATGTGGTCTCTAATTATGAAATTTATGGCATAAAACTATTGTACGTTCTATTCTTTGAACGTAAAACTTAAAAACCTGT
>QLNU02014176.1:79844623-79884928 GCA_006491805.2 Dysdera silvatica
AAAAAAAGACAAATTCGTACTAAGAGATGTTTTGTTGAATTAAGTAAAGACTCGCGTCTTAATGATCCGCAGAATTTTCCATTTTTTAAAATTAACATACTTTATACAAACGTGTATATTATTGTCTTTCAAGTCTATAACCCGTTCACTAGCATGAAAGGCACTTTACTTAAATTTGAGTGCTTGTATCCTTTAAATTTTGTTAAAAAAATGACGATGAATTGCAGAGTTCTGCAAAATATCTTGCTAAAGAACTCTCTGCTGACATTTCCTCCGAATTTGCCCAAAAATTACTTTTAATAAGCAATATCCTTAAAACAAATATATTATAAGTGCAAAACGGATTTATTAAAGACTTAGCTAAGCTTTTAATTGTTAAAAATACATTCTATACTCAGTATTCCAGATGTTTCAACTGCACTGAAAATTTTTTAACTCTTTCCGTAACATTGGCGAGTGTAGAGCGATCGTTTTCGAAACTCAAATTAATAAAAAACTATATTCAAAGTTCAATGACACAAAAACGACTATCCGTATTATCATAAACATTGAAGGTAATCGGGATAGGGAAATAGACATAGATTCTTTAGTAGAGGAGTTTGCTGAAAAAAACTGTAAGGAAAAAAAAAAAGATTTTTACAGTAACCAACAAAAATAAATAGTAGGGACAAAAGTGCCAGTGCCAATAGAATAATGCTTGTGACAGCTCTTTCTAAAAATAATATCAGCAGTGGACGAACTAAACATATTTTTCAATAAAATATGCGTTTGCCTTTCCTCATCTCCCTCCCTCTGAAAATCCAACAATATATTGTCGGTTTGGTGCAAATAAATGTAGAGTTAAGATTTTTTTTTTATCATTATCTATTTTCATATATGTACATAAAAATTAATTTTCATACAAGGGGGCCCCAAAAAGTGCCTTTACGCCACTGTTTGGACATCATCAAAATTTTGAGTTCCACTGAACTAAATTTTTCAACAAGAGAGCACTACCCCAGGTTGGAGTCAACCCAGCAACCTTCCAGTTAAAACCAAGAAAAAGATGTGCTGTCCATTGCCACCAATGCGGTGTTCTTCTTTCCGTATAAATAGTTAAAGAAGGAGACTAAATACGGAGAGTGTGTGGAATGTGGACGGATTAAATAATTCGAATTATTTTTGACATCAACAGTGATAATTCACCACAATTTTGAGTTCCACTCGTTGGCGTACGCAAGTGTAGGTCCCGACACCCACCCCCCACGAAAAATTAACATTAGGTGTATGGGAGCCAAGTCATGATATAACTGGCGCCAAAATTACTTTAGCCCCGCTTAATCTGAGCGGCTGCGACCGCCTATGTCAGTAATGAAGCTTCAATCTAATTAAAAAGAAGTAAGACACAAAAAAATGGTAAAATTAAAAAAGAAAAACTACGGTAATAGAACTTTAACATAGGTGAAGAGAAATGAAACGCACATCAACACATTAAAGATCAACTTAACAAAACGAACTCACAGGTGACAAATTCATTGAAATTTTTTAGTAATTCAAGTTTTAGGTATGCCTTCATTACAATAATTTTTCAAAAACTGTTGTAGTTCTTGCCTCCCAAGTTTTATCTCACCACCATAGATATTGTCTGTTAAGAACACAAATGCTGTAAAGTTTGATCATCGATAGCGAGGTACATACTATACGTCCTATGAATATAACCTCTTTGATATCACAATGGCAACCTATATGTGCTTGTTTCACATACTCCACAGTCGAAATTCGTCATGCGCACGCTCCAAGAAAACTGAAGCAAAAGAGCACAATTTGCTTCACAGTTACATTATTGTCATTGAAATCTCCTGCTAGCAACGCACATCCTTGTTATTATCTCTCTTGGAAGCATCGCGTCTGTATGTGCCGTCCAGTCCACTTTTCGAATCATCAAGGGCTGGGGGCTAAATTCAGGTATTTTCCTCCTGATTTTTGATCAGTAAAAGAAAAGTCGGTCTGCAGTATCCTGCACATTCCCTAAGTATTACGGTCACACAAAAACAGGCTTTTTACATTATTATGTTATTTTATTTAATATTTATTTATGTACCATGATATATCTAAAAAAAACTGCCATATACATCCTTCTTCTTAAGAGGAAGTAGAAGTGGTGGTGATGGTAACTGGAATGCGACCGTATATCGATAAGGATATGGTATTGGTTAGTATGCATGGCTGTTAGTTGAGGAGGGACAAACACGCTAAGATAAAAGATACGAAATACTCTGTCACATAAACGAACGGGAGGACAGATATCAAGTACGCATAATTCAGATTGGCCTTACAATCACATCAAATATCCTGACTCAACATTTAGTGGTCATGTCAACATATTAGTTAACATATCAATCAGTGCTCACATGCACGGTTCTATGTCTTCAGCATTAGAGTACTTTTGCAAGACGCCTATTGCTTCAGCTATCACTCACTCGACAACGAAGGCGCGTATGCGACTGCAATATCGTAATGATGTAATACATGGACTAGTGAACGGAATCGAATCATCTTTTCCTACGAGTTATACTTCGTCACGTAGCATCATGATAAATTAATCCGTGTGACTAGCGATTCTACAGCAACAGGCTCAGTATACCATGCATACTGCAACACCATAAATATCCTAGACGGTGTTGTGGGATGAGATGCCATTGAACCACGTTACGAGGCCAAATGTGGCGTGCAACATCCAACAATTCTGACATGACTACCACAGTCCATCACTTGTCCTACACACGTTCAACTGATTTACCATTGAGCATACCTATTTCATGATCTTATGATGACTAAAACACCGCACACCACCAGCCGTTGTAACAGATGAACTTTGGCGACGTATTAAAACGACATGGATAAACGTTCCCCAAACGTACATCCAACGTCTGATCATCTAAACGCCGGATAGTGTGGAAGAGTTTAAATCCATCCGTTGTGGTTACACAAGCTAATGCTTAGTTTGCAATCTATAAGTCTTAGTCTACCCGAACTACATTTCATCCTTGCAGCATAAACTATACATTGAATTAATATGGCTTTGATATCCTATATCTTCCTTCTTTTTGCACTTTTGACGACAAACAACGTATGAAAGTAATTAAAGTAACAACAAATCCGCCAAGTGCCTCAGATGACAGCTTAAATTTAACAGTAATTCAGAATGTTATTGCTTACAAAAGAAAGAGGCTAGAAACTCCTTTTTCTCTGTGTTATAACTTTGTATGCCTTATCTAAAAATATATATATTTAACTAAAAATTCACAAAATTGGCTTATTACTATATAACATCATGCATTAATTTTCTATAAATAGTAAACGTTAATTAGTTAAAGAATGGTTATCTGAAATTTAACATACAAGAAGGCTAAACTCTCCTTATAGACTAAAAGAGTTCAATTTATTAAAATAAAAGAAGTAAGGTTATTGATGCATGCATAAATCCAATGCAGTTTAATTAAAAATTAATCAAAATAGAATCGCGCTCATTGGAAATTTTTAATTTGAGAGCGTTAATTATCCTATGTTAATTTCTTGTTGATACCTAAATAATTAACCGTATTCTCTGAAATGTCAGGCTTCTCCATAGCCAAATAACACTCTTGTTTTAAAAGTGACTAATTAGCATTCGTTAATTAGTTCCTGTAAACTTTCACTTTCATTGACGTAAATAAAGGTTATAAGCGAGATTTTATATTTTTTATTATCTTTTTATTCTAAAATTTCTTTTGATTGTAAACTTATGAGCCTTTTTTTTTCTTATAATAAAAAAATTACCACTTAATGTGAAATTCTGCGGCACATGATAAGCTCACTAAAATTCGCTCATCTGAAGATGAAAAGAGAGGTCCCAATTAGCAAATAAAAGATATTAACCAACACTCTGATTTGAATCTTCCGTTAATCTAATTAACGAATCTGAATTAATATAATTAATTAAAATCAGAATTTTCAATGTTAGAAATAGATTGAACAATATATTACATGGACATGACAAATATCAAAATATCAAAATATTGAATATCTTATAAATAATAATAGGCACAATATTTTCTCAGTTACAATTTATTCATACCGTTAATAGTTGTTTCAATTGCCGCGTACTACCTTCTTCAATGTGAAACAAACAGTTAGCTAACGAAGCCAACCAACGTTGTCAAGATATAAACTATTTTGTTCTAAATAAGGTAGCCTGCAGTAACTGAAAGAGCTATTGATAACATAAATAAATTTTAACTGCGACAATATGATATTTATTATCATATATTAGTTTCTTCGCAGTGTATCACAGTATTATTTACCTCGAATATTTTATTTGACATTTTTAGATCTGATTCTTTTAACGTTTCCTTCATACGTCTTCAAATAATTGCTTATTTTTATAATATTAATTCATTATTTATAAATTTATGAATATTTATAATCATCGTATTTGTAACAGAATATTACATTCTCCTTTATGGTCATTCGATTTATTTATTATCATTGCGATTTATTTAATATAGTTCTGGTTTATTTATTTTCAATACGATTTATTTATTATCATACTATATACTATGACAACATAAAAATTAATCTAGAAATACTAGATTAAATTTGCAATACAAATACATAATTATTATTCAAATTCGAAGGCACATTACTTAAGCTGGACGCATACAAATGCAAAAATGCGATAATATGCAAGTAATGTATAATACTGCTAACAATAATAATACGATAATGCTAATTACAATGATATGATAATGCTATTATAAAATGCAAGCAAATATTAACTTAAGAGGTACCCTACAAATTGAGCCTAATTCATAATTCTGCTGACACACATAATGTTTTGAATTTAAAATGTTGGTTACTTCCAGATAAGTTTAGCAAATCTAAATACAATATTAAAATTAACACAAAACTTATGCGAGAAATAATTGAATATTTATTCCTCAGCTTATGATTTATTGCTCAAATGACACACCAAGTTATTTATATTCGTATAATACAAAATCAGTTTCGAAACGATATTGGCAAACTTTTGAACTTCAGTTTTCTGATCTCTGAAAAACGAGAGTCTTTGCAGACCACCTTATCAGAGAGAGAGAGAGAGGGGCAGTAGTTGAAGTAGAGGTGGCTAACCAGTGAAGCATCTGCATCGAAATCGATGATGTTGCTAAACTACTCCGAAAACCAGCATCAAGCTCAGGATTTTGGATTTTTTGACGACAATTGAAAATGATCGAATCGCGTGGTTCATTTGAGCCTAATTCGAAAATTTTAATGTTGATTATTTTAAATGTTTTATTAGTTATCGATTTATTTATACAAATCGATGATATTATATAATTATCAACGTAAGTTATATTATATAGTTATCGATTTATTTATACAAATGGATGTTATTATATAATTATCAACATAAGTTATATTATATAGTTATCGATATAGGTTATATTATACAGTAATCTATGTTGGTATTTACTTGTGTTTAATGTTCACTAATGTCGAAGTTTGATGTGCTGTTAGTTCGTCGTTAATCGATATGTAGAAAGTAATAATAAAAAAAAAAACGAAATGAGCAAAATAAAATGAAAATGCTCTAACGAATATTTAGGGAAAAGAAATTAAACGTTTAAAGCAATGAAGATTAAGTACAGCAAGAAAGAAATAAAACAAATCAGAATTGAGAAACTACCGAAAATATTATTATGTGAGATTACAAGTACATGTTTTACAAAGTTTCGAGAAATAATTGTCCCTTTATCAAAAGCGTATCTCGCCATGTATTAGACATAATTGACCAGTCAACAACGTCATTAATTTTTGGTGCATGTAATGTACCACTCATATCATTTGATCAAACGTCTCATTCCTAAATGAGTTACATGTTAAAAACACATGTTTTAAAAACATATTATTAAATTAATTAACGTCGTAAATTTTGAAACAAATTTGTTACAGTCAGTAAAATGGTTAAGTATAATTTTTAAGTAAATTACTGTTAAGGAAAATAAAATATTTATTTTATAGAATATTTTACAAGCAAGAGGGTGAAATTTTTCAAAAGAAAGGAACTATTTTAGTTTAATATTTTTATTATATAGAAAGGATTATATATATATAATGAAAACCAACATATACAAAATAAAACGCTTTATTTATCCCGCTGATTTTTAAGTTGCAATATCACAAAATAATATTTATTTTTGATTCTTTCACTGAGTTTCTGAATAAACTTTATTTAATATCAGTCACGTTTGCTTCAATTTTAATCCCATAAGTTTCAATTTCTGTCATGTCAGGTTAAATTCCCATCATGGTAGTTTCAATTTTAATCGTGACAGTTTCAGTTTCGGCCATGCCAGTTTCAATTTCGGTTGCTTACTTCAAAACGAAACACTCGTTTGAATGAACAAAAAATTATATTTTTTCCGAATATGGTTAATTCAACAATTTACCGAAATCAATAAAATGGTAATGAAAAAAGCTAACCGAGCTCTAGGATTTAATTTTAAATTTTAGTTGTCTTCAAAGATAATATAATCATTGAGGAAACTGTGCATACTAACGTTATCAACTTGAATTACTAAATTTATCAATTTTTTCTTCTATTATTACTCGGATATATAGCTTTAATTTATAATAAAAGTTTTGTGGGTGTCAAATATGATTAGTCATATACATTCTCCACAAAAAATTCCAGAAACAAAATATGCGACGGTGATTTTATGTGTTGACTAGTTTGGCAATTGTGCTAACTCAGCGAAGGGTAATAGTATCTTATAAAACCTCAAATACGAAGAAAGGGAGAACCGTCTCTGCCCTGGTGGTCGAAAGGTTATGGCACTTCGATACAAGCGGGGAGTCTCCAGTTCGGCTCCATGTCAGGGCGATCCAAAGCCGTAGCTGGAATTTATTTTCGGGGTGGGGACTCAGAAAATTTTACAAAATAATTTTGAATAATGAAGTATCACCTTTACCGTAAAGAATAAATATAACCACATCATATAAAAGTAAATGCAAAAATACCAAGTTTGTCTTCAGACATTATTGTAAATTTTTGCTTGTAGTCTCGCCATCAAAATTTTATTTTTTATAATGTCCCCCTTTTAAAAAAGCAAATGGTTTCTACATTTTTGTTTTCTTAAAGTATTTTCAAATCTTGGTCTGGTATATGTCATTAAATGGTGAAATCATATGCATATATATATAATTGATAAAATTGATTTATTGGGAGTAACAATAACAAGAGACTTAACGTGGAATGAACATATAGGCAAAATATCTAAGAAAATAAGTAGAGATATGGGGATAATTAAAAAAGTAGCAGGGGTATTACCCAAAAACATAAAAATTGAATTATATTACACATTTCTTCATTGTCATCTTATATACTGTAATTGTGATTGGGGAAATATGGGGAAAACCAGTCTAAAATTAATAGAAAAAGTTAGAGTAAATTCCTTGTAACACTGTATGTATGGTAACCAGGAGTGGGATTGGAGAGTCATATTGGAAGAAACTAGTATTATTCCAGTAAGCAAATTAAACGCATATTGTATACTGAACAAAATGTACAAAAGGATCCAAAATAAAAGATTTAATGGAATAATAAATATAACATATTATATAAAATGGATACACATAGACAATACTTGAATGGAGGATTAATATTGAGAGTAGATGAAATATTACACGTACCTAAAATAAGAACAGAAAAAAGCAGAAATAACGTAAAATATAGAGGACCTAAATTGTGGAATGTCTTAAACGAGGAAACAAGAGAAATAAAGAGTTATAAAGAATTTAAAAATAATTTAAAAAGGGAACTGATTGAGGAAAAGCTGCAGGAGCGATGACAAAAGCCTTAAAAAAGATACTTTAAAATTTTATTGACGAGTCACTCAAGTGCTTATTTGGTTTCGGCAGAGTCTTGAGCTGGATATGCTGCAGCATTTACTCGGGACCCACACGTGTGATGTAATACCTTCAATTCTGTTGTTGTGTGTATTAAATATGTACTACTTCACGTGTGTAGGTAAATAAATGAATAAAGCGATAAAACAAGACGAGACCTTGTCAGAATTTTGAAAATTATTCAAGATTTAAGAGATTATTTTTTTCTCCCTCTTTTTACAAGTTTGATAAGCAAATACATATATGTACTTTGCGATCCTTTTAAAAATTTAGTTTTCAGGGAAAGCCCGTATATTCTCCCCTCTGTATGCGGGCATGGAGCGATGATTCTTTTTCTTCTATATATAAAAAGATCTAGTTTGAGCTAATAACGTGAGTTAATAATAATAATCAATTCATTCATCAATCATCGTTAATAATCAAAACGTGGGTGGCAAAAATTATAGTATAATAAATTTCCCCCACGAAAACTCACAAAAATCTCGCCCCGGAGGCTTTCTTGTGTTGACCATATTTGGCAATTGTGTTATCCCTGCGGAGGGTAATAATACCTTAACATCTTTACATACGGAGAAAGAGAGCGTTGTTTCCTGTCCTCATTCGTCTAGCGGTCCAAGACACTCCGGGCTAAACGGAGGGACCCTGGTTCGAATCCAGGATGGGGAAAGCGTCTCTTTTTCTCCAAAATTACATAAGCTCTAGTTTGAGCTAATTAATACGTGGGTGGCAAAAATTATTGTATAATAATAATAATCCAGATATTTTAGGGGAAAAAATCTAAAATAGTGAACAATTCGATTTTTCCCCTATTTTTCTATTTATTCATAAAGTTATTAAAATTATTATGCTAGTTCGTTTAAGCTAATCAATTTTTAATTTTTCGTAAGAGAGTATTAATCCTGCTACCAAATATAACACCCATCTTTGAATAGGGGAGAAAGTCTTTATTTGGAAATTCATTTTCCAAGTATTAGAACTCCGTTTAGGACAATAAAAATTAGTTTAATTAACTATAATAATATATAAAAAATATATAATATATAACTAATATATAAATATAATAAAATTAGTTTAACTTTTAATGAAGGCTGTGCTAAAGTACTGAACTCATTTTGAAGAGATTCGTGATATTTGAGACTTTGCTGTTAGATAAAATTAGAAGATTTTTTACAAAACGTTCCAAAAATTAAAAATGCTTAGCTGCTTTAAATATCGCGGAGGTTTGTAAATTGTAAATTATGGTATTATGATGAAAAACTAAAGGCTTCGTTGGCAAGAAAGCCTAATTAAAATTTTCGGGGGAAAACGAAGGTATTAACTCCGACTAAAAGAAAATTCATTAACATTGTTAAGACTTGTAAAAGAATTATCTTTATTAACTTTTTTTTTTCAAAGAATATCTTGGCTGTAATAGCAACCACTTTTCCCAAAAGTAAATCTACTTGCTTAATTCAGTCTTGTTTCCTCTGCATTAATTTTGCATTTACGTAAAAAAAAACCGTAATTTGAAATTCATTTTTCGAAAAAGCTTAAGGTGCAAAATAATAAAATATGAAATATAAAACTTCATGGATTTTAGAGAAAAAAAGATAATATTCAACTAAGCTTTTAAATTTCTCCAAAAAGCTCCAGAATTATTTTTCTTGTGGCAATTTATAACTACATTATATGTAAGTATATTTATGACACGAGCATCATATAAAAACTTTGCAATCTTTGAAAACTTTGCAAAAAAGGCTTTGCAATCTAAAATCTTATGGCAAATAAATTTAGATGTCAAAGCTAGTGAGCTTCGAATTAACACATTTAGCAAAAGGCTATTGATATGTACAAAATATTTGTGTATAAAAATTTATGTGTACTGTGTACAAGATACACGTGTACAAAAAATTCTTCACAAGGAAGGACTGTGAATTAACCTCCCATTTACAAAAATATATGCAAACGAAAATAACACAGATTCTATAAAGAATGCTTAATAATATAATATTTTGAGATACAAAATTTTCTAGTGAAGATCTAAATATCGAAGAACTGTAGTAAATCCATCCAGTTAAAACAATATTTATTAAAAGCTTTAAATGTTTAAGATAATTGTTTTATACGCCAGAAGATAAATAAAATTTCAAGGTTAAAAGAATTTAGTACGCCTTTTTAGCGGAGCCTCCGAAAATTACGTGTGCACACTTCGATGGTAAACGGAAGATTAATTACTATTTTAGAAATCGGAAAATAATTACACATACTCTTGCTAGATATAAAAAGTGAAATTATAATTATATAATATATGGAAAACATGAAATAAAATTAAACAGTTTGGCATGTTTCCAATTCTAGAAATTGACATTATTAAGTTTGCATTTCTTGGAATCTTTAGTGGCAACAACCAATGAAGTCCGCAAAGTGAACAAACAGCATTTTTATTGTGGGAGCCCATAGTAGCAAAAGGTTTATAACCCGCGATTTTTGTCAGTAATTACTGGCAAATGCTACGTAAAATAGCCAAGAATGTATTCAAAAATAACTGATTATGGAACCTAAAACTACGATACACTTAGTGATACATTCAGCAGGAAAGCATTGGGACTCATAATAGTAATAATAATTATAATGCATAATATCTTGGGTTGCACTCGATTGATTATATTGTCCGTCATTCACTCCCAAAGGTGGTAATGTTTTTGTGCATTGCATGGGATAAATCTGGATTTGATCTGAAATGTCTTCTGTTTTCTCTTGTGCCTTCCTCTAGACTTCCGGTCATACGATTACGAGAGGTCTCTTATAAGCAAAAGTCGCTTCTAAACATCATCTCCCGAAAGCATCCGTACACCTAAGTCAAGCAACTATGGGAGAAGTTGGTTTCTGAAAGGATGATCACTCTCAATTCTGACTGGGCGATGTAAGTCAGAGAATGGGAGCCCATATGAATATTTCTGGTGGGGAGCGAGCAAAATTATTGCCTTCTTCTCAAGACTATCAAACATTTTAGTGAATGTACAAGATACTAAAATGCTACAAAAATAATTTATACTGCTTGGCAATTAGTAATGAGCTAAAAAGTACCTTATTTTAAAATGTGATTGTAAAACTTTTGAAAGTAAATGCATAGCAGAATAGGGATAATCAAAATTTTGAACTGATGTGGGGCTCGAGCCCCCTCTGCCCCCCCCGTATGGACGCCAATGTGTTAGAGTGATGTCAGTCGTCTAATGAAGATATTTTCAACCTTTTTGATCTCGCAATACATCAAAACTAATTACTAAAATTCTGCGATACACCAAAGAATATATATTTTCCCGATCTAATAATAAAAATAAAAATAGATATATAAAAATAAATCAATAAAAAATAGGCATAATTTTGATTGATCTATAAAATATTAATAATGTGCAGTATCTCTAAGCAATACATGTGTAACTCCTTTTATTTGTTCATTTGTACAGTCGCAATGAGTTTGTACTACATGACAACTAGTATTACATAAGACAGGTGTATATTATCTGTGCATCATATTCAATTAAACAAAGAACAATTCTAAAAACATATCAGCACGGATATAACGCGCCTAAGCCCACAAATATAACTGAGTTATGAGACTAGAATTAGAGAAAACTACCAAATTATTTTCCATCCCTTCTTGTATAAACCTCTCTATAAATGCCATAAGTATATCTCGATTTCCTCAGAAATTCCAGCTCAATTTTTTAATTTATTGTGATCTTATTTCGAGACCTGGACATTAAAAGAAGACGCCAGAAATAAAAACGAGACTTTTGAAACGGAGACCCTCAGAAGAATATTGAAAATAAAATGTACTGACAAGATCTCCAATCAGGAAGTGCTGAACAGATCCAATACCAAAAGAATTATCATCACTTCAATCCTAACAAGGAAGTTAGCTTATTGCGGCCACATATTGAAGAAAGAAACATACAAAATACCCCAACTGGCACTGAAAGGAAACATCGTGGGGAAGAGATCCAGAGGCAGAAAAAGAAGAGGATACATGGATGACTTACAGGCTTGGACTAGGCTAAGCACGAAAGACATTATCCATGCCAGTAACGACAAGAAAGTGTGGTCAATATTGGCCGCCAACCTCCAAATCGGAGAAGGCATTTGATGACTATGATGATGACATTGTGATCTTCGGAATGGTTGAACACCGTTGGCTATACGACTTAGTTGTGTTGATTGTGGCTATTTTTTTACTTAAAAATTTCAGGGAAATGAAGTTAGTGCCTAAATAGTCAAGTATCGCATGTTTAAAAATTTTCGCGATACGCCTATGGATCTCTCACAACACACCGGTTGAAAAACGATGGTCAAATGTGATACCTCGATGATTGACTGATAGTTTTACCATTTGCTGGCAGTTTTATAGCCACGGGAAAAAAAACTTTCAGAGCTTAACCAGTTGAGTATTATTCCGTCATAGAAAGCTTTGATAATATATCACATCCTTTAGAAATATATATTTTTAAGTGGGTTCATTTCTAAACCATGTGACTTCACCTCACCAATCAATACTAATTGAAATCTCCATTTTGTGAAATTTAAACAAAAATGTGGCTTATAAAATTTCTCAAAAGCCTATTCAATTAACACACGTAATTTGCAGAACTCTAAATAGCGAATATAATGGAATAAAAAAAGTGCCGTATATTCCAAAGTTCACCATAATGTATTTTCATTTAACGAGTGAAATTATGTGTGATAAACTTTAGTTAAACCACTCTGCAATAGCAGCTGTAGTTCTTTTTTTTTTTATAGATGTTTGTGCTAAAGTGATAAAATATTTTAGCCAATTCCACTGGGTACTACTAAGGTAATTTGGCGAAATGGTAGCTGTCACACAGTTATTGAGTTAACCGTTATTGAGAGAGTCATGTAGTTGCTGGCGTACCTAACTACAATTACTGAAACACACACGCTAGAACTAGTCAACTACGATATCCTTTCTCGATAAGCATGACATTTCACCATATCTTAATTTAGAATTTCTGTCGGGCTAAAACGAAACCGATACTGTGGACTGGAAGAAATAAAATTGACAATATAATCAATAATTCTAATAAGGCTTCCATGAATTGAGCTTGGTTCATAAATCAGATAAAAATAGAATGCCACAGTTATTGGTCCATAGAACTACAGTCAAAGCAGGGATTGTTATTATAAAAGTATTAGTAATAACATGTAACATAATAATAATAATAATTATATCAATAATTTATTAATTTTGGTCAGTAATTAATTACGAATCATTAATTAATATTGATTAGTAGTTCAAACTGCGCACTTGATTTTTAATCTATATTTTGACAGTTGGAAAATTTAAATAAAAAATTATGGAAATGTTAATATATAGGGTGTCCCATAAAGAACTCAAACTTTGAAATGCCCGCCATTTCTAGTAAGTTGGCAGCACTGAACGTTACACGATTTTCATCTGTTGTCTTTGTGGTTAGTAGACACGGAGCGCCGAACAGCGCATGATCGTCATCTGTTTTCTGTACAGGTAGGAATGGAGCGCTTCACGGCGGAACAGCGTGTTGTCATAATGAAAACTTACTACAAATGTGGTGAATGTTGCGCAGAGACTGTTCGCAAACTTCTTGGAATGTTTGGTCAACGTAATGCAACGAATAAGTCGACTGTGATGATACTGATTGCTAAATTTGAGAAAAACGGTTCGGTTATGGACATTAAACCCTCGAGGCGTCCTCGTGTTAGTCGTTCTGCGATTTCATACATAATCACAGGTAATATACACCGCAAAAATATGTAAATATATGATATGTAAATTACTCAATTTCATTAATAAATTTGTACGTTATTATGCACTCAAAAGTTGATTTCCTTATGGGACACTCTTTACTACCCTATGTGATGCGTAAAAGGCTGTTATGGAATTTCCGATTTTGCTTTTTAAATTAAGTCATCATCATCATATTCAACCATTATCTATCCACTGCTGGATGAAGGTCTCTCCAAATGCTTTCCACACAAGTCTATCCTGAGCAATTCGCTTCCACGTCACCCCAACCTGTTTTCTTATTTCATCCACCCATCTAGTTTGAGGACGTTTTCTAGGTCTTCGGTGGTCTCTTGGAATCCAGTTCAGAATTTCTGTTGTCCATCGTTGATCAGTTCTTCTTGCAATATGCCCAGCCCATCGCCATTTCAGCCCTTTTACTTTAACAATGATGTCCTCTACTCTAGTTTGCTCTCTCACCCAAGTGTTTCTTTTTCGATCTCTCCTAGTTATTCCAAGCATGCACCTCTCCATGCTCCTTTGCGTTGTCTGTAACTTTCGTATTGCTCCAACTGTTAGACTCCATGTCTCTGATCCATAAGAGAGGACTGGCAATACACACTGGTTGAAGACCTTTCTTTTTAGACACAAAGGCAATTTCCCCTTCAGGATAAAACTGTTTCTTCCAAATGCACTCCAGCCAAGTTTAATACGTCTGTTGAGTTCTTTCATAATGTTGCCATCCATTGAAATCAGCTGGCCAAGGTAAATATATGAATCAGCAATTTCTAGCTCAATGTTGTCAACTTGTATTTTTGTTTCCTCTACAAAATTATTGAACATGATCTTAGTTTTTTGTAGGTTCATCTTGAGTCCAACTTCTTTACTTCTAGTTGAGAGCTCCTGTACCATGTCTTGGAGTTCTGATGGGTTCGTTGAAAAAATAACAATGTCATCAGCAAACCGCAAATGATTTAAATATTCACCATTTATTTTTATTCCCTTGTTATTCCAATTTATCAGCTGAAAAATCATCTGTAAAGCTGAAGTAAAAAGTTTTGGAGAAATGGTATCTCCCTGCCTCACACCTTTACCAATTTTGATAGTTTTGGTATCTTTATGTAACCGAAATTTTGCACTTGCATTTTTATACACACGTTTCACCATGTCAATGTACACATCCTCAATGTCTGTTGATCTTAAAGAGTTGATGACTGCTGATGTTTTAATAGAGTCAAAGGCCTTCTCATAGTCAATAAATGCAACACACAATGGAAGTTCATATTCATGTGTTCTTTCAATTAATTCTCTTAATACTTGAATATGGTCCACTGTACTGAATCCACTTCGAAATCCAGCTTGTTCTCTTGGTTGAGCTGCATCTAATTTTTTCTGCAGGCGATGTGTTAGCACTTTTGTGAAGATTTTATAAATAGCAGGTAACAAGCTAATTGGTCGGTAATTTTTCAAATCCTCTTTATCACCTTTTTTATGCAAAAGAATTACTGTTGCAGAATCCCATTGGTTTGGTATGTTACCGCTGTTAAGACATTTGGTAAAGAATTTTGCAAGTATGTCTTCTACATATTCTCCAGCTTCTTTTAGGATATCTAATGTAATACCATCATCGCCAGGGGCTCTTCCTTTCTTCATACTTTTTATTGCAAATGAAACTTCTTCTTTTAAGATTTTAGGAGCTGTTCCTTCGACTATTTCAGTGTCTTCGTTTAATCCACTGTTACTTTCATATAGTTTTTTGTAGAATTCTTCAACTCTTCTAAGTATTTCTTCCCTATTTCTTGTTACGGTGCCATCCTCTCCTTTTAATGCAATGATGTGTTTCTTCCCAACAGATAAACTTCCTTTAACAACCCTAAGGCTCTTGTTATTTTCAATGGCCTTCCTTACTAGCTCACAATTGAATTTTCTTATGTCTTCTTTCATGCTTTTGCGCAGAGTTTTACAAAGTTCTATGTACTCAATCCTGGAACTGGTATTTCGATTGTCCACCTTCATATCTCTTCGCCTTTTCATGAGCTGTTTCGTCTTCTCAGATAATTTGCTATTGTGCTTTTTACAGGTTACACCACCAATTTCCCCAGCAGTTTCAACTATTGTCTTAACAATGTTTTCATTTGCTTCTGAGATATCACTTTCATCAATAAGTCCTTCCAGTGCAGAAAAGCGATTTTTTAATTCCAACTTGAATGCCTCGGTATTTTCTTTTAATTTCTTTAAATCCACCCTCTTACTTACTTGTTTCCTAATGAGCTTCTGTCGTTCTAATTTAGTATTTAAGTGCACTTTACATCTCACCATTCGATGATCACTTCCAGTATTAAATCTGTTCAGTACACTGCAATCTTCAATAATTGATTTCTTGTTTGCCAGGATATAGTCAATTTCACTAGTTCCCCCATTTGGGTGTTTCCATGTCCATTTTCTTTGCGGTTTCTTCTTAAAAAATGAATTCATGATGCTAAGGTTTTCAGCTTCTGCAAATTCGATGAGTTGATCGCCACGTTCATTCCTTTCCCCATATCCGTATTTACCAACCGATGTCTCTCCTTGTTCCTGTTGTCCAATTCTTGCATTGAAATCCCCCATGATGAGCTTGATATGTTGTTTCCCTTTGGTGTGTAACTCTTTGATTTCTTCATAAAATTCTTCAACCTCTTCGTCGGTATGGCTTGATGTTGGTGCATATACCTGTACTATTTGAAGTTGGTATCGCTGGGTTAGTTGAACAACGAGCCTCGCTGCTCGATCTGATGTACTTTCAACTTCCAGAAGACAGTCTTTAATTCTTTTGTTGATTAAGAAGCCAACACCACTTGTTCTTCCAGTTTCCGTTCCTCTATAATAAAACAAATGTCCACTTTTAAGTTCCACCAACTCTTCACCTTTTCTTCTAACTTCACTGAGTCCTACAATGTCCCATTTGATCTTGTCAAGTTCTTCTTCCAATTCCTGAAGTTTTGCTTCAGAAGCAAGGGATCGTCCATTAAACGTAGCCAAGGTCAATAACAAACGGCAGCCTGGGCCATTCCAGTGATTCTTAGCACCCCCTGCTTTCATGCCACACTGACCGCTGCCTTGATCAGGAGCACTCCAGCACCTGGAGACTAGGGGCCATGGTTTCTGGTGTGTCAACATAATGGAGGAATTAGCCATAATTTCACCACGCTGGCTAGACGGGTTGGTGAATTAGCCCTCCCCTTCCGCCTTTCTATCCGTGCAGCAAATATTAATTTGCCACATAAATAGAAAGCTCAGCCTGCACCACTTGAAGGCGGGGTAGGACACTAGGTTACTGGCCTGGCCGGTTCCACACATCGTCACATACGTTCAGCGTGTGGGTCTCCTTCCAGTTAGATACCAGCAACCCTTTTGCAGGCCATATAAATTAAGTATGGGCATTTATATAAAGTAATGGCATTTATAGTGTGATTTCATTTATATTAGATAATGTTATTTATATTGAGTAGTATCATTTATATAAAGTAATATCATTTATATTTAGCGATGTTATTTGTATTAAACGTATTTAATTTTATGTATAGATAAAACGGTTATTATAAATCTAAAGCACAAGCCAATTTCATGCAGTAAATAAAGCAGAATTAATATTATATTGCATAATTACAAAATTTGACCATTATTGCACTATCTTTCAGAACAACACGTATATGCATTAGAAAATAACGTTGTGAACAGACGTTTATGATACTGAGTGGAGTTTTTCGGTTGGATATCGTTTCGAATGGACGTCACTGCTCTTCTTCTGGAACTATCTGGAACAAATTCCAAAACTCTCGCCCCGGTGGCTTTGTGTGTTGACTAATATTTGGCAATTGTGTTATCCCTGTAAAGGGTAATAATATCTTACATCCTAATATACGGAGAAAAAGAGCGTTTGTTCTTGTCCTCGGTCCTCTAGTAGGTCAAGACACCGCGGGCTCAACGCGAGGACCCTGGTTCGAATCCGAGATGAGGACGGCGTCTCTTTTTCTCCCAAACAAAAATAGCTCTAGATTGAGCTACTAATACGTTGGTGTCAAATTTATTGGTAGTAACAAACTCTAAGTAAAAAAGAAGTATTGCCATTTCATATTAAAGTTTGTTACCTGACGACAGCGCCACTTGTTGGCAGAAAAGGAGTTTGAAAGTAGAGAAATTAAAAAAATTGAAAAGGAGAAGACAAATATTAAAGAATTTAATGTAATAGGGCCTTCCAAGCGTTACTAAAATTAGAAGTAGATTTGTGATCATTAACAAGTGAGTCATTTTCTTTGTTTGTAAGTTTTTACGTAACAGGAACAGCAAAAGTTATGCCACGCCAAATCCTGCAGTTTTTCGAGGAATCCGAACCTCTTGTGCTCTAGAGTCCCAATTCCCGGACTGCAGATGATCAATGGGGCTGATAATCTGTTTATAAAATATTAAAAGCTTTCAAAAAAACTTTTTATAAAGACAATCTGGGTTAACGAATAATAGAAGGCTCTAAAAGCTTGAAATAACGCTTATTCCTCAGTAATTTTTTGCAATGGAACTATGAAACATTTTTGAAATTTGGCCTTTGCAACATATTCTTGCATTTGTTTTGCTTAAATTTAAAGGAACGTTCAGACTAACCAATCCACAAGCTCAAATATATTTAAGTAAAAAAATATCAAAAAAGAATACAATTTACAAATAGAAAAAAATATATATTATGCACAAAAGCTTTTAAATTATGTTATTTAAATTGCAAACGTATGCTTTGTATTAATCCAGTATATCTACATAGTTAATTGTTCAAAGTGTGTTGTAGAAAACTTAACAAAAACTTTGCATTTTCAAAAGCAAAATCGTTGAAAAACAACATTTGAGAGCCAAAGAGAATGGAACACACCACGTTTACTTACGTGAAAATTTACAGTTAAAACTACTATTTTGGAAACAACTTTTTGTGTTCTCACAACTCTTGCCCTCAGACGCTTGTTTACAACTTTTGTAAACCGGTTTTGTATCCCTGTGGAGCCTCTTCGGGCGTTGCACTACATTTTATACATCTAAATCCAACTTAATATTTGAAAAATATCCAAAGGGAACTTAAAACCGGTTTCTGCAGAAGAAGAAAGTGGGGAAAGAGGAAGAGAAATAATTATACTTTTTCTCTTTTAAATCTCAAAAGTGAATTTTAAGATCTGTGTCTGCTCCTTCCGTAGCTTGTTTTGCGCAATGGCTGTTATTTCGTTGATTAAACATTAAGATTCATTTTATTACGAGAAGTCATCAAGAAAAATATTTTAAAGCATTAAAACGTTTCCCGGAAACTGTTTAAGCTTGAAATTATACTGGTTAAAATGGGTCGGAATGCAGAGAAAGTCTCTAAGAATGCAGAAACGGGGAAAGTCGTGAATATTTATTTTCGCAAAGCTTTTAGGTCGAATAATTAGTTCAAAGTAATTAGCTCTTCCTTTAGCAATTACATTAAACTAAATAAGAAGAAACAAGAATGCATGCATTTAAAATTTATGCATAGGGTACATAATACTACATTCATAATATCCCATTTTCAAGTATCCCTGAAAAAACAAAGTTATGGGTATTATAAAAGTATAATTATCAATTATACATATGCAAAAACTAAAGGAACTGAGAGGATCGAAATTTTATGTCTCGTTTCGTTCCTTAATATAAAAATTATCGAAATAACCCACGAATATAAAGGTATCGAAGATCTGAAAGTAATTGTATTTAAATATTTTTTAACAAAAACTAAAAATTTAATAGGCACAATTACGACGTGCATGATTTCTCACACGGTCCTTCAATGGGCAATGTTTTATTAAGTTGGGAAAAGCATTGGGCTCTAACCAGCAGCCTCTTAGTTAGAATTTATAGAAACTAAACTGGAACTCTAGGTTGGAAACCATTTTCACAGTAATTTTTCTCTCCCTGAGAAGGGCAGTAATATGTATTTTAATTTGTAATATTCAGATCAAAACGTTTTAATTTGAGCCACAGAACGTTGATGCTGACATTATAATTCCCCGTTAACCTGCTTTTAAAAATAACGTAAAATTTGGAAAATGCGTGTAAATGTATTTTAATTCAAAAATGTTATATTCGGATCACTGACATTGCATTCAGCGGAATAAGGTATTAATGAAGATTGACTTGGAAACTGCTGGGAAATTTTAATTAAATATATTGAATTTATTTATTCGTGAAAAGATTGGATTTGATAGATTCATAAAACCGTAATTGAAATACTTGCAGCATAAAAAAATTAATTAATTTTGCTTAGTAAACAAATTAGAATTGCAGACATTAAGATTTGTAGAAACAGAAATCTGTAAACTATGATAACTATATTATTCAAAACACATTATTATTAACAGACTCCCACGTTCTTTCGAATAAATAATACTGATTAATTTCTTCTCCGGTTAAAATTTTGCGAGAGAATAAATTGTTTTGTATTAATTTTGAAGATTGTGAAAGGGAATTAATGATTAAAAAAATGAATTTTCAGGCATCGAATGTTTCATCTTCTTTCTTTCCTTGTTAACTTCTTCTACTTTCCTTGTTATTTTGATAGTACTAATTAATGTAATTGTAGGACATGTTTTTGAAAACACCAAAAAATCTCGAAATCACTTTTTATTTTTTTACAGGGTTGAATTTTTATCCCAGATATTTTGTGAAATTTCATAAAATTTGTATTTCTAAAGAGATTAAATACATATTTATGAAAATCTGAAGGTATTAGTGATTCGATGTTCTTTTTATCTGAGAATTCTGGAATGGCTTATTCAAATTGTCGCTTTGTCTTTGAAATTGATTATTCAGTGCAAATATTTTGTTATGTAATTTTCTTTATCCTTTGATCTCCATAAAGAGTTGAGTGAATTTTTATTTATTTGTTTTGTTTTTGGCGTAAATCTTGTAGAATCCTAGTTTCGTCCATGTTACAGATCTTGTTCTACAAAACCGGGAAAAACATCTTTGTCTTTGCGTATAACAAGATGTTTTCTTGCTTCATTTCTCCTTTTAATCATTATACCATATTATCAGATATAATGTTTATTATAGTGTTCATAGGGCATTTAGTATGCACACAAAATCTGTACTTTTATATTAACCAATCGAACTTCAACTTGCATGAGCTCTGTCAGTCGTGTTGTTATTGGTATATAATGAAACAACTGTTATCTCGACAAACTGTTATTTCAACAAAGTGTTATTTCGACAACAAAGTGTCGTTTCGACAACAAAGTGTTATTTCGACAACAAAATATTATTTCGACAAACTGTTATTTCGACAACCAAATATTATTTAGACAAACTGTTATTTCGACAAACTGTTATTTCGACAAACTGTTATTTCGACCACAAAGTATTATTTCGACCACAAAGTATTATTTCGAACACAAAGTGTTATTTCGACAACGAAATGTTATTTCAACTAATGTGAATAATTTTCTTAATAATCGAGTACATAAGCTTAGAAAACACACACATAAATTAACTTATAAAATAAAGAAAATTTATAAAATAAAAAACTGGGTCCTTGTGGAGGAAGCATTTAATATTAAATTTTCTCACCCTTTACTGATAATTTTCCTGTCTGTATATTATTTTTGTGTTTGTACATGAGTATCTGTAATACTTGGGTATGAATTATTCCATAAATAGCAATATTTCATCTATATTTTCACTTTTCATGCCGCATTGGGTTCTAATTTCGAGAGTTCAAATTTCGAGATTTTCTGTCGAGTTCTCATCAGCCTGAATAAGAGACTAGAGTATCTTAACCTCCCACTCCAGAAAAAAAATTACAAATTAGTACAAATTATGGGGCGATAAGAGAGGGGCTATAAGCCTCCTAAACAGCCTGAATAAGAGACTAGAGTATCTTAACCTCCCACTCAAGAAAAAAATTACAAATTAGTACAAATTATGGAGCAATATGAGAAGGGCTATAACCCCCCTAAACATGGATACGAGCTAGGCCATTGAGAGATTGTAAGATAGTTGATGGTTCTATACTTCGAAAAAATTTCAGTCGCAAAAGAAACAAGATACCAAAATAAGATGTCTTTTAACCTCCTGATGCCCAAGAAAAATCAAACTTTTTTCAACGCTTTTGTTTATACTTTCAGATTTAATGAGGATGCTAAAAAATTGTTTTTATGTTATTATTTAACCCATAATTCCATGTAGAATATTCTCCACATTGAGCCACGACTTTTCTTTCTAATAGCATCTGAATGGATAGATGTAGAGCCCTTGCCGCGGCGTAGGTATGGGTCATCAAATGCCGCGTCATGGTATGTGTGGACGGCTGACCAGCTGCCAGGTGGCACATGTCGTACGTCAGAGTTTGACTGTTATTTCAGAAAGTATTTTTACGTGGCAGTGAATGAAGGTAGATGAGAGAGAGGATTCACATTAAACATAATATTTATTGAAGAGTTGAAGGCTGTAGCGTTAAGGTGAAGAGACAGAAAGTGTATACAGACAACGGTATGATGCCGGACGTTCGTTAAGTTGCGTAAGTTACATATTTAGGATCGTAATTAAGGCTAGCAGCGACCGTCTTTTCAGGTCGAAAGCAGAGGAGCAAGAGAGTGTTGATTGGTCCGAAACTTCACTTCGAATGAATTTCTAGGACCGTGATTGAATAACTGAGTGCTGACGCAATGGTTTGTGATTGATTCTATTGGTCAGTTTGACCCCACAGAGGGGAGAACTTGCTGTGAGTTATGTTAACGTTGAGCTGTCTTTCTTGACAGTTTTTGACCATTAAATGAAAATATATGGGAGAGGGTTCGAAGTTGGATAATGCTTGTATCTTTTGTTTTTGGTGGAAATTCTAAGAAATTGATTGTGCGTGTGACCCATGGCCAGATGTCCGTGAGAACGGAATTTTGACGCGAAACCGAGTTTCAATGAGCGTGTAGAGGAATTGCTACACCTGCTCTCTACTCGGGGCATCAGAAGTTCATATCATTATCAACCCTGCAGTTTCTAGAATGAACCACGGATCGAAGGCTACGATACGAAAACGTAGAGCTAAATATCTGAACAAAAGATAAAATTTGAAGACGTGAAACCTCGCAGCCATTGAGAAAAAAATATTCATGCGCTGTAAATTTTCATGCTCTTTTCCCTTGCATAATTTCTAAGAGTACCAACATAATTATGCTACATCTCTGTGCGAGATGTTAAAACAAGATGTTTAGAACAAGTAAGCATAAACGATTTGTATCACTTGAGTGCTTTTTTATTTAAACTCAGTTCGAGAGTGGAAGAGTACGATAAGAAGAAAATGAGACGGGGAAAAAAAGAGAAGTTTGGATTGATTTAAACGTGTTGTGTTCCCAATTTTCTTAAATAGCACACACTATCTTCCTTTCTAAGTGGCGATTTACTACAAAGACCAAAAGTCGTAATAATAGCCTTACCATTAAAATACAAAATTGGTTCTCCATTGTTAGCGACCCACAACGACGGGCTTTTCGCAAAAAGACCAAAAAAATTATCATCCATAGTCAATGGTCTTAGAGGCTTAGCTCTGGCAATTATGAAAGCTTTTTGCATAATTTACAAAGCTCTTAAATTATTCAAAATATCGCCGCTGCATAAATATCAAACACGATGGTCTTTGGAAATGTCAACAACAAGTGTTATTTCTAAAAAACACTTTGGCCTTTGTCTAAGAATTTTGGCACATAAATTTAAAGAAAACGAGTAGGAAAAATGTTCCGCACTTACATAGAAGAATAACAAAGGTTTAAAGGCAACGCTTTTTTCCTTCATAAAACATTTATTCTTTGAATAACGCTTTTCAATGCGTTTTTTCTGAACGCCCGTTCAGATGCAATTTCTCATCCGAGCCAAAAGTGATTGATTTAAAGAAGTTTCACTGTATTTGAATGCACGTCTCATACTTCGAATTTAATTACTGCGGCAGTAAAATATTTTTAATAAAACTGAGATCAAATATTATCATAATCCTACTGCCTTTTTCATTAAAGTCACAGAGCTGCCACTATGAACAGTAGAAGATTAAACGTATATTAACGTTCTTTATTCCTTCCAAATTTGATACACTGCTGCCAACGCTTCTGGATGTTCTGATAGCAACCTAAGAGATGTTCCTCTGTGTGTGGTATACTTTTTATTTTATCCGCCGAAGTCTTCTAGATAGATACAGTATGCTTATGACTCCTCCCTTTCGACATTTTCTTTCAGCTGGTGGAGCATCAAAAAGTTACACAAGAACAAATGAATAAAATATGGAGGCTACGCAATAGCTGTCATTTGATATTTTGCGAGAAGCCCTTAATCAACAGAGCTGTATGCAGTCTTGCATTGTCATGCAATAAGATCCTTTATCTAGATGTCCAGAAGTCAAATCGGCTGAGCATTGCCTAATTGCTTCCCTATTGACATCAATCCTCAGATAACATGCGTATAGTAACATGATACACTTTTCGCGGCCTGTTTTTGACGCGATTCGCCTTGTCTACAGTATGCGTGGTTGATGGTCCTCCAGCCATCTTGGATAGTCTTTCACCGACATCATACCATTAAAAGAAATCTTTTGTTATTCATTCAAACACATGGCCTCTTGATAAGATTTGGTCACCGTGGCCTGCAGGGGAAGGTTCCAGTGGCTGTCTTCATTAACTTTGCACGAAACTTATTGCCGAACTATCATCTCCATTTTCATCACTACAAATTCTGCCGCTGAGACAAAGAGCGTGTCACTATGTGCCACCCTGCCATCTAGCGGAATTTTTAGGAATCCTTTCCCTGACCACATACTTGCAGATCATATTCCCTATGACTACCGAAACAACTCCTTTCTGAAACTTAAACTCTCTCCTGGAACTTTTATGACAAAAGTGGTATTGTAACTTTATCTTTAAATGCAGTAAACGCTCTCGATGATGTTTTTATCATTAACAACAAAATATTTACGTCCAAAGACGGTGTTTTTTGATCCCGAAAGTTGTTTTACAGAATTGCAAACATTCCATTTAACGTCGCCTTTTGTTCATCGACGTTTCTCTCTGTCCTTTGATAGTCCTCAATAGTAGAGTTAGAAGTCGAATTCGTACGATCGACGCACTGTTGTTGTGTCAAATCTTCTCGAAAGCTATAAAAATTGTGGCTATACAATATATAAAAAATATAGCTACAAAATTATATGCAAAATCCCTTCGACCCAAGTCCATGTTTTTCACTACCTCATTCACTTCAAAACAACGCCGTAAAAAGAATTGTATAGCAATTCTGTTTCAGTAATACACAATGTTCACGTGATATTTGAAATTCTATAAAATCGTCAAGTATGAAAGCTGTGGTCTTCTGTGTTGCCGGATTCTAAAAACTTTTAGGACCGCCCTACGTATTTCAAACATAACTATATAAGGTTATATATTTAATCGTGACTTTTACAAAAATATAAAGGTTTCCTATACAATAGGGCATCATTTTAGAACAGTGTTTTAAACTTGATTGCTACTCATTCAGAATACTGAAAGCCTCTACGTATTAAACAAACTATAAACTATCTATCTATCTATCTATCTATCTAACTAATACTTGTTGTTTCTCGGCTCAAAGAAAGAATTATGTGGAAGAACTGGATACAGAGAAAATCTTAATATATCCAGAATAGACCAACGTCTTGACCTTGATCAAAACAATTTACACATGCTGACTAGATAGCAACACATTCATAAGATAGAAAATAAGAGTTGAAATACTTTGCTTTTGATGTTCATGCCATACGTAAGTATAGTTTACAATGAAAGAGAAAATATAGTTTCGGTGATGTTTACAAACATATATTTGGTTGTCTACACACACCTAAAATGCTACAATAATATTTATAGCTTGAAAGTTTTGTAAAATACAATATTACATTGAGAGAACCATATGAATAAAAGTTAAAAGCAGCCTTCCTGTAAAACCTAATATTGGAAGGAAAAATTGAGATATAGATAGATTATAAATAAAGCTCCATAAGTAGATGAATAACATTTTAATAAAGTCTGTTTCTAAAACGTATACGCTCTGTTCTACTTAAAAAACTCATATACGTGAAGTATATTATATATAAAGTGCATTACATATAAAATGCATTACATATAAAATACACATAAAGTATCTTCCCTAATCTAAACTACGTTGCATGAGTTTTGGTGGGATTATCACAAAGAAAAATCAGACATGTCTAGGGCTCGTTTTTTTAAGGGCCCAAGGCGGTGAAAACTCAACGCTACTTCAAAATTGTAGGCAATCAAACTTTGTTACTAAGAAAGTGATTTCATCGCGATGTTTTCTGCGAGTTTTGAGTTTTTTGTATGTACATTGTATTTGACGATCCGCTTCTTCGTGTGACGTCAGTAAATACAGTTACTCCAACAACTAGGTAAGGTGGCGTGTAAACACTTGCCTTTATCCAACTTGTCTCTTATGACACAGTGTAATTCTTCCTTAGAACTTCTGTATCCAATTAGGACGCACACACAAACTAGTAAAATGTAATAAGGGATTTACTTGAAGACACATCTTAACACGAAAGAGTTATAAGAGGGACTGATGGAGAGATGTACAATCCTTTTAGTGGAAGAGAAAAAGAGAGAGAGAGAGTTTTAGGGTTGGAGGGAGAGGGCGGTGTTTTTGGGGAACGTACGGTGAACACCATATATCCAAATCATACATGTTGCATGCAAATATATTAACTGCACCGACTTTGTTTGCAAAGTTTAAAATTTAAATTGCCTATCCGATTTGGTGAGCGATCGGATGTAGCGAGCATTTTCGTTGGTCCCAAGGTCCTCGTTATATACGAGCCCTACTCTAATTACACAGGCTTAATTTATACCACAAGCTGCCCGGAAAAAAATTGTCTTGGGGCCCCACGAAGCCATAATTCGCCCCTGCATGAGTAGACAATTTGCAAAACGTTGAATTAACAGTGACAATAAATTATTCCTAAATATTCCATGAATGAACAAAACTTGCACAGAATTATATTAATACCAACATATTTAATGAAAAGCTCTACTCTTTGATCATGAGGTAAGTTTTAAATCAAACGAACGTCAGTTGCGGGAATGTCAATTGGTGTACTTTGATTTGCGCAAAGCCGAAGTGACGTGACTATTTCAGTGAATACATATTTCATCCGTATTCATTTATAACGTTATAAATTGTTTCTACGAAAGGAAAGAAATTTTTCGATCAGAATATTGAAAACTGAGATTAATGGTCATTTTTGAAGTCGCAAATGGAAATGAGAAATAGTTTCCATCTGATAAAATGGATATTTTGGAAAGAAATGGATCAAGTATTTTAAGAATTTTATTTATTCGTTTAAAAAAATTCACTGCCTTCACATACAACCTTGATACCATTCCCAGTGGCGTATTTTTAAACATACGTTTCGAAATACACTATAGGGAATGCAGTCAACTTTTGGGTTTACGTTTGTTTTTAAGTTGGATGTATGGAACTATAAATAAAAGGAGACTGATAGTAGACGTTTATGTTTGCTGTCTTTCAATTATTTACATATTTTTCCATATAAAACTCTCGGAGGAAAAGCACTTCAAAAGGAAATCCGGATACGGAACTACAAAGACTATCGATGTGCTCTTTATATAAATTTTTTATTGTTTTAGAGATATAACCTAAACCAAAATATATATAATAACTATACAGGGTGTCCCAAAAGTCCGGCGACCCCGAAATATCTTGAGAAATACACTTTCAATTGAAAAATAGAAACAAGTGTTTAGTATTTTTAAAAAAGCTATTCAATAACGCCAAAATTGAACCTCCACTCCCCGGAAGTGGTGCAGGAGCAACTCTGAAATATTAAATGGAAACTCCCTTTTTTAATTCAGATTTGGATTCTGAAGAAGAAAATACCTGGCTTCGACCTACAATTTTTAAATTTTACTCCCACAAATGGCGCTATAATCGATAACAATGAAAAAGAGGTAGAAACGTTAGAAAATGATAAATCTCTAGAAATATACTTCGGATTAAAATATACAAAAATTACGTGTTCAATATTTTTAAAAAAAACTATCCATTGATGCCAAAATTGACTCCCATCCCCTTCTCCCAGGGATGGAGTGAAGAGTTATCGTTCTTTGGAATAACAGCGCCATCTATTAGAAAGTAAAAAAGCAATGTTTAGAATGAAAATTACGTATTATTTATTGAAAATATTGGCAACATTGTATAGCTCTTTTAAAAATACTGAACACCTGTTCTTTTATTTTTCGTAACTAAGTGTATTTTTCGATGTATCCCCATTTCAAACGTTCGTGAACTTCCATTTTTATCGGTTATAGCGCCATTTTTAAGAGTAAAAATTAAAAATCGTAGGTCAAAGTTATGTATTTTTTTTTCTGGAGAATCCCAATCTGCAATAAAAAATCGGATTCCTATTTAATTTAAGATTTCAAAGTTACCCCTCCCCCACCAAAAGGGGCGTGGGTAAGGATCAAATTTGTCATCATTGGATGTTTTGTTTTTGCTTAAATTATTGAACATGTATTTTTTTATTTTTCTATTCGAAGTGGGTGTTTTTCAAGGCAATCGGAATTTTTGGACTTCTGGAAGAAATGATTAATTATAATATATTTATATTCGTACAACCAATTTCACAAAATGTAAAAGATCTTAAAGTATGATATTCATCTGCCTTAAGGTGGATAATGGTAGGGGAAGGGGCGGACTGGGCCGCCGTGCAGCCCGCTCCCAGGCCGGTGCACCCCCCATGGGCAATAATACTTGCGTCTTCGACTGGGAAAGGTCTCGCGCTCTCCCATAATCCAAGGTATGAGCCCTTTGAGAGAACCCACTACGCTTTTGGGTAGGGGCGTTATCAACAGTGGCGGATTTACCAATAGGCTAAGTGAGGTGAAGCCTATGGCTGCAAGTTTTTTAAAGGCAGCAAATTGTCGACAATGAAATTTTTAGAAAAAGGGCCACTACGCAACTAATTTATTATTCTTGTTATTTGCGGTCGATTGCATTACTGAGCACTTCGAAGTGCTTTCTATTTGTCTAAATGCAGTACAATTTCACTGTCTGCCGTAGCAGTTGTAGTAGTAGAGTGGGAAAGGGAGGTGGGAGTTTGGAAGGGTGGCCTCTGAATCCGGCGCTGTAATCCCAGAAAGGACCCTCAGACAGCGTAACCAACCGCTAAGCAGTTGAGGGAAGGGGATATTCGTTACATTCGTTACATTCGATTTTCGCCCACAAATATGCACACTGACATATGTGTCGTCATTTAAGTTACTGTTCGCCATAGCACCTACAGTGAAAATCGTTTATAATGACGCCGATTATAACGACCAATTGCATATAACGACGGAATTTTTACAAGAAATTTGGTTTGCTATTCTACTCCATACTAAATATATCGGTTATAACGACATCGTATATAACGACGAAACCTGCTATAACGACAGCGATTTTGTAGTCTACGTAGATTCTAAGTAGGGAAATTCGTATCGGATATAACGACGTGACTTGACAGTCATAAATCGGAACCACGTGGGTTAGTTATTAAAATTTAAGCGTTATTTTAATCTTGTTTATTTACAAATGTCCAAGAAATTTTTATCACTGCTAAACCTGAATATTAAAGATAGTGAACTTAAAAAGTGATTTATTAATTGAATATCACGAGGGTCATATTCTTAAAGGGCCCATTCTATTTTTTCAGCGTAGAGCCCACAAAACTCTTAAGGGGTCTCACGACCCTTAGAGGTTCGAAAATTCGATTTTGGGGTTATTTTTTTTTTTACGAAAGGACAAATATTTCTGAACATTTTAGTACTAAATTTGTTAAGATATTTCAATTTTTTACGAAGATATGAATTTCTACGTGATGCGCGATATTTAAATGTACTATTAAAAGAGGCGTTTTAAATGGCGACTATCATCGAATTACAACGGAAAAACGAAGTGCTGCGTCCAGTTTAGAGGCACGGAGGACAAAACGAAAGACAAGTAAAAGCTGATAACGAGGCACTTAAAGACTAGGAAGGTACATCATTTGCTGCTGATGTGTTTTGAATAAAGGAAAACATTTTTAATTAAAAAAATCTATAATTTAAACTTTAAACGTGTTTTTCTCAAAACGAAATTTTGGGACTTGCGCGCAACATAAAGAAAGAACTACTTGTTCAATTAGTATAAAATTTTTCACAAATATTGTGTGGACCCAACTGCATATTCTTAACTTAAGTAATCAACATCTGAGCATTATTTATGAAAAACAAATTTTTTTATGTGTAAAAATTATGATAAGTTCAAATTGCGACAAACATTTTCGATTAAAAAATATTTCTATTTAATATTTTTTAAAGATCCTAGAACAAAACAAATCTATGTATATAACTATTATTTTGCTATAGAAATTTATTAGTTTTGGCGAAAATAGTTTTTTTAATCATGCGCGCAAAACTTACATGAATTGAAAAAAGTGTAAATACTTAATATTAAAAAAAATTATTTTTTTAAATAACCAATTTAGATATTCTATGCATAGTAATATATTCATAAAGCCAGAAATTCATATAATATTAGAATATAAATTCTTTATGCCAAAATTAATTGTAAGTGTTCTACAGAGGTTTGAATTTCCCTTCAAAATAGTCCATTCTCGCTTGCTTAACAGTCGTGAGACCCCTTAAACCGGCACTGTTCGGAAGTCATTAGTATAATATAATAAATATTATTCATTAGATTTTTTTCCCTAGATTATATACTTTAGTATTTTCTAGAATTTTTTCAATTTAAAAAAAAAAAATGCTATGTATTTAGTGTGGCTATAAATATAATTTAATATAGACGGAAATTAAATTCATTATAATTAAATATATTTTTATTTAATTTTGAAAGCTAAACGTTTAATACTTTTTACTATCAAAATAATTTATAAAACTCTTAGAGTGTATTATACTATAGGCTACTACTGTGGTTTCAAAAGGATATCGTTTACAAGGACTGTCGGTTATAACGACCAAATTTGTACGGTCCCTTGAAGGTCGTTATAACCGATTTTCACTGTATTTAAATGAAAATAGGCAGCGGATGGCCTGCCTGTCTTTTCTCCTGTGAAAATGTCACAACCACTAAACAAGTGTCAAGTGGCGTGAGTGATCAACTCAACATAAAAAAAATGCTAGCTCTAAAACCGAAAGGTCCGCATCAAAACAAAATTTGGTTAGTTTACTATGCACAGAAACTGCGGAAAAAATTGCTATTGATCTGAAGTATTAAGAAGAGTTGTAATTCCGTTAAAAACTAGTAACTAGTGATTTTACTTTAAGAGAATCCGAAGAAATGTGGGTGCTAGTTAGAACTGTTAAAATGTAGTGAATTATATTCTTGTAATATATGAACTCTTATTTATTCTTAAAGATTATCATGTCCATTTTTTTACCTTTTATATGAAGAATATAATACTTTTTAATTTACTTACATTTATATCAATTTTAAATGGGATATTCGGGGGCAAAACTAGGCATTGGCAAAGGAGGGGTTGCTAAGGGAGCCGTATGGTGGGGGGACTAAGAAGACCCAAAAGTTACAAATAATTTAATTACGAATTTGAATTAACAGGACGAATTTGAAATAACAGTGCGCTCCATTACCCCAGAGGCGTTCAGTTAAAAATTTGGCCCCCAAATCTTAGTTAAGCCTTAGATTACATTCAGTGAGAATAGGCGGCAAAATATATCATCGCCCAGGCGGCAAAATTTTAAATCCGTCTCTAATTATCAACTGAGTCATGTTCCAACGATTTCGAAAAACCAAAACGTGTCATTTAATTTGATTCATGAGAAATTTGAAATCAGTGAACATACCTTGGGCAAAACTCGATTCGGCAAGCTCTGACTCGCCGAATCCCTGCCTTATGCACTAAATCATAAAGGCAAGCAAGTTTTGCTTCTTTTTTCACTCATGTTTGCGAAAGCAATTTCCTCTTAAGCGAAAATTAATTATTAAAATCCATTTAATAATTAAATATTTTAATTAAAAATAATAATATCGATTATTAAATGAATTATTTAATTAAACTTAAGGGAAAATGTTGAGAAATTAAATCATATGGGTTTATTTAAACTGATTCCCGATGCTGCGATTAAAGCAATACTCCTTTCATTTGCTTAAAAATAAGAGGTCTAAATATAAAGAGGCGCGCTGAAGACTACACTAGAGCCCAGTGGCACATGAGGGGGCTCAAGCCCCCCCATTGGGTATCAAAACACATTATTTTCCTAAAGTCGCATCACGTGATCTTCTTTAAAGCCACTTTAGCCCTCATAAACACTTGAGCTCCTACGAGTTTTAAATTGCTACTGTATTGCTAGAATCAGACCTTCAGAGTGCCGAATTGACCCTATAACCATCAAACTACTATGATCTACGCTACACCACCAGAGATAACAGGCTTAAGGTACATAAAATAATACACGTATACAATAATACATGTATACAATAATACATGCATACACGTGTATATGCACACGTATGTTTTACATTATTTGGATGATTACATAAAAGATAGTTAAATTTAAAGGAAGAATAATCAAAAAATTTCATTTGCTGTGACGTTGTTACCAAACTTTTACTCATCTATTTACCTCATCATTTTTCACTAAGCAAAATATTTTATACCATATGTGGAACGAATATTTCATTAAGTAATAACAACACGAGTTTAATCAAAAATTTAATCAAATCATAGTTTTTGTAAACAATTTTGTTTTTAACGTAGAATTGATGCATTGCAACTTGGTGCACGAGCTTTGAATGATAAGAAGAACAAAAGAAAAATACCAGAAAGAATGAGAAAAATATTAATTTTACTCGGGATAAGAAATAGCCACTGTCACATTTTTCGGATGCTTTCTAATACGCAGAAAATAAATCATCACAAATGATTGCCTTTTCCGTTAAGAAGCGTTTCTGAATGGAAACAACATTTTCCTTTTTATTTCTGCTTTAAGTGTTTTTCACCGGTTCCGATTTCTTATCCAGATTACTTCCAAATCTCCCTCCGTTTTTGTTCACTTCCAGCGTAAGGTGAGAGAATGTATACGGCTGAATGAAAAGCATACTCATTAACATAGCAGCGCATCAGCGTAATTTCAAGCCTCTCGTATTCCGTTTGGTCTGAGCGAGATGAAAGAATAATGGTGCTTAAAGAAAATCCAATTTCAGGAAAGAGGCAGTTGTTTTGTTTTCTTTTATAATTATTTGCTTTATTTCTTGTTTAAATAAATTTAAAACTATCGTCCCTTTTTTTTAATAATAAGTGTTTCAGTGGTGATTTTCGTTATTACATTACTTTTCCTCGCTTTCTCGCAACAGCGTTTCCCATAATTTCAATGCTAAACTGTAATTTTCATTTGAAAAAACAGTGAACAATATTGGGATCATTGATGTTGGTGATCATCAAGACGGCTTTTTTTAAACGCCTAAACTTTTTAAAATAACATAAACTTTCTTTTAATTCAAGTACATTCAACAATTTTCTGAAACGAAGTTTTGTTGTACTTATAACTCCGAAAGCACCCAGATTATTCTTTATTGTCGTTCTCAAATCAATGGCGGCTCGTTACGAGATTTTAGGATGTTGCATGAAACCGATTTTCCAAAACCCAAAGTTATCGCAAATTTCCTTCATATTTACTGAATGAGGTCAAAACCAACTTTCTGACGAGTCTAGGCCGTAAATTAATATGGTTTCGTGAATTAGCCTTCATGCATTACCTTAAAATCTCTTCAACATTCGCCACTGTCTCAAATTCATTTAGCTATTTTCGTAAAAAAAATATACGCACAATCATAGAACGCACAAATATAGCAAAATTTCAATAAAATTTAAGAGTTAGGTTATTGAATATTAAAAGTTTTAGAGCATTCGGTAAAAGAGAGAGAGAAAGCTTTAAAACAAAGTGTAACAAAGTTCATTTGTTGTCTTTATTTTTTCCTTATCAAAAAAGCCCAATTATTAGTTGGTAAATTTGAACCTTGATTCTTAGTACAAAATTTCAATTCTTAGCTTGTAGTGGTTTATTTTGCGGTAATGAGTTCAGTTTGTTGACAGTAATTTGCTTTTGTTGTTTTTAAGTTACGTTGTAGATGAGGCCTCTATGATTGTACAGGGCGTTCTTAAAAGAAGTATACAACTTCAAATTTTATTTGCATTGAAACTACAATAGCTAGAGACTTGACTAACAGTCAAAGACCTTTTTCTGCGTAGTTAGAATATCTCCACACTTACGTTTCGTTCTTTCTTACGATAATGTGTAAACGAAAGTCTAGTTCCATAAACAGTCGGTACACAATGTCGGATGTTATTCTGTGAAAAACTTCGTTAATTCGCTCTTTAGGCATGTCAAACTAAGTTACATTTATTATGTAAATAAAGAGGAGTGAGGGTATTATTTCGTGCACATTTATACAATTTCGTTGCACTTGTGTTGGCGATTTCGTCTCCATAAACCATATTGCACAATCAGCCTTCACCTATGTAGATGCCATCACTGACGTTTTCGGTATCTATAACGGTCTATGAACGCATGTATTTACCTCGTGGAGACCCTTTGACCATTAACCACGTAATTAAAAAAAGAATTAAAATTCTAGCTATTGTGGTTTCGATGCAAATAAAATTTCCATCGAAACATGCCAGTTGTACACTTCTTTCATGAACACCCTGTATATTAATATTGTTCAAAGAATTAACTGAACCAATTGAACTAAAAAATAATCTCTTATGTTCAGCGCCGAGTTGTTAATTTGCATAAATATACGATTGCATCGATTGCACGAATCTGGAAAAGCACTTCTAGACCTCGTTTCATTCAATTTGCGAAACTTCAAAAAACGATACCTCCTGAATTATCAAATCTATTTTTTCAAAATTACTGAAATAACTTACGATTATCAGATGTTATTAATTGAGAAATTATTTACCTACAAAACTACTTACATCTTCATGTTTAACACCGTATGAAAATGAATTAAATCTGGCTTCATTTCATTACGCTTCCCTGATCATATCAAGAAACTTTAATGATCTAATGCAAGAGTACTCATGGACGAAATTTGGTTTCGCTTCGCTTTCTTTTTTTTTGGTTTTACGGCTCAAAGACTACAGTGGTCATGCTGCGCCGGGACCTACTGTTTTCCGAGGAATCCGAACCTCTTAAGGCCTAGGGAACCAAACCCCGGACTACAGTGAGCAGTGCGATCTTTATGAGATCTCTGAGTAAGCGTTCTTTTTGCACTGCTGGGAGTCGAACCCGGATTAGCCGCGCAATAGGAGAACGCGTTACCACACTGCGCCACCGCAGGGCCAAAAATTTGGTTTCACACATATCTGTTGCTTTATCCCTGATGTATAGGGCTAAAGCAAGGCATGAGACTCCGTTGCTTTAGCCCTAGTGTGTAGGATCGACTCCCTAACTCAAATCTATTTAGATGCACGTAAGCCGTTTAAACAGCTCAAATCTATTTATTTGTTTGCTCAATATATAAAAAATATATATGCTGACATATATTGGAGAGAGAATCATTATATTATCATCTATTTCTTAATTTATACCCTCCATACTTTTATTAACCAACCCCAGTGCTTTTAGTTTATTCACTTATTTATTACTTGCACTAATTATATCCAATTCTGTGAAGCAGAGGCCTCGTCAAATCCACAGTCTTTATTTTGGTTCTCTAGTCGGAGCAAATTAATATATAATAGCAAATAATATATATTTACACCATTATCACCTAGTGTAAATAGTTGTACCATTTTGAATAAAGTTTGACTTGGTCAGTTATGCGCCAAAGTAATGAGTTGTTGTAGTCATGTTTCACCACGTTTGGCGAATATACACTTTCTCTTATTCGGGATTGCTAGGATATTTTGAATAATTTATTCAGGTCACCTTTTCGGGCTTTCACATAGATTTTCTGTCTGCCGGAAACGTTGAACCAAGTAAAGTATTTCTGGTTTCATGGGTGGATTCCTGACATAGAAATAACGAATTCTCTGCGTTAAAATTATGAAGCCCTAAGTGTAGAAATAAGCCTGTAATTTGTACGCCCAGCCGTGCATTTCTATCATAAATTTTTACTATTCATAAATATTGGAAAGCTCGATGACTAATGACTAAGTACTCAAACATATGGAATTTGTAATAATAATAATAAATTTCTCCAAATTACTTTTAAAAAATCTAAGCGAAATTTTTATCAAAATATATTGTAAAATGGTATTAAGTTTTTAAAGGCTGAAGCAACTCACACACATCCTTATAATAATAATAATAATAATCACCGTTTAAAATAAAACGCCCACAGATTCAGTTTAATACTAATACGTTACAATTCAATAATTTTTACATTAACATAAAGGGGCATGTCCGCATCCAGAGGGGGGAACTTAGGGACAGGTCCACCCCCCTCAGAAACAGCATTTTTAATGGGACTTGACTATGGCTTTGAATACTGTTATTGTATCGATATATACCGAAAACTATTTGGAACCCCCGAAATTAAATCCTGGCTATGGTATTGTAAAGGGCCACGAAACAATATTAATTACCGTTTTTATTCCCTTTTATAATCAACGGCCCATAATGAATAAGGTTCCAAATTGCAATGAATCCACTTTCATATCCTCATTTTAATGAATTTTTTTGCCGATTGGTGATCTAGAAAATAGGTCTCCGACTCCTCCTAGACCTGTTAGTCTGGGAGAAAATAACTGCCTTCATAATTTAACGATCAGTTATGCTTGCATGGTCTTCATATATAATGTGAACCGTTCATAACTTTATAATAACAGTCACGATAATTTGAATCGAATGAAATCCTTCTATTCAAATTTATTTCAGTAATTGAAAATTTTATGGTTTCGTTTATTTGTTGATAGTTCCCAGCATAGTTTTATCATGTATTTCTCAAACAAATTTGTGAAAACATTAATGAAGCTATTGTGAAAACATTAATGAAACTATTGTGAAAACATTAATGAAACTATTGTGAAAACATTAATGAAACTATTGTGAAAACATTAATGAAACTATTGTGAAAACATTAATGAAACTATTGTGAAAAGATTATGTGAAAAGATTGTGTGAAAAGATTGTGTAAAAAGATTGATGAAAGATGATTTGACCAAACTCAAATTGTCTAAAGGACTTTGTAGCAACCCTGTGAGTAAATATATTTAGTATAGTATTTACCTTTAAACAGTCAGAAAATGAGTCAGAAAGCAAGGAAATTAAATAAAATCTAATTATATTTCCTTTCGTTTTTGTTCCTTAATTAACAGAAGATCCACTATTCCGTTTGTGTCCACGTAATTACGAAAAGAAATACCCAATTTAATTAAATGTGAAGTAGTTATTTCTAGACGTTGGTTAACTAATAAATATCGTAAGTTCTTTTAATATGTTTCTATTATTTTAGGTAATGACGTCAAATAGGTTAATCTCTCTATTTAAGAACCGATACGTCAGTTGATTTCTATTCTTCAAATTTACCTATAGGTGTGGACAGATAACAATAGGAAATATTTGTAATCCATTTGAATGGCTAAGATGTCACATAAAAATATCATCCCATTAAAGAAAACTTCAGTAACTATAAGTATTTTATTTTACTATAAAATTATTTCTGTATGAAATTTAAGTACACGGTTATCTACAATGTATTTCGCCACTTACAAATGTCTAATTACCATGTTTTTTGGGCCGCTGTAGTGAAATTATATACTTAAACTTAAAAATATAACTTTAAACGTATATAGGTAAACAGTATTTGTGCCCTCATATTTAAAATTAGATTGCATGAATCTAGTAAATTTCCAATGGGAACACCAATCTTTTTTTTATCACATCGTGGTCAGCATGTGCCAAGACTGCAAAGCCGTCAAATTGTATTTTTCGCTAAAAAACGATTGAAAAACATCACTTCAAATTTCAATAAAAATTTATGGAAAAATTAATTGAACGAGAAAGCTATAAAAGCGTTTTTTTCAATCAATTCCCATTGAAGTTTTGAAAAAGTATTTCTCGGTGATTTTTTAACCTGAAAAATATAGTTTAAAGCTTTTTATGTCTTATTCATATATTGATAACAATGAGAGAAAAATAGTGCTACCATTAGAAATGTTCGAAATTCGTGCACTCTAACCATAAACCCGCAAGAGCACGAATACTATACTTATATACATTCAGTAATATACTATAGTAATATACTTATATACATTCATGACACATATTTTTTAAAATATGAATTTCGAATTTCATCTCAGTGTTCCAAAACTCAGAACCTCATGAGTATTGAAAACATCTTTTAGATCGCCATATATTTGTTTATTCTGTTAAAACTGAACAGCCAGAAAACTAAGCCTTGCATAGAAGACATGTCAATCAAAGCAGATGAATTTCTTATGGAGGAATTGGCTAGCCCACGGGAGGGATAAAACAATGGCATGTTGTGTATAAACTGAATGAACAAAATTTCATATACCCTGTTTATATATTCTGATCAATGAACTGTTCCAGATTAAATTCGTGCAGAAACTTTTGATGTTCAACTCCTGATCATTGAACAATTATTATGGGTATGTAAGCTGAATATTCGTGCTGTGTAGTTGCTTCATCCTATTCAGCCCTAATGATAATAATAAAGTTACTATGTAACTCGGCGTGTTAACGGACAAGGTGTTCGTCGTATCTCAATAAGTGCTTATTTTTGTGAATCCTCAAATCTGTTTTGGAGTCCCTTTCTTGGGAATACGCGTTCGAGTATGGCCTCCTGAACCTCGATTTAGAATAAACGTTAATGTAACGGTCTACAGATATTCCACTATCCAAGGGACCAATTGCACATCGACGCTTTCTTTTCTAATTTTTTACGAATCGTGTATAGTAATTAACTTGAATAAAAATTGTGGCTGTGAAGCAACGCTTCATTACCATTTAAGCCCATGATTTTCTCTTTAATACAAGTTTTTAGTCACAATTTATGGCGCAAGGACAAAGAAGATTATACTGCACAAAGACACACAGATTTCCAAAGGTTGCGAACATTTGCTGACTAGGCCCTAGGGAACCCGAATACGGATTGGTTGAAGGAGATGTCATTCAAGATGTGCGCCAGTGTGTTCAAACCCGGATATTCCGAACTGCACACAAGAGCGTTACCTTCTCTGCGCACAGGTAACGCACACAAGCGCGTTACCTTTGCGCACTATGAGGCTTTTAAAAAGAGGTTTTCTTTAATGTGTATGTATTAGAATGCTATTCGAGAGGAAAGATTTTATCCGTTTCCAAAAAGTAGGCTTATTCGATAACTATTATGCTTACTAGTGCGCGTACTAGTGCGCAGAGGTAGCGCACACCTCTGCGCACTATGACATCTTTAAAAGGAGGTTTGATTTAATGTGTATGCACTAAAATGCTACTCGAGAGGAAAGATTATATCCGTTTCATAAAATCATGCTTATTCCATAAATAATATGCTTAATAGGCGATGCTCATGCTTATTAAGCGAAGCTCTTGCTTATTAAGTGAAGATCATGCTTATTAAGTGAAGCTTATGCATCATCAATTGTATACATCAATAGCACATTTCGATATTTAGACGGTAAAATGCAAATTAGTGAATGAATTTGAATGTACAGAAGCTTTGGATTTCTTTATCTCATATATAGGTATTTTTATATTTTATGAACCGACAAAAATCCGGAAAACTGAACTATGATAATTAACGTACAGGTCCAAAAATGTTCTTCGGAATTTAATTAAAGAAATGAAAAAGTATGCATAATTTTTCCACAAAATTCCAAACTTTCAATGTTTGAAAAATTCACCCGGTTCAACCTATAATTACCAAAATGCAAAAATAAAACAAAATAAGCCCGTGTAAAAAAATACGCAAAAAATGAAACTTTCTTCGTTTTCAAATTAAATTCTTTTGTCCGATTAATGAAACTTTATTCATCGGGGCTTTCTAGAGAAGTATACACAATTTTTGAAAATTCCTAAGCAATTTTTTTCTGTTTATCTTTTTTTTTTGTCTAAATTCATTTAATTAAATAAATTAGAAAAAAATTTGATTCTCGGCAGAGGGCAGCCAACTTAATTTGTAATTCCCTTCCTACATATTGTAATTAAAATATCATTAATTAAAGCGAAGTAAGAAATATACAGTAAAACTTCCCTAAGACGATCACCATCTGTTCCGTGGAGAAACAGTCGTTAAAGGAGGTGGTCGTTACAACAGGTTTTATGGTGTAATGCTTTTTTACCTAAATTAAATGTGACACCGTCATGTCGGCTGTATTTCAATAGCCAGAACTTCAAAATGTATAAGCACAGGATCAAAATAAGCCTGAGACGTGGTACCTTTTCTTAATACCTATTTTTATTTGCCAAATTTCACAACTTCAATGATGTTGATATCAAATAATTAACAATTATCACTATTAATTCTAATTTTACTGATTTATTTTAATGCTTACAATTTTACATATATGCTTATAAATATATGCTTAC
>QLNU02014176.1:79885028-79907667 GCA_006491805.2 Dysdera silvatica
CCCCCTCCCCCCCGCCGCCGCCCGTGAACTATTTCTAGATCCGCCATTGCGCTAAGAGATCTAAAAGCTCTAGTCTGAGAAAAAAAATATAAAGTGGGTAGTAAAACAATATAGTTACCTTACTTTGCTCGTGATTTTAAAGTAACTACTGGTTTAATTATTTATATTTTATACTCATTAATGCTCACTATTATTATTATTATTATTTCCTTGTACATTGTTGTATTGCATAGCATCAAGGAGATAAGCAGTATCTTCTTAATCTGAAATTCTTGATTCGATTCAAATCTCACTCAGAAACCTGAAAACTGTCTATGTGTCTTTTTAATATACAGGCTGTACTCAGTAAGGCGGTTTTTTGAAGTCGTTATGTCAGTAATGTCCAGTTTTTCTAGGAAGTTCTTTAAATTAGGTGTGATGGCCCCCAGTGCACCTATCACAATTGGAATCATTTTTACTTGTATTTTTTCATAATATTGTTATTATTTTGCATATGTCCTCGCTCTTGGCGGTACAGGTTTGAAAAGGGCAGTGCCAAGTATTCAAGACTTCCTTTTGTAGATTATTCAGGTGTTGTGTCTAGGAATTTCCTGGCTCTTCGGCATGTAAAATTGTGGCCTTTTGTAGCTCAATGTAGGTGTCAGGGTCGATTTCAAGTGTTTACAAGCTTTCGTGAAGCTTGGTTAGTATTAGACCTGTGGCTGACAAACTGAAAGGTATAATGTCAAATCTTTCCATATGCCACATGTCTTTAATTATTATTATTATTTATGTATACATTCTTATCAATTTTAAAATTACTGTTAGTTTATAAGCATGTTTTATGAACGTTCCATAATTCATTGTTGATATATTTACCATAATATACGTTATACATTAAAGGATTAACCAGTATAAAAGAGGCTGAAGTGAAGATATGCAAATTAAAGAAGAAGAAGAATGGAATAATTAAATATGCAGCTGTTGGGAAAGCCATGGGATTAACCAAATTTAAATTTATGTAGATGAGAAAGGAATCGTGGCTTGTAAGAAATTTTATGGCTAAACGATGTGTGAATTGGGTAAGTTTAGGTAAACAATTAGGAATATAATGATGCAGTGAAAAAAAACCAGACAGGTGTTTTCGATTGAGAATCGAATCTATGATGGCAAATCATTTGCATTTACATCTCAACTAAAATATAACGTGGCATTGAAATAGGAAAAATATACGTAATTAAACGATATTAAGGCACGTATTAATTATATTACATTATAAAAATAATGCTTATTATTACTGCATTGTGTAATGCTACATTTTAACGATACTACAACCAAACTACATTGCAATACAAATCACTGATATCACATTATACACAATTGCGATATTTCGGTACAAATATACGCTTGAGAAGTTTTAATTTTAATGAAATCAACAAGTATGGTGGCAATATTTACTACATTATATGTTACATTATAAATTTCAATGATGCTACAAGGAAAATTTACATTATAGTACAAATAAATCACATATTATACACGATTGTGTTACTTTGACTAAATATATTACGCAAGCTAAAAAAAAAGTAATAAAATTAGCGACTGCAATATTTACTACATTGAAATACTACCGTATAGACACATAACAGAATTTAAGGATACGATTAAAAGAATGTACAACACAGATAAATGATATATTATACACGCGATCCTGGTATTTTTCGGTATAAATATACTACACATTTATATTTATTTATTTATGCACACGCACGCACGCGCCCACACATACATACAGACAGATAAACAAACAATACTATTTGGCCCGTGAGGGCCCAGGTAGGGGTATACAATACACATTTAAGATGTTACAAATTGTCGAATATTATGAACAAATGCATTGATATTAATTGAAGGAACACAATTCTGAGTTAAGCTTATTCCAATTGTCAATCGTTTGAGCAAAAAAAAAAAAAAATAAATTTATGAGTATTGCTGTGTGCGGTAAATAATTATAATTTGAAAGAGTGGTCAATACGAGAAGAAATATAGTCGGCAGGTCTCACGTATTGTAAGAAATTACATTTATAGTGATTATAAAGAATTTTTATATAAAAGAGTAAGACGCAGGTGTTTACGGTGAAGGAAAAACGGAATTAGGTTTAAAGAAGCTTTAAGAGATGTTACCGAGACATTAGGAGACCAGTTATTCAATATGAAACGTTCAGCCAGATTTGAATAGATCCTCAGTGGTTGATATTGAGGCCTGTAAAGGGATCCCAGATTTCGGAAGCATAATATAATATTGAGAAAATGTAAGTTTTGTAACAATAATCTGATGGATTTAGTGGAATGTTTTAATTGTCCCTGTAGATAAAAAATAATTTTGATTCAGCTTGATTAACAAAATTGAAAATATGGAGATTCCATCAAAGATCAGAAGTAAATGTTATCCCTGGGTATTTGAAACATTTCACTTTTTGAATTGTAGTGGATTGGATTTTATAGGAGAAGGAGAAAGGATTAGTTTTCCTGTGAATAGATGTAAGGAGTGGCTTAAATGAGTTCAATAGTAAGGACCACTGGGTGCACCATTGAGAAATCAGATCAAGGTTAGATTGTAAATCCCAATGATCATTTAATGATGGTATTTGATTATAAATCACGCAATCGTCGGCAAATAGCCGAATTATAACAGAAATAGATGAAGCAATGTCATTAATAAAAATCAGGAAAAGAAGGGGAGATAAAACTGCACCCTGAGGAGTACCGGAATATATATCTAAGAATTCAGAATTAGTATTGAGTATGTGCACATAATTCTTTCGACCTTTAGAAAAACTTCAATCCTTGACAAGAGTTGTATATCAAGGTCAATTAAATGAAGCTTATAGATTAATTTGGAATGAAGTACTTTGTCGAACACTTTCGAGAAATCGATAAAAATTATATCTGTTCCGGCATTATTGTCAATGGATTAGGGCAAATCTTGCATAAAGTTAAGAAGTAGGTTAATTGTTGAGTAACTCTCTCTAAATCCGTATTGAGATGGTAAAAATAAATTTTGAGACTCAAGTATAAGGCGTATCTCTTTAGCTATGATATGTTCAAAAAGTTTGCGGGAGAATGAAGTAATATCAATAGATCTATAGTTTAACGGATTATTATGACTACCTGATTTGTAAATTAGGATGATTTTATTAATCTTCCAATCATCAGCAAGTTCAGAGGAATTGAGTGAAACATTGAATAAAACAATAAGGTACTCAGACATAGATTCTGGAAATTTTTTCAGCAAAACATTTGAAATACCATCAGGACCCGTAGCATTTATTTTAATGCGTTTAAGTAGTTTTATTAAGCCTGGTTTAGAAAAGCGAATAGGGACAGAAGTAGTTATGGAAGATATAAGTCGTAAATTAGTGGAGTGATCATCTGTTGAGAAGACTGATTAGAATGCCTAATTAAAACTTGTAGCAATTGTGAACGGGTCAGAAATTAATTTGTTTTGGATTAGTAACCTTAATTGTTTGGAGAGTTTGGGTCTTAAGAAGTTCTAAAATTTATTTTGTTTATTCTTAAGATAATGAGGTAGAGTAGACGTGAAATAATCTAATTTCACATTCTTATATGAACGTTTAAATTCATAATAAGACCGATGAAACTTGGCTTTTAAGTTTATGTCGGATGGGCTATTTTTAAATTTAATGGAGAGTCTTCGAACTTTGCATTTAGGTTCAATAACATATCTGGTAATCCAAGGTTTACTTGAATGATTAGTTCTAATTTTTTTTGTAGGAGTAGAGAGAAGGATTGAGTGGATAATAGTTGTAAAGGAGTTCCATAGTAGGTGTATATTATTTGAATTTGCTTGAACGAGAAAATCGGAGAGAGAGATGTTGAGAATTTTTTGGACACGAGAAAATTCAGTTTTAGCAAATTTGTATCTTTTATCATGTAATATGTAGTAGTGGGATGCGTAATTAAAAGATCAAGAAAGGGAATAATACTAGTTTAAAAACCAAATAAAATAAGTAACTGTAGTTGCAATACACAAGGAATTAATATGATCTAGGCTTCATCTTCTCTCCCTTTCATAAAAGAAATGAACAACAAAAACCATAGTACCTTTACGAGAGACAGAATAAAATATCTATTCGATTAATTTGATATCAGCTTATTATTTTCTGTAATTGTCTTTCAATTTATTGATTGGATTAAATGTATAAGAGTATGAGAGAAATATGAGCGATACACTGCGCAAAAATAATATTTAAAACAAATTACACACAAACGCAGTTTAATTTGAGCAGGAGAAACATTTTACAATTGTTTCGGTGGAAAATCAAGCGTCCACCATCGTCAGAAAATTCATCCAAACTGATTTTCCACCGAAACAATTGTAAAATGTTTCTCCTGCTCAAATTAAACTGCGTTTGTGTGTAATTTGTTTTAAATGTATAAGACTAGTTCATCTTCTTTTTCTTCATCACAGCAGAAATTTAAGAACTACGTTTGGATTGGATATTTTCTTGCGTTTCTGCTGTTTCAAATTACATAACATGTGCGGAGTTGAAAAAGAATATTTTTGAGGTAAGATGTTTTTGACCCTGCGATTTAGAGCTCAAATTAGGGACTGTGTAAAAAGAGCGGCTTGGAAATGGAAGGGGCTTAGAGGGCTCAAGGCCCCGTAATTTTGAATTACTAAGCTTCTGTGAGAAAAAATAATATCTAAGAACAAAAATAAATATCATTAAAATTTGTTAAGATGTTCATTCAAAAATTTTAGAACCCAATTGAAAAGGAATAGATGATCATTTCATCATGAATATTCATTCAAAAAATTTAGCGCTTGAGTACAAAGGAAGAGAATATCAATAGAACCACTTTATGATCCCTGAACGATAAAAAAAAAAAGAGTTTAGCTTTTTTATTGGTCAGGCGAGTTGAGTTAAGGAAATTTGCAATACTCTCGGCGAAGTAGCGCATGGGTCATTCATCATTTTATATTTGAAAAATCGTTTTTCTCCGCAGCTGTTCTTTGGCGTCAAAGTGGGCGAATTCTGCCTTACAGACTTTCCAATTTCCCGGAAACTTCATCTCTTCGTCTACCCCGAATACCACTAATGGGAAAATAAATACGTATTCTTGGAATTATTCCAGAATTAACGAGAATTCTATTATAATAACCAATTTCGAGAATGACTACTATATCGGAAATCAAATATTGCTTCCGAAAAAGAGAAAGAATAGCAGACAGTCAAAATCAGATGCCAGATTTTGAAGAGGCGTCTAGACAATGGAAAACAACTGCGCTGGAATCTTGTTGCAACCGATTTAGTGGCACATAACGACTTTTGCTGTCCCTTCGCCATCAACATATAACCAACCAACATCTTTAGTATTAAATTTTTATTTGCGTTGCAGATTATGTTAAGCTTCTATTCGTCACATTGTCTCTGCCTGAAAGTTACCTATATAATTCGTTTTTGCATATTTATATTTCATCATTTTTCTAATCTGTAATTTTATTTATGTTTTAAAACGCCCGGATGGTACAGTAGTTCCTAACCTGGGGGATCGCCGTAACAATTTTTAGTTGCAATTATTTTTATAAGGAATGTCATACTGTTTCCAACGCTTTTATATTTCAACATGGCTACACACATTGCAATATTCTACTAATCGTTGTTAACTTAATACATAATCAACATAATATACATAATTGATGCGATATAGATAACTAATGTAATGCATATAATTAATATAATATAATTTTATATTTAATGTGTTTCCTTTACTCTCTTAAAAATGCTTTTATTATGCAAATGTGACAACGGTGGGTAAAGGGGGAAGGTCGTGGGTTACTTGGCTGCTGTAGACATGGGTCGCGGCTTGAGAAAGGTTGGAAACCACTGAGATAGTAGGTTTAAACGTGTGGATTGTAGAATTTTCTATTTTATCGACATGGCGTATATTTATGTATCGAAGCAATTTATATTCGTACGTTGGTAATTTTATGGCATCATAATCTAAATAAAAATCATAATGTGCTAATAAGGGAAGGGCCCGAGCTGGACGACGCCAATTTTAATGGGAGTGGTCTCATTTGAAAGCTCTCAAAAAATTGTTAGACACGTATTTGAGCGTTTTTCAGCGTGGGCCTTAATATAGATGTCAGGTGCCAAAGAAGGGCAAAATTTGGGGCATTTTTGAAGATTTCAAACGGCTGTATCCCGATTAAAATTTAGAAGTTCCGTGCATTGTATGTATCTGTGAAATATATCGAATGCGTGTTTCAGGATTTTTCGGATAAAACACCATTAAATGTAATTTTGAATATTGCCTCTATTATTGATATCCATTAAAAGACTTATTAGCAATTCGGCGAAATCATTGGCGATATTTCCAGAAAGATGTTGAAAACCGGCTTGCTCTTATCATTATATCACCTGCACCTGTGTAAACGCAGTAGCTATTAATTGCATATTGTTGTAGTTAAAATTAACGTGTATTACTTGCTCAAAACAAAAAATTATCTGATTATTTTTATTTATTTTCGGGAACCTGTTTTCCTTTTTGTAAGTAACAAATATTGAATTTCACTAACGTTTTTTGCAACTAAAGTCATAATAATTGTCAAGACGTTAAAATTTCCTACACAAGTTTTCTGTAACTTAATATCAATCTGAATAAAATTTATGACCGCAGTTCATGTCGTTTAAACATATAAATATTATTTCATCATCATGTATTATATACTTCATATTATGTACATACTTTAGAATGGATTATTCTTCGATGGTACTAAATCCAATCAGCATTGTTCGCCATTTGTTGAACATAACTGAAGTACATCTGGAATCAGTGAGTTCGAAAAAAATAGTTGCTGCGGAGCTTTTCTCTTTTCTGGAAAACTATTTAACCGCACCAAAGTTTGAGATAGATGAAGAAATTGAAGAGGTTTACATTAATGCTCCAAAGTTTGAAACATTTTGCGACGACAGCGGTTTAGAAATTCATCCCGATAAGGACCATATAGATTTGAAAGAGAAACAAAATAACATTTCTATAAAGGAAAACCATTCCAATTGGAAAGGGGGAATCTTTAGTAAGTCATAGCTGCAAAACATTCCAAATAATAAAACATATTTGCGCTTTGAAAAAGATATTGTAGACGGAGGCACGACATTTGGTAAGTATGAAGCAATTGACAGAGAAGTGTTGGAAAAATTTTTAGATATCAGGGGTAATAAGCTGCGAATTGTTCATGGTTCTGATATTCGTAAATGAGCAAATGACGTGTCCTCGCGTTAGCACAATTTTAAGTACATTACATCCCCTACATGGTTAAAGAAATTTTGCAAACGATACGGAATAAAATCCAGAAAATTCACGAAATTAGTAATCAAAAAATACGTAACCTCACCAGAAAGTATACAAAGAATTGCTCATAAATTTCATACAGAAATACTTAACCTTCAAAAAACATACCCTATGTATAATATTTTTAATACGGATTAAAGTGGCTTTAATTATGAACTGTCAGACAGCCGAACTCTATCATTTCGATGTGAAAAAATAATGCTTGGATACGCATCTTCCCCAAACAATCGATGTACACACTCATATACTGTAAAACATTTAATAAACATTTAATAAATGCTGATGGTTACGTTACTGGAAACGTATTTTTATGTTTTCAAGAAAAAAGCGGCCAGTTTGATGTCCGTGTAAAATCTTCCCCTTTTTTTCAGGTTCAAAGGTTACTTTGTCTTGCAATGTGTCAGGAAAATTAAATACACGTTTATTTGAAACATTTTTGGGCAAACATTTCTTTTCAAATTGTAACAGAAAATTTTGTTCTCTTGTGTGATTCCTGGGCAGTTCATAAAAATGCATGGATTTTTGAAGAAAGATGCGGCGTTGGAGGAAAAGCACATGGGATTGTCAAAATCATTCCTGAAAATACAACGGCAATATGTCAACCACTAGACCGTTATTTTTTTAGAAAGATTAAATATATGACTCGCAAAATATACAGCTATAGAAAGTTAAGTAGTGATGGAACGGAACTTACAATTAAAAATAATATTATCCGGTTACAATCTTTCGTACATTTCCAAATAAGTTCCAATATTTTGCGACCTATAATTCGATATGCCTGGTTTGCATCAGGATTAATAAAAGGAGAAAAGCTGGATTTTGTAAACATCCTCCAAGTTTGTTTTACATTAACAAACAAAAAAAAAAGTGTGAGAAAACTGACATATGTAAGGAATTTCCATTTATAATATGCAGCCATTTCAGAAACATTTGTGTTTTCAATGATTCTGGGACTTTCACACTATAGACTGCAAAGCTACGAAATAAATTATTTCACTCAATATTTTTTATATGCAGTACATATACAATACACAACGTATATAATGTGTAATACATTAATTACTCATATACAGCATGATTTTCCTATAATATAACAACATAAAAAAAATGAAAATTATTTTTGGAGAACAATGCAATCCTTTTACTATTCCAAAAAATGATCGTTACAAGATGAAGAAAATAGTACATTCTAACGCAGGGACGCATCCACGAGGGGGACGGAGTAATGGGGCCCGGACCTTGGGCTAACCAAACGGAAAAACTATTTTGATAACGCTCTTAAAAAATTCACAAAATACCACCGTCTTTTAATATGACAGTAATTCGCCAATTAAGATGACAGTTGAAAAAGGAGTTTGTAAAATTGGCGTAATTTTGTGAAACTGAACAGATCGGGCTGAAAGTTGACGCAAACATTGTTTTTGCCCAGATATGAACAAATATGACCATAAAATGAATTTCATGTAGGCGCGTTTCCAATGGGAGGGAGGCCATTGAGGCGATCGCTCTCCAAAACCAATTTTTTTTTTTTTCATGTGTTTATTTTCTCATTTATTTTTGTTTCCTTCCACTCTTACTTTAGTTTTTTTCTACTGTTCCAAAATCGCTTCCTTCCCAAGGACCGCCCTCGGTATCATATGGGTGGATACACTCAAACCTGTTTTTGTGCGGTCTTTTTTGTGCGATTTTTTTGTGCGGTATATGAAAATTTCAATCAAATTGGAACGTAATTGACGAAGTTATCAATAAAAAAAATCGCACAAATAAAAAATCTCACAAAAAAAGACCGCACAAAAACAGGTTTGAGTGTACTTATAAAATAATCAGGGGTTATATCACTGGCGTAGTGGAAAATCTCTGTCCCTCTCCCCTTGCAAAAACTAAAATTGTAGCTTTTGGAGCCAGTATAGCAAAAGGAAACATCTCAGGCTTCGGAGGCCCCCTTCGCTGGGGGCGAGGGTTGTAAAGGCTCCCCCCGCGCTGAGACAACCTGCATGAAACTCATTTTATGGTTATATTTGTTCCGATATAGGCTCGAATTACGTATTAACATTTGTGCTTTCAACCTTCAGCCCAATCTGTTCGGTTTCTCAAAATTATGCCAATTTTCCTTACACCTTTCTCGGTGAATTTATCGGTGTCAACCCCCCCATAAACACACATACTTTTGAAAAAATTGTGTGCCACTGCCCCCCTCCCTTTTTTGAAAAATTCGGGGTGCAATTCTGACGCAAGGTAATTTTTGAGGTATTACAAATGCAAATTAATGAGCGAAGATTTCATTCTTCGTGTCAAATGATACTAAATGATTATAAACAATAAATGCACGATATTTCCCGCGAAGAGTAAGATCTTCGATTATTAATTTGTATCCTTAATGTGTGAATTTATATTTCAACCTCCTTTTATATGTTTCATGCGTATTCAATAATACAAACGCAAACAGCCAGCTTTCTAGAAAGATCGCCATTGATTTCGCCAAACTGCCAAGAAGTCTTTCGATAAATAGCAGTAATAGAGGCGATATCCAAAATTACAAAATAACATTTAATAGTGTTTTATCCAAAAAATCCTGAAATACGTATTCGACATATTTGAAAAATGCATACAATGCATCAAAACTTAATTTTTAGCTCTAAATTTTAACCGAGATACAGCCGTTTGAAATCTTCGAAAATTCCCCTAATTTTGCCATTCTTTGGCCCCTTGCCGTAAAAAAACAGTAAAAATACTCGAATGATCGTCTAACAATTTTTTGAAAGCTTTCAAATGAGACCACTCCCATTAAAATTGGCGTCGTCCAGCTCGGGCCCTTCCCTTGTAAGATCTTTAGTCTTCAGAAGGTTCCAACCCTCTGTTTCTTAAGAACATAAGCTGAGGATTAGGCATTAGTCAAAGGTTAAATTTTAGAATACGGTACAGGTTTCTCGACAAATTGGCGACTAAGAAAATAGCCGCAGTGCGGTTTTTTATGTGACATGTGAATGTCTATTTTTTATGCACTGTTTAGGTTTTCAGTGATTCATCAGTATGTTGATTCAGGAGAACTTGAAGACTATCCAAATGGGCAGGGCAGGGATCTACCCCCTAACCTTTCACTGATTCGAAAATTTCAGAAAATTTTCAGAGCAACCCTGTCAATTATCAACGAGCGTTAAAAAAGGAGACAAACTCGCCAAATTAATTTATTGGCGGTGGTACCGTGTTCTAATATTTTAGCCAGTAGAAAAAGAAATGGCTCCATCAGTTGGATTCAAACTTGGGTTTTCGGTGAGGTAGACGCAGTCGTTGCTCGTACGTTACCGTAAGGCTACAACCAAGTATAGGCAATAGCAGCAATGATACCCGTTTATAAAACAGTCATATAAAAGAATATAAAAAAAGGAGAAATACTTTATTATTTTTTATTTAACTCAGCTCTGTAAAATTAACCAGGCAGTTTATTACTTCTACAATCAAGTGCAATAATTGCAAATGAAGGAAACACACATGCACATTGATCGACGATTCATAACGACCAGTTTAACGCTGGCGAGTCGATTTTTGCAGTCGGCGAGTGGGAAATTTTCTCTTGCTACTAGGTTTTTAGATTTCTTTTTGAAACGGGCTAGTGCAGTTCACCCAAGATTGTCGAGCCTTGAACATTCATACGTAGACCTATATGCACAATCAAATGCCTGGCAATAATAATATTAACATAATAAGGAATATACATCTCAAAGAATATAATCTACTATACAGGAATATAGTATGGGGGTGAATTATACAAAATAAAAATATAACTAAATTAAATAATATACTAAATAACTAATTTTAAAAAAACTCAGTTTCAATTAAAGCTTTCTAGAAAAATGAACGAATGCATGAAAAACATACAGAAATAATTGAAATAACAAGACAAATCCACAACTATTAAAACAATAAGAACTAATTACGGAAAAGATAACATAAATTATTATGGTTTAGAATTATTAGGTTTAGAAATATGTAATGAATTACCAATTGAACTAAAAAAACTCAAAACCCAAACAAAAGTTTAAAAAAAATTAAAAAACTATTTAATAGAAAATCAAATTTAAAAGTCAACAAACTACGTTGCAAACATTATTAACCCAAAAAGTTTTTGACTTGTAATCTTTCATACAAATGATTGTACTAATATACAAGTATATCGTTTGCATGTAAATAAAAACTATTTCTATTTCTTTCTATATAAAATAGACCAGAGCTCAAGGGCGGACATAGTGGGAGGACGCAGGGGTCATGACTCCCCAAATATATTTTTTCACTGTAAAAAATTCCAACTTTCATGATAAATGAAGGGTGTTATTCCAAGACCATGGCAAATTCTGTCCTTGAACCCCCCACACCCCCCACAAATGAAAAGTCTTCGTCCGCCATTGCCAGAGATCGGTACACCGAGTTCCCGTACTCATAATCATTTAGCATTTACTTGATCTCTTATTAACAGGTATCTTCCATTACACATTCATGAGGTCAAAAACAAGAAAGATTCTCTAAAATTTCACTTGCGAACTTATCAAGAAGAAACTATAAAATAATAAATTAAACCTTAGCGGAACTCAAACAAGTGCAACTGAGCTCTTAGGGGCTATTTCCGTAAAATACTCATTTAATAATGAAGGATGACACAAATTCTTCTACCCATGCCAAAAGGAATTATTTGAAATTGGGTTTCATCCAAAGAAAAAATTGTGATACTCATTGGAAAAATCTCCCCCATCCCTCTTCTTTTTTTCTCCCTTGCACTATACTTCTGAAATATATCAGTCCTATAATCTATAATAAGTGTTAATTTTAATATACGTTTTCAAAATTAACATTCTTATAACTAAATATAACGTTAATTCTAGCACTAGAGATAAAAAATTAATTCTAATTCATTCTCATAAAACAAGCCCTAGATATCCAACTAGGTCCAATTCTGAAAAAAACAAATTAAATTTATAATTTTATTTCACCTGTGTACTACTTCGGTTAAATACAGAAATTTTATCAACTTGGGCGTCGCAGTTGTTTCAAACGAGGGCCAAAAAATTGCTTATATAACATTAACACACATTAGTCGTTGATTCTTAAAGATATTGCTTAATCAGTTAGCGAATTATAAAATGCTCTACATCTAACATAATCAAAACTGTAAAAGATCTCAACATAAATGCAACGAACATTTTAGAAAGAATCGATATATAATAGCCTATCTCCAAACGTTTGGAAGAGAATCCCGTAACAAGCTTCGGCTTTATATTCTCTTCCAATTCTAACCCAAATCTTAAAACATGGCATATTTCTTCTTCTATATTCCTTATATCGTTTACGACATGTACCGCAAAAAATGTGTAAACCGGGGTTGTATAAATATATTATTATTATTATCAAGGTCGTAGCCAGAATTTAATTTCGGGAGGCTTCGAAATTTTTACAGCATGTATCGATACAATCACAGCATGCAAGTCCGTAGCCAAGTCCCATTAAAAATTTAGTTTCGGGGGGGGACCGGTCCCCCAGATACCCCCCCTCTGGATACAGGCATGATTATTATAGAAGCAACGGATTCGTTTGTCCGAGCTATGCATCGTAAGCAGGGAATTAACAAATAGGCGCCAGACGACACATCCTCATATGAGTTTCACGTCATAACCTCTGAAGGGCACATTATAACATGTTCATATACTATACAGTTTATACGTTCACAGAAACCGAAGTCCACTTTTGATCTCTGTATATTCAAAAGAATAACAGTTTAAATTTTCAAATGCTAGTGTTTCTGGAAATGCGATATTTTGGCCTTCTGTATTCAGGCTCCAACACGATGCCGTAAAACCCGCCATTACATGTTTTAGTGGGTCGTGAAAAGGAATAAAAAGTTAAAACTGGCATTTTCCCTTACTGGAAGTGGACCAGCTACCACTTTTTTTTTAATCAAAGCGCCACAACAACTAAATGACCGAGACACAAGAGATGATACCATTTTTTTCGTGTATATATATTTTCGGAATAATTCAGGATAGTTTCTCAGAAATGGCTCAATTACCAAATGGTTTATACGTTTGTGTGCTTACCACTTACTTGTTAACCACTTTTGTGTGAGCAACACATTATGTGTTATTTACACAACTGTGTATTTCAGTGTTTCTTAATTAAAGCATTCGTTAAGGACATTTTTTGCCAACGTGTTTTAGGCATAGTAATATTAACGCCGATGTTATGGCGTGGGTAAATGGTGAAACGTTCGCAAAGAAAAGGAATGTTTTTTGTGTTCGGTGGGGCACGATCCCACGACCTCCCACTAATTTCACCATCTAACCACGCCATGACATCGGTGTTAATATTACTAAGCCTAAAAGACGTTGATAAAAATTGTTGCTTAATTTAATCTGCGTAGTGTTCGACTTGTATAAATAAATAAAGCATTCGTGTTTGAGTTTTTAAACACTGTTTTATGATTTTTTTAAAAAAATTTCAACTCTTTTAATAAATTTTTAGTGAAATCCTTGTCATTGTCTTGTATTGCGATTGATGTGATACACTGCCTAAATATACTAGATAAATAAAACATAATACTTTTGCAGTTGGAAATTGCATAATTTAATGTCGTGACAGCTGTTTCAGTAGCTTCTTGATACTTTTTTCAAACAAAATATACAAACCAAAAAAACTGTTGATTGGTAATGCTTGTCACGGTTTTCATTATACGAGTTACAAGTAATGCTTCGGAGAAAAATAACCGTTTTTCACTGGGATAGGAGAAACGTCTCTGGATATAACGCCGATCCACGAGACGGCGGAAATTTTCAGAAAAGCAATCATAATTAAACTGATGAGGATTTTAAATACGGTTAATGGGGGAACAGTTTTTTGTAGCATTCTGGGAAAAATATGCTTTCACTAGGATCGTTGATAGCTCCATTGCCCATTTGAAGTAAGTGGAGGCTTCGAAGAAATTAAGGTCCGACAGAAAGTAAACGCGTTCAATTATTCGGGCATCTTGGAAGGAGAAACAATGGTTTTGATTCCAACAGTGCTGGGTGATAGAAGATTTAAGCAATTCTTGTTTTCGTACATAATTTTCGTGTTTCTTGACCCTAAATCGCAGTGCCTTTCGTGTCTGGCCCACATAACATTTTTCGCAGTCATGACAATCGATTTTCAAGCATCGAGTGAAAGCATATTTTTTGCGGAATGCTACAAAAAACTGTTGCCCCATTAACTGTATTTAAAATCCTCATCAGTTTAATTTTGACTGCTCTCCTGAACGTTTCAACCGTCAAGTGAATCGGCGTTGTATCCATAGACGTTTCTCTTATCCCAATAAAAACCAGTTATTTTTCTCCGAAGCATTACTTGTGACTCGTATAGCGGCAACCGTGACCAGCATCACCAATCAACAGTTTGTTTGGTTTGTATGTGTATTTCTTTTGAAAAAAGTAGCAAGAAGCTACTGAAACAGCTGTCACGACATTAAATTATGTAATTTCTAACTACGATGATATTGTGTTTTATTTATCTACTATTATCTTGTACACTTTCTTCTTTTTTTCGTATTATTAAAATGAAGTAATGCAAAAAAATATTATCGCCAGTTAGCTATATCGTTAGCCTATAATTTATTGATAGCGACACGTAAGCTTAATGTTCTTGCGCTATCTTAATCACTGTACTCTATCAATCTTATTTTAAAATATTCAAGAAAAAGAAGGCCATTCTTAAAGGATGCATTGTCTAAAAAAATCAAATATTCTAATGGCCTGTCTTTCCAAGACAAACGATACATTTTAGCGCCACAGCGACTTGAAAATAACATGAAATAGACAGAAAAGTAAAGACAGAAGCTAGTCCCGATACGGAATTTTTAGCATAAAGAAAAGAAAGAAGCCCTTGGCAAATGATAAATGCCACTGCGAATAGGGGACGCTCGAATAACTTTTGTTTTGATCGACACTTGGAAAATTTGAATACGAGAGCGGGGCCAGTAACACATGACTGATTTTTAAGGCATGTTGCTCCCAGGCCAAGAAACTACGACAAGATAGATCTCCCATAAATTACGAACATTATCTTTGTATTTATTCTTAAACTAATTTGAATACTTGTCAACTGGCCAACTTCAGTAATTTTTATTAATAAAGCGTACAATTGACAAACAGTTGTTGATTTTATTTGCTTTTTTAATTTCAAAGTTTAATTACGAGTCATCAGCCACTGAATTGAAGACTTTGCGTGACCTTTGACCCATGATACGTTTCAAAACAACCGAATATACTTCGGATCGAATCGAGGCCAGTGAGGCTTAAATCAAAGCCGATAATCACTGGACGACAATAGAGGTTAATTACTCTATTACCGATGGAAGTGATAATAAATTAATTAATATATGCAGGCGGATCACTGGAAGCTGATAATGTAAAGTAGCTCAAAAATAAGCGTTTTACAAAAAAAATTGTTTGAGACAAAAATTGCTCGTTTTGTAGGAGGTAAGTATTTTTGCTTTTCTATATTTTACTTCAGGGTCATTTTCAAGAACGCTTAAAGGTCAAACTGTTTTGTTTTTTTGAATAGAAAAGAAACCTATATTTTTTATTCTTATTCCTCGTAAAAAATAAACACCTTTTGTTGGAAGTTTTTTATTTATTTAGCGCTTTGTTTACGAGATATTTAAAAAATAAGCTTGAATAACGACATTCATGCCATATCAAGCGTGTTGCATTTTCCCCGATATTCTTCATAAATAAGAACCATTTAGACTCTTTACTCTACAGACAGATACTTCGTTTTTAACAGACAATACACTAAAAATCGATAAACTAATTTATCTTAACACTTAAGTGCTAACTTTCAAATGACTTACATTAAATGGACGTCTGTACGACGGAAATAAAGGAAAAACTGAATGTTAGTAGCAAGCGGCCATCTTGCTTCGGTACCAATTAGCATCTCGCGCACTATTTAATTTTTCTATGGAATATAAATCGATTGTATGACCTATCAACGAATCATATTTATTTGTGTGTACAATGCCTCCCCAACTACTGCATACTTAATTTTTTTCATTTTTTAAATATTAAATTAGTGTTCTATGATATAGCATGAATTTCTTTATGCAATTTATTTTTTGAATATCCGGGAAATTAAGCGTTAAATCGAAAAACGCTTTCTACAAAAGTTGCATTTTTTTTAAAGAGGAATAGAAATAAGAAAATAAAAAATACAGGTTTCCCTTTAAAAATAAAACAGTTTGACCTTCAAATGATCTTGAGAACGCTCCCCAAGTAAAATATGGATAATATAAAACACTCGCCCCCACTTCAAAACAAGCAACTTTTGTTTCAAGAATTTTTTTGTAAAACGCTTATTTTTTTCAGATAATTTACATTATCAACTTCTAGTAGTCCACCCTGCATATGAGGCTCTTATGTAACTCCTCTAATTCATAAACCTCAGAAACAAAGTATCTACCCGCATGCATATCATTAAAATAAAATTTTTAATAATACAGTGAAACCTCTCTTAACCGACACCCGTCAGATAAAAATTCCCCGGCAGAAACTGATTTACAATAATGTATTTCAAACCCTTGCTTAGCGGTCACCCTCAGATATAGATGAGGTCACTTTATTCATGATTCATTCCATTAGGCAAGAATTACTATATATATAAACAAACTACGTACGAACTTCGGCTTTTCCGGCGTTTCTCACTACAGGAAAACACGGATAAACCGGATAAGATCTAAGAAGAATTTTCCCACTCATTAACAATAAGTGGCAATTGATTCAGATTCGCTGATTCAAATGACTAATGCTTAATAAAGGTTTCGATAACACACAAATCATATAGTAATACAATGCGAGAACCTAATAAACAATTATCAACACAAAATTATCGCAGTTCAAATTTATTATCGTTTACTCGACTGCCACACACTCGGGAGCTTTAACATAACGACGGGGAAAACGATGGATTTAATCTCGCAATTAAAAATACATTTTGAAGGATAAGTACTGGTGAGTAAAATCCACCGAATCAATCAATATCAATCAATTTTTCCCTAAGGTAAATAGATTTCAGCATTTAATATTTTGTTGTATATTTTCTTGTTATATTAAATGAATGCCTATGCTCGTTATCTTGAAAATAAAAGCGAGAAACAAGTTTATTCAACCTATATATAGTTATTATTGATACAACGATTTAAATATTTTTCTATTGTTACAATTGAAATTTTTGAGATTCAGAGAATATTGATATGACTAGATTAGAAATGGAGGAGAAATGCGCAGAAAGCAACAGCTTGTTTCGAGACTCTCCACCAGTAAAGTTAGACTTGTCTTTTACAAGCTCAAAAATAATAAAAGTTTCAAAATGAAGTATTTAAATGATTGAAATGTATTATTTCAGCTACTTCAAAATAACTCCCTCTCTTTTAGGATCACCTCTCTTCTACGGACAAATTTTTCGGTCAGGTGGGTGTCCGCTAGAGAGAGTTTTTACTGTATTATATTTCCAACCAACATCAAAACTTACGATCTAGAAAATTGTTGATAATATTTAAGTTATTGCGTTTTCTTGGAAGTTTCCCAAATTAATTATCATTCGAAATAAAACATTTTGAGAAAATGTAATTGTTATTTTGTGACTTAGTAAAAAATAAAAAATTACGTAAGAGAAAATCATTACAGTGGAGTAATTAAAAATGTTTAATATAGCATGTCATGGTGAGTTTAAAATTCCGAATTAAATTAATTACTAGCAAGGGACAGCAAAATAATTTCAGTAAACTTTCTTTAACAAGCAAGCAATCCAAAATATATAACCCTATAAAAGGGAAGAAATGATTTCCAAGTTCCTTTGAAAAGCTTTGCTGAAAAACCACGTTGTGGTAAAAGAAAAATCATTGAATAAAACTGCGCGTCAAATCCAATGAGCTTTGACGTTTCAGATTTTGAAATCGGTATGAAACGTAGAACTTTCTCGAAGAACATTTTTAACCAATTTCTTGAGTAGAGCAAAAATTAAAGTGTTTAAGAGGCCATATGAATTACTTACTTCTTCGGCGTAATATATTTCACTTTCTTTTTCAAATGTAACACATAACTCTTGGCTGTCATTCCACTCCCTTTTTGTAATAAGATTTCGACAACGGAGTGATATTCAGGAGAATTAAATGGCCAAAATACAAAATGCCTATTCACGAAATTGCAAGATGCTTTGCTAAATTGTATAACAAAGCAAGTCTCGCCAAAACCGTGCACATGAATGAAGTTCTGGGGGTTAAATTCCCTATATAAATAGTATCATTAGCCGTAAATCAAAGTGGTTTATAGCATCCCAAAACCTACATCTGAATCATATAAGATTTGTTCAAGAAAGTGAGAAAAACTGGGATGAAAAGTTCAGAAAAAACCGGAGTCCAGCAGTACTCTAGAGAAACCCGGGCGCGGGACCGTTCTGAGAAAATCCTGAACTAGGGGTATAAGTAGAGGACATCATTATTTTCCCGGCACTTTGACTGATAAAAGGGACAGTACTTCTCGAAACATTGTGAAATTTTTTCTTATATGTTGGGCCCGTGACAAAATTTTGCTAATTAAAATTATTTATGAAAAAAATTGTTTCCAGAAAAACTCCTCCCTTTTTCTTCAAAAACAAAAGAGTGTTCAGGAAGATTTGGTTACTTCTGGAAAATATTTACCCCCCCCCCTCTCCCATCATAAAACAAAAGTTACAAACGAATTTTATGTGCGAAATGCTGGAGTGGGAGCTATAGTGTCTCCCCCACCCCTAAATTTAAAAGTTGGTTCCGCAAATGATTCAAAACTGAACAATCGTTCGGTGCAAAGATGGAAAATTTTGCTGTTTGTATGCTTGACAAATATGCTTGTTGAAATAAAGCACCAAAATAAAAACTCCATTTTGATTGATGTATATGTGATATTCAGTGGCAATATTGCTAGTTGGGAGATTCATAAAGTGTGCTTTCCACCATTATATTTTTAACTGCCAAACTAACCTATTAAGTAGCGTTTAACGTGGAGCCCCTCTCCCCACTCAGTTCGTTGTAGTATCATGGAATTCGAAGCTGAGTAAAAATTGTTCACTTTTTTATATTTCTCTGTTTCTTAAGAGTTATAAGAAGAATAACAAATTTGTACATATGATGCGAAATTGAATTTCAGTAGAATTTCGAAGGCTCAATTAACGAGAGTTAAATATCACAGTCACAAAAGACCACTGTTCAAAATTGGAAACATCGCGAAAATCACGGATTCAAGTTTTTATGCCAACTTTTCCCATATAAGATCCTTAAACTGAAATTTCAGAAAGCCAGAAATGAAAAAAAAAGTTAAAGAATTATGCCATTTGAATTATGCCTTTAAAAGGTTAATTTGAGCCATATTTAAACTTCAACAAGCGATTAAATTACACGCTTTTCCAATTCAGTTATACCACATAAAACAGTGCCTCTGGTTTAACAGTACAGTCATCCGATCCACATGCACTGTGTAAAGCAGTTAATTTAAACCAGTAACAATTATCCAATATACATGTACTAATTAAAGCAGTAGATCTGATCCAGTAGCACTGTTACCGGCTGCATATACACCACGTCAAGCAGTGGATGTGGATGTGGTTCAGTGGTAGTTATCCGATACATATACACTAAGAAAGGCAGTAGTAGTGATAGCATTGTGCAAATATTTTAATGGGAAGGGCGGCAGCTGAAAAAACAGCCTGTATTCCCAGACAGGTTTTAATGTCAAAATGATTTGACCGCCAATAAGCGAAAGGGGAGATTGGCGATCCGTGCTGACGTATAGAGACGCACCGCACGCACTGATGTCGTCATTTAACGTCAACCGGTATTAATCCACACCTGAGACTGGTTGAAATAGATGGATGGCACGGAAGAACACCCCGGGCCAGCCAGTACTCCTACAGGAGACCACCGGACACCGTTGAGTGGGTGGAAAGCGCAGCGAAGTGGCAACGAACGGGCACGAACCGGCCCTTCAAGCAGGAAATGCAAGTGTTAGGACGAAATTTGAAAATTCTTTTTTTTTTAAATAAATAAATAAATTATATCTAAACACCCAGGAGCATATAAATAGATAAATAAATGATAATAAACCAGCACACTCTCTCTCACTGTATGTAAACATTATATGCTTAGATATTGTAAATGGTTTTTTTTTTAGCTATTCTGCCGCTCTTTATTTGATTATTCCAGATGAGATTGTACTTCAAGGTAACTGTGCACTGCATTTACCCTATTCCACTGATGACGTTCATGTTAATTAATGTTCCTCACGAGGCGACACCTACGTTCAACCACATCTACTATGACAGCAACGCCAAAAAGATTAAAACGCACCAAGATGCTTCATAAAAGAATCAAACAGGTTTTCTGTGCATGACATACAATTAACTTATACCTAAATTAATTCGATTTTTATTAGCACAGACATTATCACTTAAAATTTCTGTATATAAATAATGTACATATAATTAAATTTCTTTTCTTTTTAAACGCAGGACCCCTTAACATACAAATCCACCTTTTTGTTTTTGTTCTACCTATTATATTTAGTTTTTAAAAGCCCACATTTAACACAGAAATAAAATAATTTTGGCCTATCGGGGTACCTAAAATCTATTATTTCTCTCCCTGCAATATGTTTAAATTTTGATGAGCGTTGATGACTATTAAAGAATGAAAGTTAAACAAATGCACCGGAAAGTTTAAACTTTGAACTAAAATAAGACCTCGTAGACAACACATGGACACCTGCAAAATCAAGTCATGGCCGGGTTCTGGTTTGCCAGGGTTGCCACCTTTCTTTAACTTGGCGGACGCCATGTCAGCCAACGTTAACATGAGCCAAGTTAAAGTTGGCTAATAATTGGCGACCAAACATTCTGGCGGTCCTTAACCAGCACACCAAGTCACAAGATGGCGAAATGTGAAGAGCCATCGAAAATCGGCAGAGAGAGAGTGTGGCTTGGAAGTGAATAAGAAGTCATTAAGACTACCCCAACCGATGCATGAATGATGGCCATAATAAAAAAAATGTAAGCTCACTTTTCATTATTTTCTCTTAAATCTTAATTTTAATTAATAGTGTCTCCCCTTTTAATTAAAAATAAGGTAAAAATATTTCCTGGTACTTTCAAAAACACCAGCATTAATTAGCAGGTCTAATGGAGACCACGATGCAGTTAGGAGTTACCAACCATGAATTTGAAATTTTCTAATTTAAGCAAATTTTGGCACTCGTCAGTGAAATAAAAGCTTTGAATACAAATAGCCTTCTAGAAAGTAATTTTATGACTTAAAGTAATAAAAAAATTTTTATCCTGAAAACTGTTAACTCAGACTTTATTTTGACATACCATGTTTATCATGTAAAAATTAAAGGCAGCATCTTTTAGATAATTGTTCTCCTGTCTGTTTTTCTTTCAATAGAGCCTGTGGTCATTGAAAGAAAACTGTATTTAAATTTAATTTTTTTTTTATATTTAACGTAAAACACAATCATTCAATATACTTAATCCATCCCTTTAATTTTCACGGTCTTGCATTGCAGTACCCGATAAATAAACTTAATATTAAATTTAGTGGTAATGGGGTTGTAATGTTCACAAATAGTTCAAATAATCACTAAGGACATTAACCTTAAATTTGCAAACTTAATTATAAGTACTTTAACTTCATTTTAACTCTGACATTCTAAATTTCTAATCCTAAATTCTAACTAATTAAATTAAAACTTTACAACCTATGATATTACCAATATAATAATAACACAAGAAACGCCATCCATCCCATCCGTCTGGCCGATATCCCATCCGCGGGCTATGAAAGCTTTCCAAAGGCGATCGGCTTCACATGCCGGAGGAGACTGTGGCCTAACAGTCCAAAGCAGAACAAAGGACGCCCGCACGACCCCGGAGACGTAGACCGGTCCGCGAGGAAAAGCGGAGCCCAAGTCCAGACAGAATAGCGGGCACAAACATCAATCCACCTCAATCCGGCGGCCTAGCCAATGTCCCATTCGCTCCACCTAAGCAAGCAGGAACCAAGACCCGCAAGACCCGGGCCGTAGCAAAAAGACGTCAGCAAGCCACCAGAGCTGAGACCGAACTGCTTAAGAAAGGCAATGATTTGATTCAGTGACGGTTATTCAATCCATATACACTTAAAAAAAGGCATTGATTGGATTCAGTGGCGCAGTTACCGAATGCATATATATATATA
>QLNU02014176.1:79907767-79918932 GCA_006491805.2 Dysdera silvatica
ACACATATTTATCCTTTCAGTTCATCTCAAAGATATTTAATAATTTTAAAAGAGTAGGATTCTGGGAACGGCAAGCCCAAGTTTTATATTTTATTTGTCGCACACTAACTACTTATAATTTTGTTTTTACATTGCAATATATTATACTCCTGTTTCTAAAAATTGCAACACCATGAAGGACTCGTCCGAATTGAATGAAATTTAATGTACAAACGACCTGTGTTGATACAAATAAACGATTAAAATTACAAAGCAAAAAAAACAATATTACATGTCGAAAATCAGTATTTGGTGAAGCCACCACGCGCTGCAATAAGTGATGCTATACGACGTGGCATGGAATCAAACAGATGTTGAATGTGTGCCTGAGGAAGAGCATTCCAGATTGCTTGTATGCGACCCCAAAGTTCATCTGTAGTAGCTATGGGACGAGGATCACGAGCGAGACGCCGACCAACGAAATCCCACACATGTTCAATCGGCGACATATCCGGCGAATAGGCAGGCCAAGGAAGAAGCTGTATCTGTTGTGATGAAAAGAAGTCTTGAACATTCCTGGCAATATGTGGGCGGGCATTGTCCTGTTGAAATACAGCTCCGGGAATGCCTTGAAGGAAGGGAACAACTTCGGGCTCCAGAACTTCATTGATGTACCGGTTGCTGTTAAGATTACCCACAATTCGTAGCAGCTGAGATCGTCCATGATACGCAATCGCACCCCAGACCATAACGCTGGGGGTTCGTCCACTATGACGTTGGATAACGCACTCCGGAAGGTGGCGTTCACCGGTATAGCGTCTAACACGGATGCGGCCATCACTGTACCCCAAATTAAAGCGGGATTCATCAGAAAACACCACTTGTTGCCAATCAGCACGCCAGTCTCTATGTCCATGAGCCCATTGTAGCCGCAGGCGCCGATGGTTTTGCGTCAGGAGGATCCTGTATAAAGGAACTCTTGCACGCAGTCCACGGTGCAGTAGACGCCGACGAATTGATGAAGCACACAATGATACACCTGTAGCAGTGCACCAACGTTCTGCCAACTGTCCAGATGAAGCAAAACGGTCCGTCACCGCCATGCGGACCAGGTGTCTATCATCCCGTGCTGACGTCACCTTTCGGCGTCCACTCCCGGATTTCTGAGTTGTCTGGTTCTCTTGAACCCACTGCTTCCACACTCGCATCACTGTGCTGCTGTTACGCCCCATACGAGCTGCTATTGCACGATAAGAAAACCCTCCTTCACGAAGGCCGATCATTCGTCCCCGTTCAAACTCCGTAACTTGCTGAAATGTCGCCCTCTTTCGTCGTAGAGGCATAGTGACGTCTCATGTAACGTTTACCACTAGCAGATAGCCATACACGCCCCGCTACAGCCCTCTATTTATACGGATCCATCAGCAGTTCAGAGGGCGCTGCTCAGCCCACGCATGCGTGATGACTCTGAAATTCTAATCATTTGAATAGCATACCCTAATTTGCATTTCCTGAAAGTTTCAGCTCAATCAAGTGATTCCTTCATGGTGTTGCAATTTTTACAAACATGAGTTTATCATGGTGCGACATATAGAAGATTGTTTCCCAGAAGTTCTGGAATGTAGTAATCTGCCAAGTTGTGCAAAACATAAATTTTCGGTAAAAATTTGAGGTTATTCAGTCCGAAGACCATCGGTTCCAATCTCAATTTTGAATAAAAGCTGAGATTTTGTACCTGAGAAATATAATGCTACAGGTACTGTTCCTGTACTTCTTTTTAGTATCTGGGAATTTAAGAATAATGAATTGCAAACTGTCTTCAAACAACGTCCATCAATAGTATATGGTGCTTGTGAGTTGTATGCCCAATAAAAAATCATGGTGCGCAATTATGGTTGCTTATCAGTTTACGGATAATTCTGGTAACACAGCTGTCGATCCGACTTAGAATATGTTAAACGGTACCAGATTTACGTGTAGGTCAAATAGGCCCAGCGATTTTGAGGCTTCTCAGGATCCTGATATTATTTAAGCTTGGGCGTTATTTTAATAGCAATTTTGGACCCGAAAATTTAGTATGTTTATATATTTGTAGGTAGAAATCTCCGACACCCACGTTTGAGCCCAAACTAGAGCTTTTTTAGTATAGCAGAAAAAGAGGCATCGCCCCGGCCTGGAGTCGAACTAGGGTCTCTCCGTTAGATCTGGAGTGCCTTAACCGCTAGGCTACTGAGGCATAGGAACGGCGTCCCCTTTCGCCGTGTATAAGTTTGTAAGATATTATTACTCGTCGCAGGGATAACACAATTGTCAGTTAATGGTCAATACACAAAGCCAGCGGGGCATCTTTATGTCTTTCCCTTATGTCTTTTCTTTATGTCTCTTTTTATCCTATACTTTAAAAGCTGTAGCTTGAGCTCAAGCGTGGGTGTCGGAGTTTTCTATCTATAAATATTCCATAACAAACAGTTATTTTGACACTGGCGTAAGGTTTAAAAACACGACGTTTCGGGAGCCAACTGCTCCCTTTGTCAAGTGAAGGCAGAATGAAGAGTTCGTGAAAGTCCTAAGCTTATATACCCGCATGTTGGGAATCCCCATCTGACGCCATTTGGTGCGGAGCATTTCCAGCTGGGGAAACCCTCGCCGGGAAAGCCCCCGCACCCGACGATGTCAGATGAACACCCCCAACTCGAGGTTTTGCAAAAATCCTGTAAGGTTCTGGTAGAGGTTTTGCGATGTTTATTGCACGACTCCTCAAACCGTAGGTTTCCCATGATTCCAGAAAAAGTCTACTCCCCAGATTCGTCACATTCTGATGTAATATTTTCATCGAATGCCAATCTGGTTCGTGACCCTCCCTGAAGACATGTTCAGCCAACTGGTTTGAATCGTCTCCCCTAGCTACCGCACGCATATGCTCCTTCCCTCGTAGACGTATCGATCTTCCCGTCTGTCCAACATACACCTTGTCACAGTCTCCACACGGTATTTGGTAAATAGCACCAGATTTTTCCTCCTCAGGGACGCGATCCTTAACTTTAAGTAATAGATCACGCAGGGTGTAGACAGGTTTGTAGTAGGTCTTAACATTCACACAACTGAGAATTCGAGACAGCTTTTCTGAGACACCCGCCACATATGGCAAAACCACTGATGTCTTCCTAGTCTCATCCTCTACATTCCTGTTTCCACCACTAACACCACATTGGTTACGAGCGATAAATTTAGTCGGGTAACCGTTCTTTTTCAACACGCTTTTGTTGCGTCGTAATTCAACATTGCGAAGGTCATCATTACAACAATGTGTAAAGGCTCGTCGGTGCAAGGCTCTAATGACAGATGCTTTGTGTGATGCCGGGTGATGAGAACGAAAGTCAAGATACCTATCAGTATGTGTTGGTTTCCTAAACACCGTAGTCAACAGTCGCCCATCCACATCTCTATTTATCCGAACATCTAAGAAGGGTAATGAACCTCTATCTTCTTCCTCTAACGTAAATTGAATATGAGGGTTCAAGCTGTTCAAATAGAGATGAAAATCAGCAACTGAAGACCTTGGTAGGATAACAAACGTATCATCGACGTATTGCTTCCACACCTTGACACAGTAAATTCACTCATCTAAAGCACTGTTTTCAAATGCCTCCATACACAAATTTGCCACCACACTCGAAGCAGGTGACCCCATCGCCGTACACCTCTTCTGTCGGTAAAATCTACCCTTGAAGCCGAAAACCGTGGAATTCAAGCAGAACTCGAACAGGCAATATATCTCTTCCGGACTAAGGCTAGTTCTTTCTTCCAGGCTTCCATCATGCCTCAGTCGCTCCAACGCTGCTGATACCGCCAAATTTGTTGGAATACAGGTGAAAAGTGAAACAACACTAAAAGGCACCATAGCATCATCGGGAGCGATTTTTACGTTTCTGATAGAAGAAATAAACTCCTCAGAGGTAGACACCGACTGTCCAGAGGGTCCAACAAGAGGAGATAGTATACCTGCAAGATATTTAGAAAGTGCATATGTTGGCGAACTACAAAAACTCACAATAGGTCTAAGAGGAATATCGTGTTTATGGACTTTTGGGAGTCCATAGAACAGCGGTATTCTTCCAGACGAACAACGGAGTCGCGAGTAAAGTTTCTCATCCAGTTTCGACTCTTTGTGAAGTTTTAGCAGGCAACCATTCATCTGCCTCTCAATACAACCAGTAGGGTCTTTATCTACAACGGAATAGGTATCGCCATCATTTAAAAGTGACATTACTTTATCATCGTAAACCGACCTATCCATCACAACAGTAGTACGACCCTTATCTGCCGGTAAGACCACAACCTTTTTACTGTCTCTGAGGGCTTTCCGCTTAGGAACAGAAAGATTGTCCACAAGTGCCTTACGTTCAAATAACACTCTCGAAACCTCCATGCGCACTTCAGCACACCTATCCTCCGCCATGTTCCACAAGGCCGGTTCAATAGCCGAAAGGATTTTTGAAACCGGAATCGACGAGGGTGTAGGTGCAAATTCAAACCACGTGATAGTACAGAAGTTTCACAATCAAGTTTCACATTTGTCTGTGTTATAAACACTCGATGTGTGCCTCCTCCCATAACCCGACAAACACCAATGTGATAATCCAGCTCGTTCCACACTGTCGTCAGTAAATACAGCGTTATCGAATTTATAGCTGCGGTGATGCGTTCCTGCAGATCATCCAGGGTTGTGGGTAGTGGAGGTAGGTATACTCTGCCTTTTACGTACCCCCCCCAAAGGCAAAAATCACAAATACTTGTCAGGTGATCTCGGCGGCCACTTACAAAACACGTCGACTGCATCACCAGCACGGCCAATCAATCTGTTTGGCAGATGATTGTTCAGAAATTCACGGATGTCGAGATGCCAGTGTTGTGGTGCTCCATCTTGCTGAAAGAGGTAGTCACCACCCTCAGCAACTAGTTGTGGCATCAAAAAACCGCTTAGCATCTCCAGGTAATGTTCTCCATTTAGTTTTTTCCGTGGGAGAAAAATGGACAGTACACAGTCCGCTTTGATACGGCACAAAACACATTAATCTTAGAAAAGTCCCGTTCAACCTCCAAGGTCTGTTGTGGATTCTCACTTCCCCATATTCGCACATTGTGCCGGTTAAGCTTTCAATTTAAGTGGAAGGTCGCTTCATCACTGAAAACGATCTTTGACAGGAAGGTATAATCTTTTTCCATTAACGTCTTGAGATTAGCGCAAAATACAAGTCGACTGTCATAGTAATGCGGGTATAACTTTTGTATCAGCTGCAGCTTGTGAGGATGAAACCGCAAATGTTTCCATAAAATCTTACTTATAGTGTTTTTCAGGACCTGTAACTTTCGGCTATCTGTGCATATAGTCTTTTTGGGCTATGCAAAAGGACTTCCTTGACGAGATCAACGACTTTCTCGGAGACTAATGGTCGGCCAGAATGTCCCTTTCTTTGATCACAGATGCATTCCATATCTTCAAACTCCATGTATCACTTCAAAATTGACTTACTAATAGGCGGATGCACATTAAATTCGCGTTTTAAAGCACGCTGAACAGTCACAACATTTTCTATTTTAGCAAATTCCAGAACGCACCAGCTGCATTGTTTGGGGTGAACGCCATCTTGAAAAGCACCGCTTTGTAGATTTTACAGGAATGTAAGAAATGTTTTACAAAATAAAAGAAAATGTTTAATTTTTGTGTACCTGTTGCCACTAAAATTTTTATAATATTAAAATAACTTTTTATTTTATTACCATTTAAAATCAAGGTCCCTTTTTGTAGGCACCCTGTATATTTATCGCTTTTCTCAAAGAGAAGGTCTGCAACTACCCCTGGGGTGTCTGCGACAAATAAAGGAATGCTTCAGTGATCCATGAGCGCCAAAATTTTGAAACAGCTATTTTAAAGAAAGGATCGAGTTAAACGGAGGATCCATTTAACTAAGGGCGGATCCAGGATGTCATTACGGGGGGCTCTTACGGGGGTCCTTTATCGGGAAAATTTTTAGTTTTGGTAAATATTGTTATGTTACTTGCCTCCCTTCATACTACGGTTGTTTAACATACGACCGGAGAATAATGTTAATCTGGCTCGCCTACAACTGTTTGAAATAAAAAAAATTTCCAAAAAAAATTTAATTTTTTTTTTCAGAAATAAGGTAAAATCGTGGGAACAGCATAGGCGATCCCTTTCTATATCGTAAGTGCACAAACGAGTAAGTGGAAGAAACTGTAAACAGGGGCTGTTAAGTGTTTGTACGGCCCTGAGTAGTAAACGATGATGAAATAATCCCGTTTGTTGATTACTATTAATACTATTCATTATTTACTCACCTAATATTGGTTAAGCATTTCATAGGTTCCAAAATATATTAGAAAAAGCTAAAACTTCTTTTTTTCGTGGCGAAAAAACGAAGCGTTATCAAAGTGGGGTAAAAAAATAAAAAAGAACTGAAACGAAACATGGAAACTGCTGAAAGTCGGAGAAATATATTTCATAAATTTTCAGTCGCCAGTACAAAGACAGGGCTGCCTTCATCATATACTTCTGATACTCTAAATATAATCCTACCTTTGGATATTTTCTGACGCATGTATAAGTGAAACAAGGACCATTGAAGAAGAACAAGACGAAAAGGAAGAAAAAGAACAAGTTAAGAATGAAAAGGTTGAAAGTGCTACTAAAGAAGGTGATTGTAAAAACACAGAAGATAGAGATACTCCACAAAGACGTACCGATTTAGACGTCAAAGTGCTGGATGATATAGCTCTTTGGTCTACGATATTAAGATGCAATGATTGACCATATTCTTAGAAACAAACCAAAGAACATCGTGAATATTGAGGCATTAAAATCAGTCTATGAAGTGTATTACAGAGGACTTTTCTGTTATCATTTTTATATGATAAAAATAAATATAATCGAGGAGGAGAGAAATTGGCTAATATTTTCAGAAACAAGCAAAAGTGTTTACTGCTACTCTTGCAAACTGTTTTTGACATCAAAGTCCAAATTAGTAACTGATTTTCAAAGTCGGAAATCAATTAAGATAACTTTATCCGACCACGAAGTATCAAAAGAGAGTACATCAGATACGTGTACTTTGCATAAAAGGTCATCAAATTTAATAGAATCGATACCCAGCTATTGTAGAGGAGGGGAAATGAACATTATTGTAAAGAAGTCTTGAAATGAATAATATCGACTATAAAATTCTTGAATCGTTTAGGGTTAGCATTCAGAAGTCACGAAGGCGGCCAGGATTCTACAAGAAAATGAAACTACTTGACGTGCTTGGAATTTGTCAGTGAATATGATGATTTCTTTAAGTAGTACCCAGAGAAATATGCCAGTCGAGGACGAGGAAACGTTAACCATTTGTCGCACCATATTTGTAACGAATTTATAGGGATCATTGTTAAACAAGTACGAGTGCACATAACTGAAAAAATTAAGACTGCGAATTATTAGAGTATCATCTTTGACTCTATCACCGATGTGTCACATGTTGATCAATTGACATTTGTTATATGTTTTACTCAGTGGTGATATCAAAGAAAGTTTTGTGGAATTCATCCCCATAGAAGGGCACGTCTTTATATTTGGAATAAGTAGCATAGAAAATTTAGCAAAATTAGGAATGGATATTAAAAATTGTCGAGGACAATCATTTGACAATGTTTCCAACATATCAGGGAAGTACTCAGGCCTACAGGCACGTATTAAAGAACAGAGTATAAGTGCGGTTTACATATCGTGCGCTAATCATGCTTTAAGTTTAATCAGAAATTTCGTTGCAGAAAATTGTAGCGCTGCAATTCAATATTTTATGTTTGTACAGAATTTATTCATATTTTGTTTTTACGTCAACCCATCACTGGCAAGTTTTGTGTAAAAAGTTGGAAAAGTATTAATACGTCGTCTCAGTGAAGAGAGTTTTAGACACAAGGTGGATAGCAAGAGCAGATGCCGTACGGGCTCTAAAGCTTGATTACACCTATATGAAAAAAAAATTTAGAAAAACGACCACAATTATCTAGACCACTTCTGAAAAAAAAATGGACAAACATGAAACCGCCCTGATGACAATGGTTTGGAATACTATGATACAGAGAATAGATGCTACTAGCAAATCACTGCAATCAGCGGAATATGAACTATTAAAAGGCTCTAGTCTACTAAGGTCACTATAGGACTTTATCGAACATTTCAAAGAAGAATTTGAAAAAGTGGAAAAAGAAGCAACTGAGTTGTTAAGGCTACTATTTGATGAAGAAGGTGGACAAGCTCGTAGGCCACGGAAGAGAAAATGTTTTTCGATGAAAGCAAAGGAGTCGGTCATCAGTTCGCAAGATGAGAAACTTTCATTGTCAATTCATTTTAAACCATATATGATAGCACCAAGGCAGATCTATTTCGAAGAATTCAGAGGTATGGAACTGTTACAGAACATTTTAGGGTATCTGTTGATCAAAAAGAAAAAAAAACAAACCCTGAAGGATTTTTACAAAAATGACATCGATATTTCTAATTTTAAAGATGAACTAGACCTAACTTAGGTTGCCAGCGTCCAAGGCAAATTAAGTTTTGCACCCTCTAAAACCCGTTAGCATTCCCTTCCAATAGTTCAATATTGAAATTTTGGGCCCCTAAGAAATTGGTGCCAGGGGCTTTCGCCCCCCGTAGCACTCACACACTACGCCACTGATTAGAAAAGTACTATTTCTACAAGAAAACAAAGAAACCATCAAAAACTTATCTGAAATTTATCCAACTGCAAGAGAAATGTCTTCAACTTTTCCTAATGTAGGTATTATTTTGAAAATATGTTTAATAATACCGATATCAAATGTATCAGCTAAAAGAGCTTTTTCAGTTTTAAAATGCGTTAAAAAACTATTTAAGGAGTACGATAGGAGAAGACAGATTGAACAACATGGCCATATTATACATAGAACAAGAAATTTTGGACGAAATAGATACTTAAATCATCGATGAATTTGCCAAAGATAAATCAAGACGCAAATTCATATAGAAAACCCTTTTTAAGCACTCAGGTAACTTGGTTACTGTTAAATTTTTTGAATAAATTTATTTTTCTTGAAACGTTCAGTTTTATTATTAACAACTTACTGCCGGTTTAAGCAACTTACTAAAAATCTAATACTGCAATCTTTTTGAAAAACCATCAGTTCTTTACACAATTTTTTTAGGATTTAAGGTAGTATTTCATCTAGAAAAAAATTAGGGCAGGGCGCACGGACTGACAAGAGGCCATTTTTTTCTGGCCCTCTAAATACACATATATTCACGTTGAATATTTCCGGTTACGTCACCTTTACTGCTACCAATGCAGTCACGTCTTAATTTATTTAGTTCCTGTTGTTTTTTTTTAAAAATTGTTTAGTTTTTGTTTGCAGGTAACCACTTTTGGGAGTTTTTTTGGTTCCGAGATAAGTATATGCGAAAGCCGATGTGACAGTGCGCGTGATTGCAATCTAACGGCAATGTTGCCAGATGGCAAGATTAAAAAATCCCAACTTCATACAAAATAATAATTAAATTAATATAACTATAATTTAGTTAAACAATATCCTATAATAATTTAATTTATTAAAGTATCCTATACTACAGCGGTTCTTCAACTGAGGTTCGCGGAGCCATATCAGGGAGTCCGCGAGATACTCTCAGTGTTCCACAAAGATTAGGAAAAACACTAAGAAAAGAGCATTTGTTCTTTAATGCTAAGAATAAATTATGAGGGACAAAAAATTCTTTCCTTAAATGGTGAAAATTAGTGATGAAACACTAGAAATAAATATGTATGATGCAAATTCCGGGCTTTAAACTTTGAGTTAATTCTTGGGGGTCCGCGAGGGTGAGTGAACTCTGAAGGGGGTCCGCTGTCTAAAAAGTTAAACCGCTGCTATACTATATGACAAGTAAGCTTCATAAAATAGGGATGTAAAACATGCTTAGTTTAGAGCTTAAAGACAAACAAATTGATTTTAACAAAAATTTGATCTCAAAAATACGTGGAACCGCTAACGTTTGTCGGAGTAGTCCATGGTTGAAAGTCTGCAAACCTGGCAACAGTGCTTTGTTTACAAATATTCGCCAGCAATTTCATTTTGCCAAAACCATCAGTGTTATTACAGAAATGAAATAATGAAGTACAAAATTTTTATAAATCAACAAATTTCGTCACGCGTTTTGGATTCTAACGTGAGAATTTGAATTATCATCGGGGACGGATGATGTGTTATTTTCTGAGGGCTAGATGGGACATATGGGCACAAGGGCGGGCAAGTTGAAGGGCAGGGCGCTAATAGGAACGGCAGGGCATTGCTACTTTCTATTTCGCTTTAGATGAAACATTATCTAAGGGCCTCGACATTTTTACCGCCAGGGGCCTCCAATAGGGTTAATCCGCCTCTGAGTGTATGGAGTTTACTTCTGTGTTTTGGAAATTCTCCGTGTAAAAATTAAACTTGTTTAGATTAATTTCGGTGCATCTGAGTATTTGAGCCCATGTTCATCTTCTATTTTTGACTCTTTCTGCATATATATATATATACCATCCTTAATTTCACCATTATCAGGGTTATGTTTATGTTAGCGTCTCTAAAAGCAGATTTTAAAGCGGACCATAAAATGCTTTGATAGAACACAATGGAAAGATTACTAAGGTTTAATATTGCAAATCAAAGTTCTTTCAATCTAGTCTTAAAACCCTGTGGGTAAAGATAAAGAGCAGATAATGAAGTTAAATTGAAATAGGGGATAAAAATTAAATAAAATACGAATCATTGAAATTTATTATTACTCTAATTATTATAATTATAACGAATTAATGAAAAGCTAATTCAACGAACAAAGCCGCTTGTTTTATACTATTAGAACTTACAAAGTAATTTTTCTAGCTTTTTATGCAGCCAAGTTTCGGAAACCAAGAGTCTCTGCAGTGATCATATAACCACCACAATAAACATGATAACCTACATAGGCTACAGATGCTAATGCATTAGACTAATAACATATGTATTTATTTTGACCACCATTTAGAAGTTGCATTATGGGAAGTATGACGTCACACACAAAAGGTGAGTTGACCAAATACTCTGTCGAAAGTATATATGAGCCGCTAAAAACCGATTTC
>QLNU02014176.1:79919032-79952161 GCA_006491805.2 Dysdera silvatica
TGGCAAAAACTCGTTTTTTATGGCAATAAAATACAAAAGGAATATATATATATATATATATATATTGAAATTTCTTGTTTGAATAATAATTCATATACAGTGAGATCTTTATATAACGATACTGCCTGTAACGATAAATCTGTCCATAACGATATTTTTTGCAGTCCCGATAGTTATAAAGTATTTACCAGGTTCAACCTTATCTAGAACAGTGTCGTTTGCCTGTTGTCTCACATGGAAGAGAAATGCTGTTTTATACACAATTTAATATAGAGTATTTGGCATTTTCAAATAAAGTGCATTTTCTGTTGACCAACGCCTTCAGGAAATTGTATGGTTTCTCTCTCTGACATTTGTATGAGACTTCAGAAATACATGCCACTCTCATGACATAGGTTTTTGTTTCTTTTCCTCTCTCAACCCATAGGTCATCTATTTGGCATGAATACGTAGACAGGTATTTAAGTTTTTAGAATCTGGCAACACAATGGACCACAGCTTTCTTTGTTGATGATTTTTTAGAATTTCGACTTTCATACGAACATCGGGTATTACAGAACCATAATTTCTGTAAAATTCTTTTTACGGCGTTGTTTTGAAGTTAGTGAGGTAGTGAAATACATTGATTTAAGTTGAAGAGATTTTCGAGCCATGATTTTTTATGTTTTTTGGCAAAGTTTGATATAACAACAATGTGTTGATTGTATGAATTCGACTTTTGGTAATGAAGCACCATCTAAAGCAACAATTTACAACCACTTTAAATAATTCCATTTTGGACGTAGAAATATCGGTGATAAGTTTCGTGAAGGCCGACCAAACACTGCTGTGACACCACAAAACATTGATGCTGTGCGACAACTAATCACTTTAGATCGTCATGTCGCATCTGGTGAAATTGAGGCATCTTTGAACAGTTCAGGGACTAGAATGCATTCAATTTTACATGATCATTTAAACATCAAGAAAGTATATGCGCGTTGGATACCAGGCAATTTAAATCAAACTCAAAAGGATGCTCGTGTCAAATGATGCAAGGAAAATTTAAAAAGATTCAATTGTGGTGCCTCAAAACATATTCTTAACGTTGTAACAGGTGATGAAATCTGGATTTATTCCTATGAACCCTAAACAAAACAACAATCCACTGTTTGGGTGTTCCAAAATGAACCGAATCCTACAAAAGTTGTTCGTGCACGAAGTGCTTCGAAGAAAATGATTGCCTCGTTTTTTGGTAATTCTAGCCATGTTGCAACCCTTGCATTAGAGTATCGTATAACAGTAAATGCTGATTGGTATACGACAATTTGTTTGACAGAAATGGTTTCTGAAGTCAGAGAAAATAATTTAAAACGTCGCATCGTTCTTCATCATGACAATGCAAGTTTACATACTGCATTTCAAACTGTCAATTATTTGAAGCATGAAAACATTGATTCATGAGTCATTGCCCTTATTCGCCTGACTTAGCACCAATGATTCCCTTTTGTTCCCAACGATCAACGGTAAAATGAGTGGTCAACGATTTACCAGCCTAGAAGGAGCAGTTGAAGGTAAAAAATCACATGTTTCTGCTATACCGAACTCTGAATGGCATAACTATTTTGTAAATTGGTTTGTTCGAATGAAATTGTGTATTCATAGTAAAGGCAAATATTTTGAAAAGCGATAAAACGATTATTTTTTTAATTTAGAAATATTTTGTATATTATTTTCTAAAAACTTAAGTACTGGCTCTCGTATTAAATGGCTTTATTTTTATTATTGCGCTTGGTCTTCTAGTCTCAAGTATACGATCTCTTCTACAAAATATTTCTTTACAAATTTAATTACTTTAAAATGTCTCTGAATTTTACAATCAGTTTATCGTTTTGTATTAAAATAAGGATTTACTAGCTTAGCGGAAAACGTCGAATTAATTTTAAGTGACAATTTCTAAAATAACTGCAACCTCTTTTCAGTGAGCCGAGAGATTTGAAATTTTATTTATTTCATTTCTTAAATGCACCCCGAACATTTCCTTAGATTCTTTAAATTGTATTCGAGTAATTGAAATTTTGAGATTTCAGAAGATTTATACAACAAAGTATCAAATATATTTGCTAAGAAATCCGGATCAAAAGTGCCGAAAAGTAATAAAAGACACCTTGCCCAAGTCTTCGACAAATTACGCCACCTAGAAAGTACTCTCCGGTAATTACTAGACAATGAACCATACACGCATCTGAAAGGAAGTTTGGCAAACAAAAACAACTGTGTTCAACAAAGGTCAAGATGGCATTAGTGTGTCTAACAACAACGTACGGGATTTATCTTAAGAGGAAAGGAATTTCTCCTGAATATCGTAGAATTTATCTTTCGACAAAGAATCGTAATCGCACGTAAAATAACTTAAATTGTACTATCTTTATAACTATTGCATGCAGCATTTCGCAGTTGGTGTTGTTGATTTCTTTATTTTCGATTATCTCTTGACGCTTTATTCTGAGCTATGTAGAACTTCAAAGACAGTAACTAACGTGCTTTCCTCTCGAAACAAACCATGACCTTTAATAGTCTAAAATTTGGCGCAGGATGTCCTTTGATGTCTTTGCTCCATGGAAATACAATCAACGAACAATTTAATGGTCTAAACCAGGTCCAAACCTTCTTCAAACCGCGACCCACTTTTATAGTAACCAAATAATCCGCGATCCCCTTTCGTAGTAACTAAAAGATCTGCAACCCCCAGTGGCCTCCTTCGCCGCATAGTTGTTTGAAATAAAAATATTTCCATAGCAACAATAGTTGTTTGAAATAAAAATATTTCCATAGCAACAATAGTTGTTTGAAATAAAACTATTTCCATACCAACAATAGTTGTTTGAAATCACACACGCGTCCTCGCAAAAAGTATTCGTTTTTATACGAACACACTTCGAAGAAATCACTCGTCCACTTAGTCACCGAACGAATGTCATTTTTTTTACGACCAGGCTGAACGGAATTTCGACGAAACCGTCTGGTTATTTAATGAAGTACATTCTGAGAGACCTGTTGACCGAGAATACATACGGAAAACTGCCAAGAAGTTTTTGAACACTAGCAGCGTCAATGAAGCCCCTAGATCCGGTCTTCCGTTCGTCCGTTCTGAGGAGCTGCAAGTGAACGTATTGGCAAACTTTGTTGTGAACCCGATACAGCGTATTCGAAAAGTTGCAGATGTCCATGAAATATCGTACTCGAAAACCCAAAGGATTTTAAAGAGAAATGAATTTCACGCTTATAAAATACAAATCCATCAAGAATTAAATGAGGACGATCCAGACCGCAAAGTGCAATTTTGAGAACAAATGCTACAGTTAATTGAAGATGACCATGACATCTTGCGACGAATCTGCTTCAGCGATGAAAGGTGTTTCCATATAAATGGAACTCTTAATCGTCACAATTGCCGGTACTGGCATAATACCAACCCTCATGAGTTCAGGCAAGGAAATATGCAATATCAAAAGAAAGTGAACGTGTGGGCCGGTATTTTGGGTGATCGCGTTGTCGGACCGTTTTTCCTTACCGAAACGATAACAGAACGGCGGTACTTAGAAATGTTGTAGGATGACATTTTACCAGCCATAGCTGAAATTGTTGAAAATTACACAAACGCAGTTGCCAACATTATTTTTCAACAGGATGGTGCTCCCCCACACTTTTCTACAGATGTTTGAACCTTTCTATATAACAAGTTTCCAAGAAGTCGAGTTGGCCGTCGTATGTTCGTGAAATGGACACCTCATAGCCCAGATATGACACCCTTGCATTTTTCCCTATGGAATCATTTAAAATCAATAGTTTATGAACCACCACCTGAAAATATAAATGTGCTACGCCAAAGAATGAAATATGAGTGCCATAAAATTACTCCACACTCTTTTCAAAAAGTCAGAGAAAGATTTGAGGCCTGGATTTATAACTGCTAAAAAGTGTAAGGCCTTCAATTTGAACATCTACTTCATTAAAAGGTAACTTCTTTTCTTACTTTTTTTATATTTCTTTTATTTTTTAATATTTTATTGTTTTCTTTTTTAATATTTTTATTTGAGTTCTTAAGGGTTAGAATATTGATATTTTTAAGCGATCCTTGAAACTTTACATATTGGATTAATACGAAATTTAAAATTGTTACTGATAGAACAGACTTTTTTTATATTCTATAGTTTTCGGCATTTGCCTACGACCTTACTAGCGTGAGCAAAAGCCACGAGAATAAAGGTCGGTTTTGAAATTTGCGGACACGTCGTTGGTGCTATAGGCGTCGTAGCGCCATACAGTAAACGTCATTATTTTTTTCTCGATAAGACCTTCAAAACAAGGTATTACTCGATGGGGTTGCCATTTGAAATTTTCCAGTTGCCCCCTGGTGCTGCTGGTGAGTCGCAACACAGGACAAAAGTTAGTTCCTTTTCAACAAGCAACTTTCCCGAAACGACGTTTATCTGCCTGAACCCACCAAAAAATTAACAGGGGGGACTTTGAATCATCCCGTCAATATATATATTAATATATATCATAGGTATAAAGTTAACCACCATTAGTAGAATATTGCAACGTAGCCATATTGAAATAGAAAAACTTTGGAAACATTTGTTATAGAATTCCTTATAAAAATAATTGCAACTTAGTTTCTGCGACCCCCAAAAATTAGTTCACGACCCTCAGGTTGGGAACCACTGGTCTTAATTAATTTCTTTAATATGCATCATCACTTTTGTTCGATGGATATCAAAAGAAATTTTCTCTTACAATATTTCATGTTACATCATTTCATGAGCTTCAGACAATTTCAAGTGCTTTATGAATGTTCCTGAATATTGTTGAGTAATGCCAATTGTAAGCTAATATTTATTATTTGTCATCAATATATTTAATGAAATATATGTATGGTCAATTTGTCTGTCTTATGAGTGGAGACTTTTAATTTTTGAGAAAAACAAACGCAATAATTTGATTGAACATTGATGATCAAAGCATTGAATTTACCTACAAGAAAGGAGGGAAGAACAATTATTAATTTAAAACTCAATTTATTACTTAAAAATTTATCCATTTTAGATCATCGTTTTATTCAGAATTAATGAACTTTTGCTGTTTTCTTTAGATTGTTAATTATTAATTAATTAGGAGACAGTACGGTAGGCACTGAAAACTATTTAATCAATGCTCTTATCCCTTCACGAAATTATAAAATTATTATAAGATTGTCCTCTTAGGGAAAGATTTTGCAGCTGTGAAGAGAGGGAGAATATATCTTCCTTTTATTTAATTTCATACGTTTACTACTAATGGAATTGCACGTCCATTAGGTACTTTGGCAAACATACAAACGTAATTGATGAGCTTTAAGTACTTTTATATGTTCACTGTTCTAGAAGGTAAACTTGCAACAAGCTGCAGCAACCTATTTTCTTCCATTAGGAGCAGGGATTTGCCTGCCAATTTATCACCCACTGTCAATAATGTAACTTAATCCGATTTATATTTAACCTACTTTCATAATTAATGTCCTTTCATGACTATGTATTTCTGCCATATGTTACAAATGTTAAACATCTTTAACACTCATTTCTTGTTCCACGGTAAGCAATTACGGAAATCTACCAAAATAAAACCTTATTTTTTAGCTCATTACTTTTTACTTACTACCCATAATCTTAATACTGTTTTAAGTTAGCTTAATTTTTCGTTAATGTATTTTCTTTTTTAAATTTGCAAAAGCAGTATTTGTAAGCCTTGTTTATTTTTTATTGAACTGCCTTAAGCTTACATAAAATTTTAGCGTCGATATGATCGACATGTACAGAATTTTTATTTAACCTTGGGTGTAACACTTTTCACGTTACTATCGACGTTCTGCGTATTAATATTCGCTTATAAACTATTGCCAACAACTACGTATAAACTTCAAGGAATTGCTTCGCAAAATTTGAAATTTGCATCTTCGTAATTACAATTTGAGTGGATAATTATGGCGAAATCTTACTGCGGTGTTTGTTTTCACTGAAGCACTTCTAGTTTTAATAATCTCGCGATATCGCCTCTTTAAACGGGAAATAAGATCGTCTGCTACCATCGCTTCATGCACCTGAGACATTTCTAAGCTTATATTATTTCCTTCGTGTTATACATTTTCCCTGTGAAAAACCAGCTAAACGGAGATTAAATTAAACTTTTTGTGAATGCAAAGCTTTCCCACTTCGCTCGCAGGTTAAATTTGCCACCGTCATGTTCACCGTTAGATAGAAATCTCTCCAAGTTTGCTCTAAACATGTCTATTGTGAGCTGTTTGCTTCCATACTCCTCCAGCCTGTCTTCTGATTTCACCGATCTATGTTATCTGAAAATGTTTCCTCCCTGTCTTTCGTGGTCCCTTTGCACATCCCTTATCCATCGATGATTTGTTCGTGAAATACGTATATAGGATCTTACAATTTGAGGTTGCTGTATTTGCTTTATAATAATATTTTCAACTCGCTGCTTTCACACCAGCGCGTGTTCCGCTTTTATCTGTTATTATTTAAATACCTTATTTACACTTTTGTTTATATTGTAGCCTGTTGTTTATATACCGGGTGATCCAAATTAAACAGGAGGTGTTTAGACCTCTCTGTAGAGAAAACTACTCTGTCAATTTCACCCAAATTTCATACACATGCTCCCCTGAGTATGCGGTTTCGATTTCTGAAAGAAACAATTTAGTTCATATTTCGGCCGCTAGAGGAGGAAATGGCGCTGCGGAGCAGGCAATTTACATATTACTTAACATGCGCAACATCCTCTGCCTATATAAGGAGTCGTGAAGCATTTTTCCACCATACGAGGACTCCGTCATGAAACTTACTTTACCAGATCGCGCGTTACTTGTTAAGCTCTTTTATCAACGAAATAGCAATGCTTCTGCTGCACTTAAAGCATTTCGGCAGGTAAAAGGTTTACGCAGAGGCCCTCTAACGATTACAAATCTTCGAAAAATAATCTTGCATTCCGAAAAGAGCGGAACATTCACCGTTAAACCAGGACGATGCCGCAAACCACCACAAATGCAGCATTTGAAAAAGTTGCAAATGCAGTAGTGGAGCAGGAAGCAGCAAGTGCACATGGTAGCAGTAGTGCACGTGCGATATCACGGGAATTGGACATGCCATATACGACAGTGTGGAGAGTTATGAGAAATGTCCTGAAGTTTTATCCATATAAGATAGCCCACACTCAGCAATTGCTTTCTGGTGATAATGACGTGCGGAAAACATTTGCTTTGATGTTCATTGCTCGGATGACAGTGGATGATGAATGGCCTTGGCAGATACTGTGGAGTGATGAGGCCCATTTCCACTTGAATGGCGCTGTAAACATACATAACTGCCATATTTGGTCTGACACAAATCCCCACGTTCATCAACAAATTCCGTTGCATGCTCCAAAAGTGACAGTGTGGTGTGGCTTCACCTCATCTTTCGTCATTGGTCCTTACTTCTTTGAAGAAAATACGGCCTCGGGGCCAATGACATGTTCTGTTACTGGCTCTAGGTATGCATTTATGCTCTGGAACTTTGTCATTCCTTCGCTTCAACAGAGAAATTGTCTTGACACTACAATTTTCATGCAAGATGGTGCACCCCCGCACATCGCGTTGCCTGTTCAAACATTATTACGGCAAAACTTTTCGGATGACAGAGTGATTAGCAGGTCATTTTCAACATCTTGGCCGCCTCGGTCACCCGATCTTAACCCTTGTGACTTTTGGCTGTGGGGATATTTAAAGAGCTGCGTTTATAAAGGCAATGTTCCGAACTTAGCAGTCTTAAAAGACAGAATTTCGCAACATGTATCCCACCTCCAAGCGAATGAGTTACGTTCTGCCGTGGAATGTGTTGTGCATCGAATGCAATTTCTAGAGCAAAGAGACGGAGGACATATCGAGCCGTATCTGTGATGATAGTGTGGTTCCACATGTGATAGCAATAAAGTTATTGCACAAATCTTTTTTTTAGTCATACCTACTGTCCTACGGTATACTGTAATTTGTAGTTAATTTCATGTGATTGCAATAAAGGTTATTGCATGTTAAAACACTTTTTCGTTGTTAATATTAATAAATTGCCTGCTCCGCAGCGCCATTTCCTTCCCTAGCGGCCGAAATATGAACTCAATGTTTTCTTTCAGAAATCAAAACCGCATACCCAGGAGAGCATGTGTACGATATTTAGGTGAAATTGGCCAAGTAGTTTTCCCAACAGAGAGGTATAAACACCTGTTTGATTTGGATCACCCTGTATACCATTGTTTATATTGTAAGGTATTACTCTCCTCCTAGCTGGCACAATTGGCCAAGCTCAACGGAGAGTCCCTAGTTCGAATCTAGCTCGGAGACGACGCCTCTTCTTCTCCTATAACAAAAAGCTCAAGTTTGAGATACAAATATGGGTGTTGGAATTAGTACCTATTGTCTATATTATTAAAATGATATTTACAAAGCAAACATCAGAGTGTAGTAAATCATATACTAAAAATAGCCCTGTGTTATTGAAAATTTATGATAATACACATATATGTACATAGCTGAGATCCTATATATTTCTTTCTTAAGAAGACATTCAAAATTCACATATTGTTTCATTTTTACTCTCACACTCATCTCTTAATTCTTCTCTTTTTATTTACTCGTCCGTTACTCTTTCTTCTTTTTATTTTCCATTAATTTAAAGGCTATATTGCTTAGATTCAAAGAAAATTCTTATAGACTAATAAAACCGAAATTAAAATATATATTTCTTCCTTCTCTACTACAGAAATTGGTAAATATTGGAATTGCTGTTAACCGTAGACGTAAAAAGTAGTCGAATTCCTTTTCATAAGTGCAAAACTTGACTTACTTAGATAGCAAAGATCGTCCTTGGGGCGTCCTGGGGACGTTCTGGAGATCTCCAGGATGTCCCTAAGACGACCTTTGCTATCTGGGTAGCACTATATAAAACACATATAAGGCTATTACTAAAACATTTAATGCATGTTTTATACGCGTGCATTTAATTGGTGATATTAATGCATTTAATGCTGGTGTATTTAATGAACTTTCTCTTTTAAATTAAAACATATTTCAGTAATCATCAAACACGTAAGTCAGGAAATAAAAAAAAAACATTTGGGTTACTTCCCTAACCCTAGAGTTTTTATAATAAAAATAATGCTACTATTAATGAACACAATACAAAATCCATTTGCACTCAACCTTGCCGCCACAAAAAAAAAGAAATACAAATAAAAAAGGGATAAATATATCTGATATAGAAATATTGATTAAACTTGACAAGTTGACGTTTGATTTGTAGACAAGTTGTGTTTGACAAGTCGACGATTGATTAAACTTGACAACTTGAGAAAAAAATCAAACAAAAAATATTTAAGCTAAAAATTGCAGCATTTTGGTACAAGTTCCTTAATAATGACAATAAAGAAAGAGAATTACCGAGAAATTCAGTATTGGAAGGATATTAAAAGCAATGAAGATAAATATGAAAGTTGCTGACTGTTTACCTCTGCCACATCCATCACCTCTACTAACAGCACTCGAATCTCTGTCGGTCACATAACCAGTCTTTGTATGCTGTGTCAACGTTGATGAAGCCCAAAAGCTACATTCAGGAAAACAAAACCCAAAGAAATAAAGAAGTGATGTCTTGCGCTAATAGTGCTTCCTATAATGCAATCATTAGGATTGTATTTTTAGCAAGAAATGGATTGGGTTCTTCTTCTTCTTCCGTATGACTGCTGCTTTCAGCACTTTACCCGATGAATGGAGTAGATCTATACGTATTGGAAGAAAACATTTGTAAAATGAGAGATAATATTTGAAGAGGAATTTTAACTTAAAAAGTACGGCTTCCATGAGTGCCTACATCGTAAAATCTTTCGTTATTATATAGTATTGTAATTATATACTCGTATTATTGATATTAATTGTACATTATATTAGTTATTTTAATTGCATATCACCCTTTATCGTTGCGATTTTCCTATTAATCCTAGACAGCACAGGTGGGGTGTACAGTACCCCACTGCGTAAATAAAACGTTGCAGTTCTGTGCTTCCAGTGTCATCACGATGACTAAAAAAGTGAACTGTGAGTGGCCAGTGATGAGAGAAAAAAGTATAACACTGAAGAAAAACACATTTCCCCATGTTTAATGGATATTTGCCTAAATAATGTTCAGTTTGAATGTTGTTCAGCTAATTAAAGATTAAAGCTTCTTTGTACCTCACCTATCCTGGCAAGTTTTATTTTCCCACCTACCCTGTCTAGAGTTAACTTCGATGTGCGATTGTTTGCCTTTCAATGAATAAAACTGTTTTAGTGGTCTCTTTGTCTCTTGTTTAATGGCTGTTTAAATTGTTTGAAATATGTTTGTTTATCTATTTGTTACCAATTAGCGTTTGAAACTTGTGGAAACGATGTTGAGACTAAATCTAATTATTTGTGACCGATTTAGCATCGGATTTTTTTTTTTTCATGGATATAAATTTGCATACAGCAAAGTTGTATCGATGCTATCATCAGTGGCGTAGGAAATAGCGCTTCGGGGCTCAAGCCTCTCATTGAATATCAAAACACATTCTCTTGAAGGCCATATCTCATAATCTTCTTTAAAGCCATTTGAGTCCCCATAACCGTATGAGCCCCCATGAGTTTTAAATCCCTACTGGTTGTCATGGAGACACAAGAGAAGTTAGGTCAAGTAATGATACATTGCGTGAAACTAATAAATAAAATAATAAAACAAATCATCGCAATTTAATATGAAAACATTGACAGCTGTTTCAATACCACGTGTCTGTTTCCATCAGAATGATGCAACTAATACTTTTGTTAACATCGCCAGTCAAACGACACCATACCGTAGAATATAAACCGTAGAAAGTGAGAAATTATTAATATACTAAATTTATTATAATTATTTAAATAATTATAATAATAAATGTAGGCAAAACGTTGGGCCTTTAATTCATTTTTGGGCCTCTATTTTAATATAAAAACAAGAGGCCTCCAAAACGTTCGCTTCTCTGAGATTCCAAAATTAGTTAAGTCAGTGGCAGTACTTTATAACGGATTTAAATAATTGAGTGGTTGTTAAAACCAAACAAAATCAATTTTTGGCCATTTTGATGCAAATACATGTTATTGTCTTCAGGGGTCGAAATATATTAGGGGAAATTATTGAACCTGATGTTGGAACTAGGTCCTCAGAAATATAAGGAATTAGTTGGCTCTTTTTCTCATTAAGTATCGAAAAGGGCCTAGATCAGTAAATTTGGCCTTTTTTGACACTTCATGGAAAACGATGCAAGTAAACATTCATGCCATTTATATTAAAAAAAAAAGCTCATTATTCTTATAACAAATTCTTGTATCTGTTATCAAAGCTTTCTCTATAAACGTGATATGAATTTTTCAACGAATTTTACACCAAGGAGCTGATACAAAATATAGTATGTCTTAAATATTTTAACGAAAACTTAATTTAAAATTTGAGGGAACACGAATTGCTACCTGCTGCTTTGGTGACAGAAATGGGCAATGCGTAGTGTTTATTTAAACAAAAGAACAAAGAAAATTTCAGTAGCTGTGGATTAATGGTATCTTTGAAACAATTCACAACTACTCTCCGTAAAACTACCAAGTTACATCAAGAAAATTCAAACATTGTAAAACTAATCTTCGATTTTATATAAATTCTAAATCTTTCGAAAATTACTCTTCAGAAAATTTTCTTGCTGCGACAGTTAATATGTATGTGGCCTTTTCATTTTCAACACAAAGATACAGATTGCCCATTACTATGTTACTCATGAAAGCCAAGATCGTAAAGGTTTTAGTGGAGTGGTTTTCCTTTAATCGCAATTCATTGAAATCTGCGTCTCGAATGTAGAAAACGAACTCCATCCCTTTTCAGACATTTGGGCATAACAGAACCATACTCTGTTAAAAATCTGCCTTGAACTCAATTGTTTGATTGAACTCAATTTTTCCCACTTCATAGACATCCTTACAGGTCCTACGACTGGAGCTTTCACGTTCTAAAACGGTCCATCAGAAAGCATGAGAGGCTTTATATGCCAAAAAAAAAGACCTACGTATGGTTATTATTATCAATGTTTAAAAAGGTCTCCTAAAAATTTTATTCCAGTTAACACAGACATTGTTATAAGTTATTCTAGTTGATGACTTAATATATCTACAAAAAATATCAGTACCTTTTGATACAAGGCATCTTTCACATAATGTGGAAGAGGGCAATTTTCACTATTTTTAATACTCACAGCTTAAGTGGAAACTATCAATATTCATTTATTGCGAATGCCAGGCGTTTGACTATTTAGTCATTACCGGTCGGGCTTTCTAATATTTGCTAACAATATCTTGAGAAGTTTTTAGTCACTGTACACGTTAAGATGATCCGATGTCATTGGCTGGTTGCTGTTGCACAGCTTGAAATTAGACGTATCAGTCAACCCAAAGCTGAACAAATATGCCTGCAGACAATCACGTCCAGTTAGCATGCGAAATTTTGTCACGGTGGCAGTTCTTTGAGTATCCGGAATACGTAATTTAGAACGGAGTAGCACAACCCACAGGGTTTATTTAAATCCTTAATTGAGATCTCCAGATCGTTGTTTTTACTAAAGTAATAACGTATAAATAGTTTCTATGAGTGAACTGTCATACGCCCTTGTGGTATTTGTAAGATAGATGTGTCATTCTATCAATATAAGTGAATTTATAAAAATCCGAACATTTTTCAAAATGTGCGAATGTTTTTCCTCAAGGAAGCCAACCTATAATTAAGACATATCTTCAAGATAAAATTTGCATCAAGGCTACTATGATCGAAGATTTGGAAAAGGTTGTCAACTCTACTTCGGAAGAAGACTAGAATTTCTATAATGAAATAATTTAATGGCTTAGTACAACAAGTGAATAATTGGTAGCATTTACTTCAATGGTTATATGTTGTAGCATTTTATTTCTATAATTTCATTTTTAATTGAAATAAAGCCACAAAAGTCAATGAGATTTCATTATGTGAACCATTCTTAAGGCATTTTTTAGCAAAATGGATAAATGTGGATATTTCAGTTGTTAAAAAAGTGTCAAAGACTGTCAAACATTGATTGCAAACCGTCTAAGTCCAAAAATTTTGGGTTAATCTTTTTACTTCTCCTTAGAAACAGACCTACATATTTACTGTGACCGTGGAAAGGATCAAAAAATATTTGTCTTATTTAATTACGAAAACTGCATATGTTCACATTTTTCCTTGCCTTTTTTTTCCAAACAGTTTAAACTTAATTTCAGGCCCCATTTAACAGTTAAAAAGTGTAAAATTAAACTGTCTAAGATAAGCTTTTTCAAATAGTGTTTTAATTTTCAGTTTATATTTTACACAAATATATTCCGCAGATGTACGAATCTAAAAAAAAAATTACAATAGAGCAGGTATTTTGGAAGAGAAGATTTCTTTTTTAAAAGTTCTGTGAAAAGAAAATGATTTTGAAAATGCCCAAGAAATTTTCTTCCAATTTGTTTGTCCTTTCATATTTAAATATTTTTCTCCTTCGTTAATTTTATGAGAGTTCAGATCCCTCGCAGCATCTAAAATTTTCCGAATTCCTGAATTTCAATTTATTCATTTTTAGAATGTTATCGCTGAACGGATGTTTAAAAAGAATATTTTTTTTTGCAGTGAAATGTTTGCTCGGTAAAATAGGAAATGCATTGCAAGGAAAATAGAAAATAAATGTTTAATGTTCATTGAACAACTTATGAAAATAGAATAAATATTTGTTTAAAAATTTGGAAGTCGAAGTGATCTTTTTTTTTTTTTGCTTATATTCGTTCTATTAAAGAAGATTGTATTGGGCGAAAAATTTTACCCCAAAAATTTCACAGTTGATAGAAGAAATGCATATCTTTCGACATTGATTTCAAAAAATGCTTCTCCGAACCGCCCTGTCCGTTCGCTATATAATTAGAATTCATTCAGACTTTGATGTGGATTTTAAGCTCCTGAACATGAAAGAATTCAAATTTGTTGAAACGTGAATTTACATAACAATAAAAATCTTGAAATATTTTGCGCTGTTTTCCGGGCTTTCTGTTTTATCACTGGGCACGATTTTGCTTGCTTTTTCACTTCCTTTGATTTTGCTTGTTTGTTCACTGGATTTCATTTTGCTTATTTGTTTACTGGACTTAATTTTTCTTGTTCGTTAACTGGACTTGAGTTTGCTTGTTTGTTCACTGGACTTGATTTTACTTGTTTGTTTATTGCACTTGATTTTGCTTGTTTGTTCACTGCGCTTGATTTTGCTTGTTTGTTGACTTGATTTTTCTTAGTTGTTGACTGGACTTGTTGACTGGACTTGCTTTTGCTTGTTTATTCAATGCAATTGAATTTGCTTGTTTGTTGACTGAACTTGATGTTTCTTATTTGTTTACTGAACTTGATTTTGCTTAGTTTTTCACTGGATTTGATTTTGCTTATTTGTTTACTGGACTCAATTTTGCTTGTTTATTTACTGGATTTGGGTTTACTTATTTGTGTTTTAAGGAACAAGGATATCGAAGATTATGTTGCACTAGAAGATACAGTTTCTGGTGTATCTGAATTTCTGTCACAGTGGTGCACAGTGGCGGTTTTAGCAGGTGGGCCGGGTGGGCCTTTGCTTACCCAAATAGTTTAATTATTTTTTTGTAAAAAGTAAAAAGTTTGAACGTTTATCAACGCGTGAATAAGTGGTTTTTAAAAAATATACTTGCATTAAAGCTGTTTTTAGACCCAATTTTTATATGGGGGTAAGTGGGTATTTATTGTATATAAGGGTCAGAATATGTAATTTGTAAAACGTTTACTCCTTTGCGAGGACATTTCAAAAGTGTGGGAACAATTAAAAGGGTATATATAGATTGAAACGCTATCAGATTTCATCTTAACGTGAATACAAGCTGGACTAAGTTGAAAAAAATAACTCTGGATTTAAGTAAAAATTGTGATAAAGGGCCAACACAGCCAAACTTGACTTTTCCCGCCGACACATGGGTGATAAGTATAGATCATTTCACAGTACTTGATATGACAAGAATGCGTGGATTGAGCACTCTTTTATAAAAAAAGCAATATTTTGTTTTGTTGGCCGCCATTTTTCACTTCCAAAAACAAAACAATTACTATTAGCAGCAGCGTAAAGTTCTCAAAATTATTAGGGGGGGGCAAGCACATTTTATGTACATTTATACATTACAGTATATGTAAAATCGCAATTTATTTCAGATTATTGGGGGGAGGGGCTTGGGCCCCACGGGCCCATATAACTCTACGCCTATGACTACTAGTAAATATGGGGGACTCAGACTGGAATCGAATCTTGGAAAAAAGGGCCAATGGAAAAAAGGGCCCGTCACAAAAAAAGGGGACGTTCACAAATTTCATAATTTTAATTGCAATTGAAATAACTGCAATGTTCACAGCTGCAACCCTCTTAAAATGATTATCATCAGGGACATATCGAGGGGTGCCTTTATCACAGATGCTACTAAAGTCACATCTACCAAATTTTATAGACAGATAGTACACATGAGTGTCTTTATACATGACAACATATCAAAGGCATGTAGAGAAGTGCCACCGCTCCCCATTATTTACCTCGGTCGCTACTGAAGCCACATTTACAAATTTCATAGACAGAGTACACGTGAGTGCCTTTAACATAACAACCTATCGTGGCCATACCGAGAGGTGTCGTGGCCATACCGAGAGGTGTCGCAGCCCTCTATTATTTACCTCGGCTGATATTGAAGCCACGTCTACTAAATTCCATGTACATTTCTGTATCAAATCTTACTGATTTGTGTAGTTATATTTTCATGATAGCAATATGCAAATCGAGAGGGTTTGATAAGGATGATTTCCTTTTGATGTACCAACTAATTTCTATAGCTATTAAGAAATTTCATTTAATAATTATGCATTTCCTCAATTAGGAAATTAAAGACCTTTCTCATACTTCTGTTTCCATAACTATTTTTCTATTGGCTATTTTATCCAACTCATTTTTACCGCTTACCATGATTACCCAAATTGTATAATATACCCTTTTATTGTTAAATATTCTAATTTTATTTCCGTAAATCCGTTTATGTAAACTTATTTTTTTCTATAATGAAGAAAATACGCGAGAAAGATACAGACATGAACATAAATATTCACATAGACCGTGCGAATGCTTGGGTTAATATATGCAGAATGCAGTTAAACCTGTGTAAACCAAAATAAGAGTTATGTGTAATATGAGTTATGTGTAATATGTAATATTTCTTTATTTAGTAATATTATAGTTAATATGTAATATTTCTTTAATAGTTATATGTAATATTTCTTTAATAGTTATATGTAATATTTCTTTATTTCAGCCTCGGCTGAACGGAGTTTTTGCAACATGAAATGTGTTAAAACATACCTACGAACAAGCATGACTGGGAAACGTCTTCATAACTCAGCCGTTATATCCATAGTTCGTGAACTCAGCAATGCCCTCATGATTAATCCTGACACAGTAATTGACAAATTTGCACCTCGAAAGGGATAACGACGTCAGTTTTCGTTGTAAATATTCATTAAATGAAAGAATATGTTGAAAGAAATAGCGAAAATGGAGATAAAGAGGATAATAAATAGTAGGGAATAGAAAGATAATAGGATAGTGGAGAGCAGAGATATAAGAGGATAGTAGAGATTGAAGAAAAAACAGAAATAGAGATAAAATTGCGAAGAAATATGAGAAAGTATTAATTGAAAATATTTATTTTTTCATCATTTCAGAGCCCAAATTTGCATTCCTGAAATATTAAAACACAAGTTGATTCTGAAGCGTGTTATTTTTTTTATTAGGTATTGTATAGTAGACTTCGGAGTATAACCATGAGATATATGGTGTAATTCAAATATGTATTTAAGTATTTGTTTATGTAAAATAAATACAGTCAAAACTGCTTATATGCAACTTATATATATACAAAAAATATCGAGCCTCAAATTTTCTTGTATCTTTTTAATATCTAAACCCGCTTAATTTCAATTTTATACATACAAAAATTGCATGTATGCAAGTATTTTTGAAGCCAAACGAATGCTTTATTATAGAATTTAAACCGGATATATGCAAACAAACTTTATGAACAAGTTTTCATCCACAGAAAATGTGTAATTGGCAACTCTATTTTTAAGTTTTGGCTTTCCCTATCGGGAGTAGTTGTCAACCCTTGTCGAAGTGTCACGTACCAGCTTATTTATGGCTTTGTTTACGCCTTCTCCCTCCGCTTTGTAATGATAATAATAAATAAATATGTAGGTTTTATTTATCACAGAAGACAAACAATGCACACAATCTCTGAAGACATGTTTATGCATTACATTAGACAAGTTCCGTGTACAAAACATCGCACATACCAACATACATCATACGCCTATGTTCGGAATCACTATCAAATTTTATATTTGTAACTGGCGCAGTGAACTACGCGTCTCGTATTTTATTGGTCTACAAAATACTTAGTCTATTTGCAAGTTTTTTGCTTTCTTCTTTTGCACTTTTCAGTTTATATTCATTGTGAACATGGCAGATGAAAAGAAACGACATATTTGCTTAAATATTGATCAAAAGTTGGCGATTTTAAATTCTTTGAAATCAAATAATAAGACAAAGATATAAATAACAAAAGAATATGGTTGTAATTTGTCCACTGTTTTCCACAAATACGGTACATGCGTTTATGTAAGTAGCACATTATTTCTTGTTACTCTTATTAATGAAATAGTAACCGTGCATTATAAATATTGAAATAAATAATGTATATGATTTATAAAATTAGAAATAAGAATATCTAATTTAATAATAAAATTCAATAAAAATTTAATGAGCAAATTATTTCCACGCTATAGTTCAGAGAATACCGCTTTTATGTAAAACCCGCTTATATGCAAAACCTGCTTATACGCACAGGATTTTGTTGCTGCGTCCATTTGCATATATGCGGTTTCGACTATACCGAAAACTATTATGCATGTCAAAATAACATACGTTTTCTATCGGAGTGTTTCTACATTGTCCCAGAGATAGGTTCGTTATTCTCAGCTTTTCGTTCTAAAAAGGTATCCGTTAATGGAAGTTTTATTTTATATTTGTTAAAGCTAATGTACGAAAATGCCGCCCCCCACCTCTTCCGTGGCACCCACTACGGACGGCTCGTCCTTTTGGCACGCCACTGTGTAGAAACCCCCTTCCTCGGTTATCCAAATGAAGGCCCATTCATTATCGTAAGCAGAAATGAAGATAATTGCATTCAAAGTACGCAATTCAGTGTAAAACGAGAGAAAATCAGATGGAGATAAAGTTAGCCGTAATCTTCAGCATTGAGGAATTGGGAATGCTAGGAAGCCTATAGGCTCCTCCTTCTTATGTAAACTCGATGGGAAGTGGCTTCATTTATTTGCTATTAGACTTTCTCCATAGTTTCTTAATTCCATGGTAAACATGAAAACACTTCAGTACGGTTTAGTTTTGTAACCACTTGCATTCTTGACGAGGGAAGGCAAACTCATGTCTGAAACGTGCGTCAATTTTTTTTTTTTATTATTAAAAAAAATTTAAAACTACGCCTAAAACGTTGTTCTTTTTCAGTTCATTTAGTTAGACGCCAGGGTCTTTCAGACCTGTGCTCAGCAAGCTTTAACAGTCAAGAATCTTTTAAGGCTCGTTTCTACTAGACAGCAAGGCATGATATGGCCGAAATTAAGCATTCGATAGGCGTAGAATAAAATAAACAATCGGCAAATTTTTTTAATTTACATCAAAAGATTAATCAATGGATCCTCTGTGATAAAAAAATTCCTAATTTTGACATCAAAGTACACTGAAAAATTCCCAGGTTTATCCAGATTTGTTCCTAAGCCCAGTGAATGCAACTTGATCTAAACGCACACGTATACATTTATAACTGAATTTTTGGATTCATTAACTTCGTTTCTGATTGTAATTTCTTTCATAGCGGAAATTAGTTTTGAAAGTTTTCATCTAAAATCAATTAGCTTTTTTAAGTTATTAATTATTAATAATCGATTGATAAATTTTATACGTCCAAATATAATTTTTTTATAAAATTTTACATTTATATTACAACCCTATAACCTTTTCAACAGGGCAATGAAGAATCATGTAATTTAGTTCTATGATTGATTCTATATTACGAAACCAATGTGAGCTGCAAATATTTCGGACAAGCTCTCTCGTTTGTTTAAGGTAAACTTTGAATAATAATGTGTTTGAAAATATCAAAACTCCTTCCAAATCTAGCTATATTATATATATATATATATAGGTAGTTATAAGTGTAACCAATCCATATCTAATTTTTTTACATAATAATAAATTTATAAAGTGGTGATATTGTTTTCGCACTTAGACAGTCAAAAAAAAAAAGTATTGGCCGCGTATAGATTATTTCTTTCGTGGATAAAAAAATCCATGAAAGAAAGAAAGCATCATGCTTATCATAGGCGTAGATTTTTCATAATTATTGGGAGAGGCGGGGCCCAAGCAAATATTTTGTGCATTTATACATTAGAATATATGTAAAATTGCATTCTATTTCAAATTATTGGGCCCATATATAATGGGCCCAATATTTTGAAATAAAATAGGGGGCTCGGGCCCCACGGGCCCCATATAATTCTACGCCTATGATGCTTATATAACCAATTATCATTGAAAATGCATTGGCTGTTGCTAAATATTGCAATACTAAAAAAGGGATATTTTATATGCGTCGTGAAATTAATCTGTGCTTCTAATTCCTAATTTCGATGATCATTGCAAAAGCAAAAGTCTATAGTGTAGTAATTTAAAACTAATGAGGAGGCTTAAATGGTGTTGGGGTTTGTTTGCTTTGGTTTTTTTTCGGTGGGGGGGGGCTCAAGTGGCTTTAAAGAAGATTATGTAATGCGGCCTTAGGAAAAACAGTATGTTCTGATATCCAGTGGGGACTTGGGCCCCCTAAGCCCTTTTCCTACGTCAGTGACAAAAGTAATATTTTGAAAAATAACCAGTTTTTATTTATTCCCCCCCACCCCTCAGCTATTATCTTAAATTCAGTTCTAAAATCTATAAATATGTCTGACAAAAGATGGCGCCACTCTCTACAGTAATTTTAAATATCAATTTAATGGAAGCCAGCCCGCTTATTAGAAGAGCTGAAGAAGGATGAGGCCAGGAAGTTGACTCCCCCCTGCACAAATAATCATTAACTCCCCTGGAAAATATTTTTGGTTTTATGTTTTCTCAAAATAAATTTTTGTGGAATTTTTTTTTAATTCGTAATCAATTTCGCATCATCCGAAAATTCAACTTTCAGTGTAAATGTTCAAGGAAGCTACGAGATTTATCTTAAATCCTGCTTAATCATGTATTACTTATACACTGTTTCTTTTTCCCTACACATTGAGAACTCCAGTCTGAACTCAAGCGTGAATGTTAGAAATGACTATCTATAAAAAAATTCCCCAGAAAAAATTACACAAAAACATGCTCCCTTAGCGGGGGCGTAATGACTCACCGAGACTCCATGACATGTAGTGGTGCATCCTCCGATCACCGCGCATCTCGCCTGCCTGGAAGCAAAATTTTGTGGAAGTTATTCGAACTACTATTTTGTTCACCTCTATCCATATTTAAAGCTATTTTACACGCATAATTTCAGATTCTACTACTTAAGGTTTAGTAAGACAAAATTGTGTTTTACTCCCCAACCCCGATAGTTGGCGCCCCCGTACTAGTTCATTCACCGTCCTCTTGGGGGGCCCAGCCCGCTCCTGCCCAGTAACCTTGTGTGTTGACCATTATTTGGCCATTGTGTTAACCTTGAGAAGGGTAATAATATCTTACAAAACCCTATGGCGTGCTCGTCAGCCATATTGAATTACGTTGTTCTTTAAATCATTTTGTGTGGATATTAACGTTATTATTACAGGAGAATATTAGTTTGCCAAATATATTCTGTGTATTTGTACAAAGTAAGCATGGGTAGAGAAAAAAAAAGCCAGACGACGTTTTATGGGTTTAGGCGCCAGAGCCAGGCTAAAATAAACCATGGAAATCCCATAAAATGTCAACTTTGATTAGGGGCTTGTTTGTCAATTCTGGTATCGTAAACTCAGGGCGTAGTTAAACTCAAAAACAGTAGACCGCCCCGCGAAAGGAAACCTATCAGAGATCAGCAGTATAGTTTGTATATATAGCAACAGGCAAATGTACTGGCAAAACGAATAATCCTGTGAGTGGATTGTGTAATTTAATGTGATTGACTTGAGGGTCGTGCTGGGGATAGTAAGAGAAGAAAATAGAAGAGAAGAGCGGGAGCAGCGTACGGAAAAGGACGTCTCAACTTAACGTGAACTTGGAGTTCGGTCGGAGCCTTTAGAAGCAAACAGGTGAGGCTACTTCCTACTTGAAAGTATCGCACGGGCTCCACTTGGGAAGTTTTTATTAAAGCTCCAAAAATTCTCGATTCGCTCACGAGCTACAAAATCGTACACCACAGCTGCGTAGAGTTATATTCATTGCCACTGCAGAGTGAAGAATTCCGGCTGACTATAATTATTCATCGTTGATTTTCGCATCAGCAAATATGGCAGTGCCATGGGCGGCAACATCTCATCAGCATAGCGGCATAATGTTAATATACCCATAATGCATAGGAGAGGTAAGCGGCTTTTGGCGCTGATAACGCTCCAAACCATGATGCCACATTGACGGACAATCTGGCTCTCGAAAACGGCAGAGGAATCCCTCCGATGACCATATCACCTCCAGGCTCTCACACAGTTATCATAATTGGTAAGACAAAAGCGGAATTCGTTGTTAAATACAATATTCTTTTCTTCACCCCACACGATTCTAGTGCAAGTTAAACCATCAGTTGCAACCATTCTAGGCGATGATGATGATGATCGATCGGTATTAAAAGAAACCTTCGCAATGGAAGGCTGCAACAAACCTACCGAAGCCAATCAGTGCAACGCCATCTGGGTTAGTATTGGAGCATCCAAAACCACTTACACAGCAAAATGTCGCCAGTCGTGAATTACGGCGTGCTATGGTATAACGTCTGATACGACGATCTGTGCACACTGACATCGATCTTAGAGCTCCGATCCCACTGTCTCCAAACGAAACCAACGGTTGTAGCATCACATTGCGTTTTCGTCACCATATGGCCAGTGGCGGTTCAAGGCTAGGGCCGTGGGCCATGGCCTCCAAGATATATCCCGGTTTTATTATATTGCCAATATGCACGGACGTCGCTAGCCGCGCCCATGCACATAGGGCAGGAAATTGTGCCCTTAAATTTTTTTGTCTAAAATCGTTACTGCATATGTCATAAGTGCTAATCGGGGCGGCACGAAGATCTAGGATGCAAGCCAGGCCTATAGCCAGGATGAAGGGGTAACTAGGGCAAGGTAAAGTACATATGGGGCACAAGGCACCCGAGGATTGTTCTATATATGAAGTCCATATATATAAGTAGCTCGATGGGCCAATTGGGGCACAAGCATGGGGGGAACTGGGGCCAGGCCCCTGCTGGCCCCGGCTTGGCTACAGGCCTGATGCAAGCTCTCGCGAACTCACTCATTCATTTGACAAAATTGCGTACGACAGTGCCTTAAAATCATTAGCACTCCCTGTTCGTTTGACCTCCCTCGTTCCTTCGAATGGCGGCTTCACGTGCTGGTTATCTACTAGTATCATACGCACAATTCATATGATTGGCCATAAAGTTTATCCCCATGCATAACTTGTCCATATACATCCACTCTACAATTTACATAATACTGTATTCACATCTTCATGATGTGGAATTTACTGTTTCAAGCATCAAATAAGTACGAACACCATATTTTTACGCCCCTTTTTTTTACGAATATCGAGAATTATTTATTTATCCAGAATTATTGTTTATAGATATGCTGGATCATTTGTTTATTTGTGAATATTCAGAATCAACAACTTCTAACTTTGTGAGTATAATTTCAAGATGTTTTCATACCCTTAATAGTCGTTTAATGAAAAAAATATAGTTTCAGAAATACACAGTGATAGCGATTTTACATAAAAAACATTAAAATAAAATTAACATTTGAAGAAATTACTTCTTTTCTTTATTTTTACTTTTTTTCCATTCTTCACCTCAGTTTACCGTAAACCCACACATACAGACAGATATCTCGATTTTAAATCGCATCATCCAACATGCCACAAAGCTTCCGTTGTTAAAACATTAAGTCTTAGAGCGAATTCTCACTGCAGTAATGAAACACTTTCAAACACAGAAACAAAACACATACACACGGCACTTAAAAATAATGGATACCCTAAACGATTCATTCTCAGAAACTGTAGACCCAATAGTACATCTTTAAACAATACATCTCACACCCGCATATCTATTCCATATATTCACGGCATTTCCGAAACAATCTCTCGCATCCTTAAAGAGGCAAATATCAAAACATTCTATTCCCCTGTCACAACACTTCGCAAACAACTTACAAAAGTTAAAGACCCAGTTCCACCAGAAGATCTCACAGGCGCCATATACCAAATACCATGCAAAGACTGCAACAAACATTACATAGGACAAACAAAAAGAATGATCAAAACAAGAAAAAAAGAACACAAACAAGCACTCGCGAAAGGAGACATAGCCTCACGTCTGGCAGAACACGCTTTACAACACGGACACGAACCCGACTGGGACTCAACAAAAATACTACACCGTCACATCACAAACAAGAATAGTAGACTCTTCTTAGAATCTTGGGAAACTTACAAACTACACGGGAAAGCCATTAATACATCACAACCACTTCCAGAAACTTATAAACAACTCTTACTCTGAAATGTATGAGACATCCCCAAATTAGGTAACCCGCAGTGTGGGTTTCTCATTGGTCCCTATTGGGGTTCTTCCATGATTCTATTGGAGGCCTCCCATTGGTTCTCATTGGGTTTTCCCATTCTGCGGGACTACTCTGATGAAGGGTTTTCCAGAAATTTCAAGTATAAAAAAGAGACAGAAACATAACATCGTCATTACTCCTGATGAAGGACTGCTGCTGATGCGTCCGAAAGCTTGAGTGATCTTTTTCATTGCTATTTTACCAGTGTTTAACCTTTTTATGTAATATATTTCTTCTTCTTCTTTTGTTGTACTTCTTTCATTTTGTTTGTATCATATTTATATCTTTTATCCATTCACATTTATATTTTTTATCCCATTCTTTCCGGTTTCCTTTATTAATTCCCTTCCCTTACAGGTGCAATGAAAAGTTTCAGCGTTCATAGAAAGCACTTTTTCTTTTTAATTTAATATTCTGCGGCTACAATTCCTGAAGTAGGTGAGACTAAGGATCGTTGCCCTTTCTAGACCTGTAACCAGGATGAAGGGGCAACTGGAGCTAGACAAAAGGTAGATGGGGCACAGGGCACCCAGAGATTGTTCTATAAACATGAGTAGCTGGATGGGGCAACTGAGGCCACGCCCCTACTGGCCCCGGCTTGGCCCTTTCTCTTACTGTCATTCTTCTGCTGCCTTTTTTCATTCCATTCAGAATTCAACTATCTTTTTCTAGAGCAGTTGGTTGGTTGTTGTATTTTTATGGCGCAAGGACAACAAGGGTCATTCTGCGTCTTCTAGAACAATCAGTTTAGTTACATTGTAATGACTTATAATTACAATTTTAACTACCATTAGTTACATGCCAACTGACTCTCAGATTAAATATGCAAATTTTGGGATTTTTTAAAGCAACATAATTTAGAAGCTGCATAAAATATAATTTCGAGTCAAATAATGAAGCTTCTGAGGAAAATTTCTCTAGACATTTCATCACATTGGATAGTTTGTCATTGAGGTACAACTTACTTTCATGATAATTTTGTGGCTCAAGATCATGCCAACGAGATTAGTGAAAATAACTTAAGTTAGAAAGAAGTGTAACTTTCGTCAAAACATAAAAGAAATTTTGAAGAGTATGAAAAGCAAATTATCGAGCCTGCACTATTAAAAATATAAAGTATTACGTAAGAAACAAATATTACTGTATCCACGTATGTGATTCACGAAATCGTCTTCTGTAGATTTCTGTAGATTTTCAATAGATATTTATGAAAACTGTATTACAAATACTATTTTAAAATTTTTAGTTAGAAGTATAAAAAAGAAAGCGTTTAGTAGAAATATTTATTAATAATTTGCGGCAATAATTGTATTATAATGCCATCACACCGAATACCCTTGAACCTTGCAAACTTAAAGTTCCGACTTGCATTTCCGAAACTATGGTTTTTAAAACATTATTGAACTCTGTGCTTTCAAAATACATTTATTATGAACATAAATTGATCTTTACATTTTTAATTTAAAGTTTTTTCTTGTTTTTATGGCATTCGTTGAAAATAAAAAATATATCTAGGGTCCTGAAAATAAATGCCACACTCCGTTTCACTACATTATTTTATTCTTTCCGCAGGATGAGAGTGTTGAGGTTGATTCAAAAAATTTTATATATTTTATACTTGGAAAAGTCGTATAATTTTCGTTAACATTTTGCTAAGGCGTTCTTTTTTGGAAAAAAAAAATCAATTTTAATAGTATAGATATTTTCGAAAAATCGTTCTCGTGGGAGAAACAATCGAATCATCGATTTACGAAATCGGAAATTACGAGAGGCAAGATGTTTAAAACGTACAAATTTTTATTTGCCAATAATGGCATTACTATAACTTCTCAGAGGATAGCAAAATCATGTTCAGTAAATTTCCAGATAAGCTGATTAAAAATTGATAAATGTTGAATGCCTCCGTTTTTACTTTTTTTCGCTGAGCGGTTTTTTTTTTGTTGTTTTTTTCGTACGCCAACGAAGCCATGGACATAAAGCGCCATCTATATGTCGTTTCCTTTTTTTGCTACGCGCCATTTTCTTTATTTCCCTCGTATTTTGCTAGTCGTGCTTAGTTTTTAGCTGGAATATCCCTATTTTTATAACTTTTAATAAAAAAATAAGCCAAGCCGTATTCCCACGCGTTATTGTTAACGGCTTTTGCGTTTTCAGTAAACGTCCTTTTTCAGGGTTATTTTTTTTCCCTCAGTGACGTTTGAAGCCGAGCCAGTGTACAGGTTGTGCCATCTAGTGAGACTTCTAGAAGCCCGAATTCCTGTTTTTTTGTCAACGGCCTCTTTTTGGTCGATTGCCGCCGCGTCGCTCAGCCAGTTTTCCGTGGAATTGCGTACGTGTTCATCAGGCAGAGGGATGGCGGTAGCCACGGACCCGGGCCCTATATTCTTCACTAAAGCCACCCCTGAACAGTGGAGTTATGTGCTTTCGCAGTATAAGGAAGTACTTAAGGAGCGTGCTTCTAAAAGGACCAAAAAAGGTGGACCTGAGGAGTTGATTCGACTCGACACTTGGTAAGTTAGAAAAAACCTTTGTTCAGTGGACCTCAAGGCCGTTCACCCATCGCGCTCGCCTTTGTGTGTGTGGCGATCGCGATTTGATCACTGCTGCCGGTAGAGATGGGTTAAAGAGGGTACGAAAAAAGAAATTGACAACACATTCGAAGTTCGCGGGATTAAAGGTCTTCGGCACGTGTTAAGTGTTGGGGCTTATGTCGCTCACTATCAAACGAACATGTCGGAAGGCATAGATCGGAGCGGTTGGCTTAGCATTTTTTTTTTTTGCTAATTTTGCGATCGTGTTTGGATTTTGATTTTTTTAATATAGAATTTCGATTTGATAATCGAAGATTTGTGGAAGAGGAATAAAATTTCATTTTTCAAAGACTATTTTTAAATAAAAACCAGTTTTTTCTTCCCCTTCTCCCCCCACCTCTCCACCACCCTGTTTGTCTTTATGCTTGGTTAGCCAACTTATTAATGCTATGATGATTTAAATAATGCGGCTGAAAACACATACTTTTTTATCAGCTTTTGATAGGAAATATGAATCTACTTCAAAATAATATGTTTACTTTTGATTTCTGATATGTTTAATTTGTTTTCAAACTTATGAAGATTTCCATAAAAAAAAACAAATTATCGTTAATGAGACAAAGTGTATGTACTTACATAAAGAAAATTTAATGTATTAATTTTTTGCCCAAATAAATAATGAACAAGTTATAATCATCACACCTATTTCATGTAATTTAAAAATGTCAGATTTTAAAAGCAAAACCATTCACATGCAGTAAAATTTATTCAAGAATCTTATGCAATTTGGGATATGCTTATTGTATGTATATCATGCAAGTGGGGGAGGGGGGGCAATCTAGTTTGTTCCCTTCCAGAGTTCTAGTTTTCGAAGAGGTCTAGATGTTCCTTAGAAAAACAAGCACTAAAGTTAACAGATTAATGGAGAGAGAGAAAAAAAAAGCAAATATTTGGTTCTAGAATAGAAATAAATTTATTCAACCGATGTACATTAATTGTTGATACATCTGTTATATCATTCTGACAATACAATTAAAATTTGTTTAGATGTGAAGAATATTGGCAAGAAGAGGTGGTATCAGTGCATAATGTTTTACCCGCTGAATTTTTTTTCAGAAAAACGACTGGCAACAGTCAAAGTGACCAGCCACCATGTTGTTTATGGCATTTTTTGTAATTTTCAGGAATCAGTGAAGGTGTTGTGGGTGGAGATGCTTTGCCCTCACACCCCCTCACTTTGGGCTACACCCTCGGTGCCCGTTTACATAGTCTTCGAATACCTGTGAGTCAGTATAAAGTTGAATCACATAAATCCTCAAAGTCAGTCGGGAGGGGAGCAAAAAGTGAGTACTCATGTAGTTTGTGGGGTGGATGTTTACGGTGGGAAAATAGTCTCAATTGCATGCATAATTCATAAAAAAAAAAAGTCAGGTGCTTAGATATTTTTACTGCAATTAACAAAACACATCGAACAACGTGAGGCAAAAAATAAAAAAATGGTGTATCACATCAGTTTTCACTGCACTGTACAGATGTGTGTGTGACGTCACAAGCCGATCTACTGAAATTTAGAACGATTTCAAGAGGAAAGAGAAAGAAGTAGGTAATGTGCCATGTAGTAGCACCGAAGAGGTTGAAAATAGAGGGGAGCATAAAGCAAAAGTTTGTTGTGAGGTTCTCCACCAATTAGATAACGTATTTCATAAATCATAATTTTATTGATTTAGGGTTCCTTAATGTACATTGTTTATATAGAATCAATGAGTAGAACAATTTCTCAGTATGTATATTATCTGAATCCATTATAAAACAAAGCATTGTTTTATGTAGATGTGTGGCCTCTTGAGAAACTGTGATATAGGGCAGGATAAAACACTGAGTTATACTTGCGTCCAAGGCCAGCCTTATAGCGGGGGACAGTGGGGGGGGCAGGGTCTCCCCTCCCAATCGGAAAAATTAAGTTCCAAGTTGGGAAAATCCGGTTAAACTCGGGGGGTGGGGGGGAGGATGAATAATGCATTGGGTAGTTCAAAATTCATGCAATTTCAGTTGCCAACTTGTTTTGGCAAACATTTAGTTTTTTGTTTTTTTTTACTGTTCACCTTTAGACAATTTGAAAATTTTTTGATGTTGGCGAAATCGGTAGTTACTTTGAGAAAAAGATTGACTTTTTTGCTTTTGTTGGTCGAAAAATTTTGTGATTATAACTGCCCATTTTGTTAGCAGTTATTTCCGTTTCCATGCCTTTGGTATATTGTCCAGCCCAGGGCTTGCCTTATTTGGGGAGTCTCCCTCCAGTTGGAAAAATTAAGTTACAAGTTGGGGAAAATCTGGTTAAACTCGGAGGGGGAAAAAGTGATGAATAATTCTTTGGTTAATTAGAAATCTATACAATTTCAGTTGCTAACTTGGCAAAAATTTAGATTTTCTTTTGGGGATGTGGAATAAACTATTTTTTTTTACTTGTCTTTACACAATCGGAAATTTTTTTGACGTTGGCAAAATTGAGAGTTACTTGGAGAAAAAGATAAGGCTTTTTTGCTTTCGTTGGTCGGAAAAATTTGCGATCGTAACTGCCCATTTTGTTAACAGTTATTTCCGTTTCCACGTCTGTGGTATATTGTCCAGCCAACAGGGCACCAGAACCACAGATTCGGGGACTTGCTTTTCCGTCTTCTCATTTAACCCACATTTTAAGTGTCACAAAGAAGCCAGGATGTTTTCTGGGTGTTCCTTATATTGAATCCAATTTGCAACTGACCATAGATCTCAAATTTGCTGTAAAACTGAAGGGTCTGTCTGTAGCTATATCTGTAAAGCAGCAGGCTGAGGTTTCAAATATTTCCTCTCGGGTCGTAAAATGCTTTTAATGTCTGTTATCATGGATTTTTTTTTTTTATTTATTTAACAGTAAATGCTATTTTTAAATACATATACAGTAAAACCTCTCTAAGGTGACCACTGTCGGTTCTATGAAAAAGCAGTCGCTCAGAGAGGTGGTCTCCGAATGGAGCTAAATTTAGAATTGGATCTATGGGGGAGGGAGAAAATCTGTTTCCAGAAAAAATGGTTGTTAAGTGGGGGTGGTCATCAAGGGCAGACACACTTACATTTGTGGTGGGGGTCAAGAACGGAATTTGCCATGGTCTTGGAATAACACCCTTCATTTATCATAAAAATTTTAATCTTTTATCATAAAAAAATATATTTTGGGGGGGTCCTGACACCTGTGTCCACCCTTGGTGGTCATTAAGTGAAGATTTACTGTATGTATGTACGTATAATGTTTATCAATGCTTTTGGGTAGTTGGAAAATTTTGTGCTTCTCCCCACAATGGAGGTATGCTCGGGTGATCCCTGCTTGCATCTTATTCAGATAGGTCTGGTGGGATACCAGAAAAAATTTCAATTTATTTTAGTGAAATAATTTTGATGTCAATTGTATTATGTTAATACTTTTCAAATTCAGACCATGATGTCAGCTAACATTAGTATAAAAGGGAAAAACGTTTCAAAGGTGGAAGTGGGTTGACACATCCTGTAAATATATCACAGTTTTATCGGGGTATTTACAGATAGTTTAAAATTTTTGTGATTGGATATAGCTACGTACCTTGAGATTTTAAGATGATAAAATAACCTAAACAGCCATATTTATTGAAAATGCTCCATTATGCCAGTTTCATTTCAAGGATGTCATTGAATGTTCATTGACCAGAGTTCGAAGAATAGTAGTGAAATTTGATGTATAATGACATGATTGATGCGAATCAGTTTGAAAATAGGTAGTTCTGTTGTCCTGCTCACTTCTATATGATCTATATAGTAATGTAGCAATTCAAAATTCATGCAAGGGACTCAAGTGCTTTTGAAGATGATTTCACCATATGGCCTATGAGAAACTGATATTTTAATATCCAATAGCAGGAGGGGTGGGGGAGGCCTGAGTCCTTCCCTTTCCTACAGCGCTGGATTTATGACTCTTCTCAAAACATCTGGATTGTGGCAATGTGGCTTTTTTTTCCTCGGTACAAACTTTTTTTTTTTTTATATATTTACTAAACTCACATAGATCATTTACTTCATCATTGCCCACAATATAATAATAATAAGGTTGTGATGTGGGTGACTAAGCTACAGGACAATAGCTATGATCGATCTTTCTGACTATATCTGAATATATAGTCAGACAAATTTTTCATCACTGCTGAATGTGTAGGACATCTAACTGCGGTCATGTTTGATGTAGCCTACCTCTGTCACTTGTCAAAATATGTAGGAATCTTTCTGTGTTCGTTATTTCGTATCCAGTCATGTTCAACCCCTGGAAACTTCATATGCCAAATTCCTCCAATCATTTCTGTGTACTTTTTTTTTCTTTCAGTTGTGCAATACTCAGTTTTGTGTCTGCTTGGATGATTATGAGCCAATGTCTTCTTTGCTGGCCTCTCCTTCTGAACCCAGAGGCCATTCCCAGCATCATAGGTTTTTATAGAGTTTATGCACATGACATGACCAAAAAAAGTCAGTCATAACCTGTATTCATGATATGCGGCAATAAAACTTGTCCACGCACATTTGCCGAAATTTGTTGTTGGGATGCAGAAGGTTGTAGTACCACATAGTTTTCACTCAACCAAGCATGATGAATTCTGAAATTTATATCTGTCCTTGTAAATTTAGCATTGTTTGACTACAAAATGTTTTCCAAGAAAATTAATAACCTATTTTTTATGGCATCCATGCATAAAATGCATGAAAATTATGTTAGTGTAAAAATTTCACTCTCCTAAAGTGGTACAGATGGAGTCTTTCTCAATATTGCCCACACATTTCTTTTTGAGAGGCTTGGTTATATATGGTTAACATTTGTTGGGGGTATTGCATATTTTATTCAGTATGTCTTCATCATAAATGGATATTTGCTACAGTTGACCATGATTCTCCAGATTTTCATTAAAACCATGTTTGCTGAACTACGTCAGTAATTTGTGCATTACTGACATACATATATCTTTTATGGATCGATGTAAAGGATAAAATAGATTATTATAATATTTAAGTATAGTAATATTGATATATAATTAAAAAATATATATATTTAGAGGGGGAGAGAGAGAGAGATTGATTGATAGATATAAAAGATAAATACAAATATATGAGAATGTTCAGGTTGCTGATCATCGCCAAAAATGGACAACATCAGCTTCTAGGAGATGCCATAATGAAATGTTTTTGTGATGCAGTACTTTTCCTGAATCAGTGCATACCTTATGTGAGGGCATCTCCACTGCCTACTAAAAACGTTAGATAACGAAGGTGCCTTAATTTGTTGAACTAGTAAACCTGGTGATAGTACAATTAAACGAAACTCACCTGTGTGCCGCAATGTTGGGGGCATAAGCTACATGTTGTGGAAAGATTGTTCAGGAAAGCCAGGAACATCTTATGTGGGACAGTGTTGGTGTGCTGTCGTGCCATGGGGTCTTTGGAGTGCAAAATATGGTTAACACTGTAATATATGAAACCTGCAGGGAACAAGCCACCATATTCTTTCCAGCAGTCAAACACCGTTAATTCTGGACACATATTCGGATTCAAGCGAACTCTCTTTTATGAAATTGAATGGGATTCAATGGGAAATTTCTTAACCTTTCGGCTCTAATCGGAAGAAAATGAATAAATTTAGACCAGTAGGTCCCGAATTGGGGGTCACCACAACTATTTTTAGTTGCAATTATTTTTATAAGGAATTTCATACCAAATGTTTCCAACGCTTTTATATTTCAACATGGCTACACACATTGCAATATTCTACTAACGGTTGTTAACTTTATATCTGTAATATACATTAATATATATATATATAATTAATATAATTTTGTATTTAATGTGTTTTCTTTACTCTTTTAAAAATGCTTTTATTATGCAAATGTGGCGGCAATAGACATAAAGGTGGTGGGGGGGGTCGCAGATTACTTGGCTGCTTCGAAAGTGGGTCGCAGCTTGAAGAAGGTTGGGAACCACTGATTTAGACGTTCGGTTATTTTTTGCTACAACTTCACAAACCCTGTCCGTCGAATCAATAGGGAGCAATACTAAAAAAAAATGGTGACAGAAGCGAATGTTACTAACAGTGAGATGCTATAACATCAAATAGTGAATGAGATCACATCAGAAACCAGGGTGTCTACTCATCTGGAATACCTGGAAAAGTCAGGGAAATTTGAAATACAAAGGCCCAAGTCAGGGAAATTTGAAATTCATTGTTATAATAAATAACTTATTAAAATAATTTTCCTGAACTGTGCTTTTCATACCACATTACCTACTGAAAAATTTGAAAAACTTATACTCTTGACTAAACCTCTTCCAAAAATTACCATTTTGCACCAAAACTAATATAATTTATATAAAATTATTAAGCCTATATATTTTTCAGAAGAAAATGTTTACCAAATATATAACTAAAACTTGAAAAACAAAAAGTGTTTTTAGCT
>QLNU02014176.1:79961237-79971410 GCA_006491805.2 Dysdera silvatica
TCAATACGGAAACTGCAGTTTTGCAAGTAAGCAAAAAGGCTTTCCGTAAACCTCCAAGGGATCTGTCACATGCCATTTCAGGGCTTACCAATTTAAAAGGTGTTGGGCCAGCTACAGCGTCTGGTAAGTACTTAAAGTTTTTTTTGCATAATTATAAACATGAATTTATGTTAAAAACAGGACTCCCTCTCGGCTGGAAGCCTTGTAAGCTTGTTTATCAAGTAAATATGTCTTCCATCCCACTCTTCTCTTTACATATATATGTGGGAGTGGGTAAGTAACATAGTTGTTACCAGTATTTAATGGAGAATTCTAATTTTTTCTATTTATTTTACCTTTTTTTTTTCCAACCACTTTTAAAAACAGTTTTTTTTTTACAACAAACAATTCATTGTCGTTTTTCATAAACAACAGAAACACCTGTAACTATGCAGTAGTAATGTATTCACCCAACATGCTATTAATCTGTGTTTTCGACTTCCAATAGTATCCATCTCCCGTCCCACAAATACCCAGACAAAAAAAAAAAAAAGGTCTGTTTACTGTAATCCTGGAGCAGTTAGTTGAAAGGAGTCCCTTTAAAACCATTTTAGTATTATGCAAGATAATATTGAACATAGTATTATGTGGATTAGTAAGTAAGAAGCAATGTTACACTTGTAACTTTGTCTTTTGCTTATTAACCACTATATTATAGTATGAATTATTAATTACTAGTACCTGGGAGTTCAGGCAAAGTGGTATAAATACTTGTTTTGATTTTCCTGATTTTTTTTTTCCTTGATAAATATCCCTATTTTGGCAATGTTTGGTGGGTTTTTGTTTTTTTCTTTTAGAATCCCTATACCTATATGCAACAAGCTTAGCACCCACCCTTCAAATATGGTCACATAAAAAAAAGTTCCCCAGTAAAAAATCCTGCAATTGATTTTCACAAGATGGAGAACTTGGATATCATCAGTCTTGCATTACTGCTGATATTTTGACCAAATTGCTGAAATTGTCAAGTTTTTTAGATAAAGTAGTAGTGGATATTAAAAAAAGCGAATACCTATTTTTTGCAGTTCCAAAGTGAAAAATGGATTGATATTATTCAATATTTTTCGGAAAACTTCTAAAATTTATTAAATTTATGAGGGGTGGGATGGGCAAAATCTCTTTTCGTTAAAATAAAAAAATTGTAGGCAAACTTCTGCAAGACCGTATATCTATCTAATCCCTGGTGAAATCATTAAAAAGAAATGCAAAAATGTGATTTCTGTAAATCAAGACTTTGAATTCATTAAGGATATAGCAAAGTTTCTTAGTGGTGGTGCTATGGAACTGTCCAGTCTCCTACCATTGCTTTAGATGCTCACCTGTACTGTCAGTTGAAATGAGGATATCTTTTTCATATCTAAGAATTCAAACAAGCATGTAGTTGTAACATGTGACAAGAGAATAGGTCATTCAAAGAATCCTCTTGTAGAATTTTTTTTAAATGGTTAAATACTTTTCCCCTCCCTCTCAACAACGTCAACCTCTTTTATTCTAGTTTAAGGCAGTAGAGAGAATATATACATTAAATTTTTATAAACGGTCTTTAGATCTTAACCTCCAGTCTCCTATGGGCTTTCTTCGGCATTTCCTAAAGTTTCAACACTTTTCTTTCCTAATCAGAAACTAAACTTCACTGCTGTATACAACTCCATTCATGCAACTTTCATCCCCCCACCCCCGCCCCTGAAATTCAAGTTGCATCTACAAAATCATCTAACCAACAAACTATTTTCAGATACACTAGTTGTGAAATAATATATCATCACTGAAGTTTTACAAAAAAAATAAATCAGTTTTAGTTATTGATCAGTATATATATTATCTAATTATCTTACATAATATATTATATTATCTAATTATGTGGGCCTGTTATCAATCTACACACTACTAGAAATATATGTTTCAGTGTTTTCTCTGCATGTGCAATTCTTAAGCTCCAAGCTGGTGTTTGCATTATTGTGTACCTGCCCCTGCAAATTATATGCAGCACATCTAAAAACGTATATTTGCGTATTTTAGCTATTTTAGCAGCAGCCTTTCCCGATGATGTCCCTTACATGGCTGATGAAAGCATGTTGTCTACTCCAGGAATAGAGGCTACAGACTATACCTTGGCCGAGTATCTCAATTATGCGGAACATATAAAAGCTTGTTCTGATCGCTTAAAAGAGAAAGGTATTTATGCTTTTGGTAAAGAAAATGGGTAGGGCAACAACATGTTTTTGTCATTAAACGATAGTGTTTCATTGCTTGTTTTCTATTTGAATGTAGATCCCAAAGGCAACTGGAATCCCCACAAAGTTGAGCTTACTCTATGGACCCATTATCTGGCCCAGGAAATGAAACCAGAGATTTTAGATGGCTTGCCTCCACCGAAAACCGAAGAGGAAGAAGCAGCAGCAGTTAATAATGCCAAGGAAAATGGTGAGCATGATGTGACTGCTGAAAATGGTAACAACGAAAACCATTCCACACCCACTCCCGATGTTATGACACCGCCGAAGGAAGACATGGATGACACCTCCAATGATGTTGACAAGGATGACACCTCCAATGACGTCAACAAGGAACTTCCCATTGAAGAAAACACAAATGATTCAAATGCCGATTCCGGCAAGGAGAATGTGAGCGATTCCTTGGATTCGGCGGAGAATGAAGAAGTGGCTTTCAAAAAAGACGACACCGCCGTCTCCGAGAAAAGTCCCCCCGATGAACCCCCAAATAAAAAGCTAAAAGTAGAACAATGAACTTACTAATGATGCCAAACATTGGTATATCATTTGCACAACTCTTTCAGGATTCGTCTGGTGAAGAATAGGGAAGTTCAAACACAAAAAGAAAAAAAAAAAAGACTTCTATTTTTTTATATCCAAGCTTTCTCATTCTAATGCTCTGGATCATCCGCGTGCCATTGTCAGACACAACATTGCTTGTTCCCATAAAAATCTTAGCAGTGTGTCCATCACACTAAGTAAATATTATTTTTTATCATTCATATCTCCCTGACGTTACGTTAAAGTCACGACGATTTTGTATCAAGGTACTCGTTGTACTTTAAACAAAAACAAACAATAGAGTAGCAATTCCATTTTTTTTCTAACTTTTTGTATCTTTTCCATTGGTTTTGTAACCCCTTTCAAAAACTGGTTTTGCGTCTTATAACAATTCTCCATTTTAATCCTCATATGTATTGGGTATGGTCTACCATATAAGGCCAGTTGAACTTCATTTGTCAACACTCATGTCAAACTGTTTCCTTCCCAATTAAGAACTCTTCATTACTTTATAAAACAAAATGTTATTTTTACGATTTGACAATTTTTTTCTTGACTGATGTCCACATTTTTAATCGTGAAAGAAAATTATTGTATCTATCCCATAGTTTGCTACAAAAAATCTTAATAAACCGATTAGTATTTAATTATTAAAATGCTATTGATTGGCAAAATAAATGGATGAAAATACTTTCAAAAATTGCATACTTTTTGAAAAAAAAAAATATAATGTTTTTGAAACAAAACTTTTTTTTTAAGAAAAAAGATTGATATGGTGCATGATTGAAAAAAGTGTATTTTATTCAATTATGATATATGTTAATATTTTAAGTTTTATTAAAATTTAAAGTAAAATTCCATACAGAAATGTATTTACTTAATTGAAATAAAAAATTGTGATCTTCCTCAATTATTACGTTAAATGCTATGAAATTATTCAAATTAATGATAAGTAGCACTTTTGTTTTGTGAAAGTAATGGGTGACTATTTTTCTTGGATTATCAATATCACGTAGTGCTTATAATCCCATGTCCAAGGACTTCCATTCAAATGCAAAATACAATAATTTTTATTCAATAGAAAAAAAAAATTATTACTGAAAGTTAATGGTCCCATGTTTATTAAAACTTCTATTTTTTGGTTATTCATCACATTAAGAAAACATTGCTCTCTTCAATTAAGTCACGTCCACATAAAACAAATGTATATAGAACTGGTTTTTGTGTTTTAGACTAGATCTTCATAAAGTACTGTTTGTAGAGAAAGAACATTTCTTACATTCTTATACCTCTGCTATTGGAAGAAGGAAAATTTAGGGCATAGCTCACTTTAACTTTCTCGCAAACGAAAAAATTTCTCTTTCTAAAAATTAGTTTTGAAACATCGATTTTTATTGGCTACGACTGGGATCAGTGTATTTAGGAACATGCATATCTAATTTCTGTAGGTGTGATTCCAAATGTTGGTGGTTTTTTATATTTCACACACTTCTATGTTATGAAGAAACTTTTAATATTCTTGCTACAGATATGATCGATGCAATTCTTTGTATTGTCAGAATTGGACTTTTTTTTTATGGTAGAGAAAAGAGGGTTACCAGATTTATAAACTAGAGACTAACATGGGCTTTATCAGACTTTGTTGCCTGGACGGACATGAACTATGTATCACTAAATGCAACTACACTGTATGTGTAAAAATCTTCATGATCGCTTTAAAAGTAAAGCGGTTATTATTATTATTAGAATTTGATATAATGTTGTAGTTGGCTAAACAGTAACATACTGTGGAAACATAAAAGCAGTGTCCAAAATCATTAATTTAGTTTCAGTGTTACAGGATTAATACTAAAAAAAGGAAAACAAAAATTAAAGATTGATTGTTTGGCTTTTTTATGGCGCAAGAGCATCTGGGCTATACTGCGCCCAAAAAAAAACGTTTGTTTGGATTTTTTATGGCACAAATGCATCTGGACTATACTGCATACTATATCTGAATCTTGCTGAACTTTTATATTGTTTTTAGCTAGGAATTCTATACTGTAAACTTTAAGGGGTAAAAGGACGATGCCAGATGTCTATGGGATTTTGCCTACGGCGTTCCACAACAAATCAAATGCCATTCGACGCGCCTCACTGAGTAGATGAAATATGTCAATGGACACAAAGCTGTCAGATCATACAGTCATGAGTTAGAGGTCATAAAAGGTCATTCTGTGAGGAGAATCCCCAATGTTATTAGGATTTTGTCTATAGGTGTTCCACAATAAATCAGATGCCATTCGAATCATCTCACTGAGTAGATAAAAAATGTCAATGGGTGCAATGCTGTCGGATCATGCAGTCACGAGTTAGAGATCAGATTTCAGAAACAGATTGAGGACTAGTCGGCTTAGCCATTTACTTTGAATGTCGTTACAAGGGAACTCTTTAAGCGAGTTCAACCCATAAAGTGCAACGGTTACTGTTCTAAAAAAAAAATCGCCATCCTGAAATCAAACCATTTGACTATCAGCCATACAAAAAGCTAAAAGTTTCAAAAACTCAGTTTACTGATCCATCATTATCTTCTGATTCAGATTAAGAGACAATTTCTTACTTGTTTAATTTCATCTCACATTTTATATGTACAGCTACAGGTATGCTGCAGGGTTTGTTGTTGTTGTTGTTCATTGGTAAACATGTTTTTGTTCGTAAATACAACAGTGAACTGTGTAAAAGTGAAGTTGCTATACGTTTACATAAAATTGCTATACAAATAAAGAAAAGTAGGAAAAACGCTGCTACTCAGTGAGACGCGTTGAATGGCCTCTGATTTGTTATGGAACGCCAATAGACGAAATCCTAATAACATTTAAGATCCTCCTCACAGGATTACCTTCTATGACCTCCAACTCGTGACTGCATGATTTGACAGCTTTGCATTTTTATCTACTCCGAGACGTGTCGAATGGCATTTGATTTGTTGTGGAACGCCCATGGGCCATTTTTGGCATTGCCCTTTTGCAATAATCATGGATTACGTATTTTAAATTTAGCCATATTGATTCAAAAAAGAAAAAAATTCTAAATTTAGGTCTTCAAGATTAGATAACGCCTTAAAGCAATATATTTTAATGCGTTTGGTGCAATTTATAGTTCACAGCACAAACTGTCAAAGCTCTACTACGGCATAATGGCAAGGCATTTATCTACCATGGAGAAGATCTGGGTTTAAATCAAAACGATAGCTAGTGCTTGCAAGTTTCTGCCGATTTGTAGTTCAGAGTTTTATTCTACCAAGCAACGGGGGTACTGATTCCTCACAAAACTGTAGATCTTACTGTGGCTTTGTTCGTCGGTGTCCTTTCGCTGTGAAGCATAAACACCCCAGAAAGATGATATCCGAAATAATGTTTACAGAGTTCATTTGTAAACAAAGTCCAATGTTTTTGATTTAGCGGATTTGTCCTCTGCATGTTTAAGATCCTTTCATAAAAAATGAATGAGGGTAAATATCATAATATCCATACAAAGAAATGAGCCATTTTTACTTACACTGATGCCAGTTGTGCCCATAGTATTTCTTTCATAAAAGAAAAACTGATCATGTAGCTAAAATAAAGTTGAAATCCATATTGTTGATACCAAGTACCAACATATATTGTTCGTGTGCTCTGTCATACAGAGCTTTTGTTACCTTTTTGTATGTACAGTAGTATCACTTCAAGGTGTGTGACTTACATGATTTATCACATTTTGCTAACTTCGTATGTTTTACGGCTATGTGTGTCTAGGTTTTCATTTATATGGGATGTATGATTTTGTCCACATTCAATGTCTGTAGACATCTGTACGTTGTGCATATGATAGTTAACTTTTATGAACTGCGTGTTTTCTACAGTGCCGCTTCGACAGCATTGTCATGGCAGGAATACCTGGTACTTCTCACGTAGTTTTAAATAACATGAAAAGAAAAAAAAAAAACATGCTCAGGGGTGAATTTCAATCAATTGAAAAATTTTGCAAATTTTAATTAACAATGTGCGGTAATGTAAACTTGTAGTCGTTCAGTTGCTGTCCAAAATCTCAGAAGTTTTTAGAACATTTCTAATGTCCAGAATCTAATGGTGCGATTTTTTAAACTGAGATTTTATGCATTCTCAAAGATTTCATGTTTCTTAGGAAATGCGCTTGATCACACCTAAATTATTACTTAGCAATTACAAATTCAATGCTCTCCACCCATCGATAAAAAGCTTCGTTTGAATAGAGCTATCGTCTTTTTCCCCGAAGCCTTTTTAAAATATTATTTTATAAGTAAATTATTGGCTATTAATATTTTCGTATCCACATTGAATTTTTTTTAACTGCATATTATTTGCTTATTGTGTAATGTCTTGTATAAATAAGGCTGTGAGTTTTTAATTATTTTGTAGTGTTTTGCTTTGTATGGTCTGTAGAATGTTAGATTCATCGTTTATAATGGTTACGGTTTAGACAGCCAGTTCGTAATCACTGCCTTTGTTAGTTGTAGTTACCCTGCGTGATGTTCCTCTCGACTTTTTGTGATTTACGAGTCACACGTTTACTGGTAGTCCTCTGCTTGACTTTTTAGTTACTGCACTTCGGTTTTTTGACTGCTTTGTGTATTTATGATTATGCATTCCACACACACATGTAAGTACTTCAGCGAAGCACATTCCATCAGAAGCAAGCTCCCTGACTTGCAGATTTGGTTGGATAGCTGCAAAAAATATGGCGGTTTCCATAACATAGTTTGGTGGATGTATTTTTTTTTTTTTTTCAATTTAGACAACGTGGGTGTGTGTGTAGGTCAGTGTTCAGCCTCGGAAACCGCTGTACGTCTTGACGCTCTTCGTGTGTTTTATCAGGGAAACAAAAGCTTAAGAATAAGCTTACAAATTTTTGACGGGTGTTCCCAGTGCCCTTAACGAAATGCCTTTTCTATGAACACACTTGATTGGAAAGCCTTCGTATCAATACCTCATTATTAACATAGATTGAAAATTTCCATTGTAAAGTCAAGTCTTAAGATACAAGTGTGCTGTAACATTTATTTTTCATGTGTACGGTTTTAGTACCTTGTTGATTTCTAGAAATTTTTTGTCAACATTCGAATTTTGAAGACTTGGACTGTTTTACGTTTTTTGGTAGATAGGCCTATTTATTACTTTCATGCATTTGTACAACATTTCGTTAAAAATATTTAAAGTCTCATTGTATTAATATGTGTTGTATTAGTTCTCTTAAGCTTTGGTTTTCTATAAGGTCTGTATCAGAAAAATAAATTGTTTCTATTAAAAGTTTTTATTCTTTACTCAAAACAAATCACCCACTTACATGCACATTTAAAACCATCCTTAATTCTAGAGGGGTAGACGTGAATCCTTTGGATATAAAGGTGTCGTATAAATTACAACTATTCTTAAAATTTCCTTATTTCATAGGGAAAAGTTGTCAAGAGCAATATTTTGACTACTTTTTATTGTTATACCAATGAAATATTACTTTTAGAAAAGGTTTCAGAGCTTTTATTTGACTCACCTCTCCCTGCAGCCTATAGGCTGCTGTTCAAATATGGACACAATTTTTATCAACGTCTGTCCATCTAGGCAATGTTGTATTGTGAATTGCTGGTGTAAAAATTACTGCAGAAAATTTTGTAACGATTTCACACATTTTGAATTTTTTCCCATTACCTAATTTCTACCATAATTTTTTAATTTTCATAATATATAAATTTTAATATTCCTGTCATCAGGAAGTCCGGGGTAAAATTTTGCAGAAGAATTTATTTAAACTAACCATGTACAGGATACTTTGCTCATCCCTCCCAGTTAACTTTTAGGGTTAAACTAAAACATCAGAATCCTATTTGTTCGAAAGAAAAAGAATTAGTTTCACAATGAAGGGGCAAAGGCACAGCAAATGATATGTAGAAACGTTTTCTGGCTGAAAATCGCGAGGAACTCCTCAAATTTCTGTATAATTTTATTTCCTTTTGATGTTGAAAGATGGTAGTATAATTTTACACAACTTTAACAATAAAGTATATATATTAATATTGATAATGGCTTACTATACATAATTTATCACTGATACTTTATCATAAGCCTATATGTAAAGAAAATAATATAGGGTTTATTACCATCCACATGGTGGCAAGAAGAATAACAAATTGCATATACATATTACATACTGACAGGACTGGCCCTCCTCATACCGTAAAAATCGGAAAGAGGAGGTTCTCCTTGCTAGACTTCGCATTGCGCATTCCCATCTCACCCATAGACATCTGTTGGAAGGAAAACCAGCACCAATTTGCCAAGTGTGCAATGAACCCATCAGTATTTTACATATTTTAACTCAATGCCCTTATTATAGACTTGCCCGCACTCTTACTTTTAACTCTTCATCACTCTCTGACATTTTAAATGACCATACGCACGTTTTAAATTTTTACAGAGAACTGGCTTTTGCAATAGTGTTTGGCGCAGTATAGCCCAGATGCTCTTGCGCCATAAAAATCCAAACACACTACTATCCACAATTGAGGAGCTCATTTCCAAAAGGGTCCCACATCATTTCTTTTTTCAAAATTGAATTTATTGGCTGATTGTCAGCCACAGTAGCCAGTGAAGGTTTTCCTGACACTTTGAGCTGTCGAAGTGTCATAAATCAAGATCAAAGTGCATAGCGAAAATTCAGTTTTGTTCCTAAAGGACCCAAATCACTCAAGAGTTTTATGCCAAAAAGCCCTAAGTCAAAAAGCTTCTATTCCCTGTACATTCTGAAATGCGCACCTCTTTTTGCACATACCTATGTATTTCGGTAGACAAACTGAAGCACAGTATTATTGACACATAGCGTAAAATAATTATTTTATGTCATATTTTGGTACGTAATAGACAAATTTAATTCTGCAGATAAAAAGTAGTGCGAGAATGCAAGCGAAATGCGTGTATTCTGCAGTATGGAAAATTATAGGGATACGAAGATTGTTTCGACGGCTCCAGAACACCCATGAAAACGTAAGCGTGATTCAACTAACTTTCAAAAATTTTTTAAAAAAGTAAAATTGCATTCTGCTAATGGAAAACGATCGACAATGGCGTGCAAGCACAAAAGTGACAGTTATTGCAAAGTAAAACGTTTTACTACTGTCAGCATGCGATGCATGTACAAGGACAGTAACAAAACAAAGCAAAATGCTTTTCTGTGTATGTGCAAATAAAAATTAGGTCCCCAACATCGTACCGGCCAAAAAAAGAAAAACCAAGAAATCAGAATGTGAGTGTGACATTCCAGTTTGTGCTTCAACATTTCATTCTGTCTTTTGTGTGGGGCGAAAAAGAAT
>QLNU02014176.1:79971510-79995172 GCA_006491805.2 Dysdera silvatica
AAAAATAAAGGCTATTATTGCTAATTAAAAAACATACTTTCAAAATTTGGTGAAAATGTAATCAATGATAAAAGAGAAACATTCGCAATGTTCAAGAATGCAAATTAATTTTTTAAATTTTGGGAACTACAATTTTGAAGTTCCTTTAAAAAGATCCATCACCATTTGTTTTAAATTACTGTTTTGACTTAAAAAATCGTGCGATTTAAAAGCAGCTTGTAGCTATTAGAATACAGCAAAATCTAAATTTCGTATCTTTTCAGATGTAACTTATTTCGATTATCTGAAGTACAATTATTCTTCAATAAAATTATTAAAATCAAGGTGTAAGTTGGAAAATCTTTTTCATTAGATCTTTAGCCAAAACGTTAAAAAAAATGAAGCATTTTTATTTCTTTTTTTTTAATTGCTTTTCCCTTACTGTAAATACCCGTGATAGTTATAATTCTTCCCTTTACCTTTGTTTTTAATTTATTTTGTTCTTAAAATCGTATGTACGGCCTCACCTTATTCGGTGCAGAATGACCCTTGTTGTCCTTACGTCACAAAAATACAAGCAACCAATCAAAATTCTTCCCTTCATGACATTACTGATTTACTAAGAGATCATCCTGCAAATAAAATTGTGGAAATTTTAATATTCAGCGATTTCACTTACTATCGAAAAACATTGAAATTTTTTTTAAAATTAAATATCTTTTTTCAAAATGCGAAAAAAAACCAAAACTAATACTATTTTAATTTATACTCTAATTCTAGTGGCAGGTAAATCTCCCATCATTTGTGTAGCCAACTGAGCATGACTATTGGTGCAAATTATGCATTTTTCAGTTTATTGGTGACTGACGTATCTACAGGAAAGAATCCAAAATTTTTTTTGGATTAATGATTGCAATGAGGACCAGTATGTAAATTCTGAAGCTGATATTCTGTGATGATGAGCTTGGTAAGCTTGTGGTGTTTAGACATTAGAATAGGATGTCATTGTTCAGCAGTTATATTGGCATGATTTAGCCACCCACCAACTCATAGCATTTATTGCTCGTCGATCCTAGGGTTTAAAATAAGGAGTCTGCTCATGCATGGAAGAGCCAACTTCTTTTGGAGGCATTAGATTTCCATTGAAAATGAGTCAGCTTGGGTATGACGTATCCAGACAGAGAGTGTGAGCTTAACCCTAGGGCTGATAGTAATCCACGATTCACTCATCCTCGGGAACTCTACTGTTTTGAATAAATCGAAGACAACAAGCCATAACTCGTTTGAGTTTTGTTAAAGTTGAAAACTTGTTAATTTAATCCCATCTATTTGACTCATTCTGGCATGGTTCTACTGAAGTTGTGCGTAGAGCAAATTCGTTCATCTTGGCTTCAATTAAGACTTTGTCTTGCTTAGGTTGTGTGACATTTATTACATTCACATCCTGCAAGAAATCTGGGCTAAACCACCAGATTCGATTCTGTTGTAGGTTCGGATGGATATGTGCCTCCAGAAGCTATATCAGCCGGGTTGGTCTCTCCAGGTATGTAATTTCAGTGTTCGTAGGGAAATGCACGTTGTATTTGGCTCACCCGATTGTCTTACAAAGGTTTTCCATTTGCTAGATTCTGATTTAAGCCAAGACAACACTATTGTTGAATCCATCCAGCAAACTATTTTATTTATTTGCATTTTTACCACCCTTTGTGTGAATGATAATAGTACTGCTCCACACAGCTTTAATCCTGGTATAGATATTGTTTTCAGGGTTGCAACTTTCACCTTGGAAATAAGAAGCCTTATCTCCACATTTCCGGGAGGCAACTTTCTTCTTAGAGAACACACTGGCAGAGAAATTAACTCCACTTGAAGTATTATTGCTTCTTCTACGGTGTCTACTCCAGACATTAGATCATCCATATAGAAGTCAGATTTGAGTACTCCAGAAGCTCTCGGGAAAACTTTTCTTTCCATTTTACGCCAACAGTTGTAAACATCTTGCTGCTAGAAATGGTGCAGTTGCGGTTTCATATGTGACCGAAGTTGATATTCTGAGGGGCTTAATTTACCCATTTCTCACCAAAAAATTTTCTGAAAGTTGGTGTCTTCATTATTGATTAGAATCTGCTGGTACATTTTGGCAATAACAGCCGTGATTGCGATGGTTTTTACCCTAAACCACATTAACAAATCTATTAAAGGCTCTTGTATCTCAGAACCCATCATCAGTTTGTCATTTAATGATCTGTTAGAAGTTTTAACTGAAGTGTCGAAAACTAACCTGAATTTTGCAGACTCCTCCTTTCTTTCTGTTGCATGGTGATGTAAGTAGTAAGATTCATGAAATAGACGTCTCATTTCTTGGTCCACCTCTGGCCTGGATGCAAGCTGTCACCCGGCGTGGCATAGACTGATAAAGATCCCGGATGGTGTCCTGCGGAATTTCTTGCCAAATTGTCTCCAACTGTCGGGCTAAATCGTCAACATTCCGGGATGGTTGCAATCGCCTTCCCATAGCGTCCCAAATGTGCTCTATGGGAGAGAGATCAGGAGACCTAGCTTGCCAAGGAAGTGTTGGGCAAGCTTGAAGACAATTCATAGCAACACGTGCCGTGTGCGGCCGGGCATTGTCTTGTTGAAACGTAAGTCCAGGGTGTCGCAAAAGGAACGGTAACACAACCGGTCGTAGAATGTCGTCTACGTACCGCTGTGCTGTAAGTGTGCCAGAAATGACCACCAAAGGGGTCCGGCTATCAAAGGAGATGGCACCCCCTGACCATAACGCCCTGTTGTGGGCATGTGTGGCGTGCGATAGTAAGGGCAGGATCCCCACGCTGCCCTGGACGTCTCCAGACACGTCTGCGGTTGTCGTCAGGACACAGTTGGAAACGGGACTCGTCACTAAAGACTATACGTCCCCAGTCAGCGCAGTTCCAAGTTGATCGAGCCCGGCACCACTGTAATCGGACTTGACGGTGTAAAGGCGTGAGAGGTAAGCGGCGTAACGGTCGGCGCGAGCGTAAATTCCGCTCTCTCAGTCGTCTGCAGAGGGTCATGTTGGACACACGTTGGATAGTTGATAACGACGAATCCGGTGCTGTGACAGCTGCTCTGACAATCGCTCTGTCTTCCCGTTCTGTTGTGGCCCTAGGTCGACCACTGCCATCCCGACGCTCACATTTGTCGTTGTTGACCCACTCTTGCCAGCACCGTCTAACTGCTGCATCCAGGGCCCCCGACAAAAATTCTGGGGCCCAGGACAGTCATGAAGGGGGCTCCACCCCTCCTGTACACACAACAGATTTCTGATTACTATGCTTATTATCATTATGAGTGAATGAATTTTATTTATAAGACCGAGGTAGATATAACACATCTAGATATGCTTTTCTGGTCTTAAGAGAAAGAAGCAAGTAAAGGATTTTTAAAACCCTGAAAATCTATGGACTGCCCATAAAACAAATATTAAAATTTTTACGAATGTACTGGACTAAATTTAGGGCCCCTTCTGGGCCCGGGACAGCTGCCCCACATGTCCCTGCATAAATCAGGTACTAAGTGCATCGCTTCGACCCACATGTCCAGCGATTCTTCGATTCGTCCAACCAGCCTCTTTCAATCCGATAGCACGACCTCTTTCAAACTCTGACATATGCTCGTAATGAGCACGAATCTTTCGGCGAGGCATTGTTACAGTCGACGTAAGATATCCGCAGTCAAAATGCAACAGAAATTTTGACCACATATTGAGAATCGCTCCTTATATACACCTGCTGAATGCGCAGTTCCGATGCGCTGGAGTTCCCGCTATTCATTCATTGGACACCAAATTTTAATCATTTGCATGTTCGGTCAAAATGTCTTTGCATACGAAATTTCATTACAATCGGACAACTCTTTCTTGGTGCGTGGATTTTTTTGTTATAGAGTGTACTTTCTGCTTAGTCGTCTGCTTGCTCCATAAATGCCAGGCGTAAATAATCTACACTCCATACCTCGTTCGTCTCCTTGCTCCGTAAATGCCAGACATAACCAATCTACGCTATGTAAATGCCAGTTGTAAATAATCTACGCTCGGCCCCTTGCTCCACAAATTTGCTCACGTCGCTATCAACTCTGTTAACACCTCACTCTCGAGGTTTACTATACTTCTAATTTCGAGCCACTTGACCTCTGTACAACTCTACATGTCACTCTCCCCCGACCACTATGAACCTTTTGCTCTCCGGCTCCCCCTTTCCACTCTTCCTACATTATCGCTCAATCATTTCTCGATCTGTCCATCACCTAGAACGTACCAATCACTTCTCAACCAACATTTCTAGACAAATCACAATTACTGCCCTCAACTATGGCTCCTCCTTACGACCTATACAATGCTTAACCACAAACAAGCACGGCCCAACTTGAGTACGTCCCTAACATCTTCCTTCTTCTCGGGATTTAAAACAGCGAAAACCACGAGGAGTTATAACCCCTATAAACCGACTGTCAATTTTATTATTTTGCCTTTGTTATATTCGGTTTTCACTGGCGCCTCTTCATTGTAAAATCCATCAAGGCTCGGAGTTGCGGTCGCCTCGTTGGACCACCGTGCTTGCCGCTTCCTTTCCAATACAACTAATCCTTCAATAATTCATATCTCTTTACCACGAAGGAGAAGCTCCTAAAATTTCTAAATACACAGCTTATGGCTCGCCATTTCATTACTATATTTCTTCTTTGATCCATGGAACCCTTAATGAATTCTTCACATTTATAAATAGAATGGTCATTACTATTGTATACTCTGCATGTGGAAATGGAGCCAAAGTGCATGGTTTTGGATTTAAAGTTCTCTGTTTTCTCGCTAGATTGCAGTTTCATCTTAGTCTGCCCAATAGATTCCAAGGCGCGCGAACGCTTCTCCAAAAATTCTTTAAATTGGAATAAGGTGGGAATTATATTCCTCAGTCAACTTAGTTCCCATTCAAGCAATGATTCCATATACAATTTCTTTCTCAGAAAATAAATCAATAAGCCATCCCAATGTTGTACCTGTAATTCCAAATTTTCCAACATCGATAAACATTCGTACAACGTATCTAGCAGCTTTCTGATGTAAAGGTAACTGTGTAAATAGCCGGTTGAGTTGGCAATGAATCAGTTCTATTTCATTCTCGTATTGATTATTTAATAAATCCCAGGCTTTTAAATAATTAAAATCCGTAATTTGAAATTGCCTGAACTAACGTTGCCATGCTATCTTTTAGACAAGACTTCAAGTACTGAAACTTCTAAGCTCCTGAAAGTGAATTATTATTATGAACACCCAACAAGTCATGGAACGAGGTCCAGTTTTGATAGCTTCCAGAAAACGATGGAAGTTTCATGGATGGTAATTTAATTTTAGGATTAAAGTTACCTTCCATCATTTCAACTCTTTCCATTGTATCCTTATCTCGTAACCTAAGTATATGTAATTTCAAACCATCAGGATTGTTGTCCATTCGATCATATTCATCGTGGATGATTTCAAAGTCTTCATCCTTGAATAGCTGTGCCATCTCACCTAACAATCTCTCATTTTCGTGCAAGTAAGTGTCAATTTCTCTGCTTCAATTTCTAATTGATATATATCCACGTCATTTTTGATTTTCAAGATGTGGTTTGACAGTTTGGTTAACTTACCCTTTAATGTTACATTTTTGTATCAACAAGGCATCTATTTTACTTATTCCTTCGACCACAACCATATTATTCGAATCCTAACTTATCTATCCGCATAACCCCCCTCCGACTCGATGGACCATGTTATATCGGATGAATCTCATTTGTGGGAAAGAAAATTGACCGAAACGCTTGTTTCAAAGAACAAACGAAATTTTTCGTTTTCAAAAATCAGGATAATGACGACAATTGTTCATTGCAAATTACCCAACAACAAAAACATAACAATTCAAAGTTCAAATATAGAATATAAATAAACACTCAAACAGATTGCAGCTTAATGTATCATGTTGCAATAACTTATTGTTTGTTACTGTCTTTCTCTGTATGCTGATTTTCATCCCTTTCTGCACACTCCTTCTTGGTGCTACATTTTCACTGTTGCATGCTTTATTTTTTGTGTCTTACCTAAGCATAGTTCAGACCCTCACTCCCCATTACCAGTAAGAAATAAGCAAGTCTCAAACTCCTCCCTCCCTCCCTCTTCCAAAAATGCATATGTAATACTGGAATGGCTCCTATATAAAAGTGATACAGCTTAGGTTATGTACAAATTGGCGAAACAATTTGTAAGAGTCTGAGAATGCAATAAGAGATATCTCCAGCAATGACAAGTGGTGAAACATCTATGGACTCTCAATTGCAATTGAACATCTTGATTGTTAAGTTCAAAGATGAATAAATCGTTAACTCGATTCTAAATTTGTTTCGATTCCAATTTTTTCGATTTTAAAAACGTTTTACAATCACCCATCACTGCTTATAGGGGGGAGTGTTACAGAGCTACAACTTCAAATATTCATATGCATATACAGGGTGTTTTAAAACTAGTGAAACAAACTTTAAGGGGTTATAGAACACGCACACACACACTGATTGAAACTAACACTTATCATAGAACCCATGGTCGTAAGTGAAGAGATTACATGCTACAGTGAACTTTCCATTTCTGCGCACAATCTTACATGATGCAAAAACAGGATGGACACGAAATGCCAAAGCAAAGTTTTCGTTAGGATAAAACAAAATGTCAACAATTGCTTGACACATCAAATTAAATAAAAAATACAGATATTGAATAAACATACAAATTACATCACGTGAATGAACATTATATAATTAGCTCACATAGAATCTCTTCTATGTGAAGTAGTGTCTAACATAGCTGGCATTCTGACACAACCTGTATTGTGCTTGGAGATACTAAATGATCCCTTTTTGGACAGTTGGTGGTACAAGTGAGAAAACATTCTGTGATTGGGAACATGCCTGTTGGGAAAGCACTTTCAGTGAAGCCTTTGTGCTTCCTTTCCATTACCATTGGCGAGACCGTAGATAAAATGCACGTCCACCTTCTCTAAATTGATATACTAATATATTCCGAGTTGCTAATGACCTTGCATATGAAAACCACTACTTTTATACATACTCATGAATGTGCTCTCTAGCATGAAATCTCTTCACTTGCAACCATGTATTCTATGATGAAAACCATTTGTTTCAGTGCATTCCATCACCTCTGAAAATTTATATTCCATTAGTTTTGAAACACCTTGTACATAAAATTGCATAGTAATAGGAGGTTATGACCTTATCAACCCCCCTCCACCCCTTAGGTGCACCAGTATGTCTATGACAGCATTAGGAGTAGAGTAGTGGATCAACGTTTTCTCCCAGAAATAGTGAGTAGTTAGTCATTACATAGTTTTTCCCCCTCTGTGTCACTGAGAGTCGAGTTCTGAATAGTGGCATAATGGGCGGCTGCATTGCAATATGTCAAAGATAAGGATTTTGGTGTGAAGTAGTGAGAGCCAAACAATTTTTTTTCGAAGGATGGCTAACTTGAAAGTTGATCATTTTTATTTGTTTTCAGTACAAGGACATCTACGGTCATGCTGCAAACCCAGAGTTCTCTGAGAAATCTGAATTCCTGCTGCCCAGAAAATCAAACCCTGGACTAGGGCGAGCAGAAAAAAATAGCATGTAGGTAAAAATGCATGTTAGGTCCACCTTGGCAACTTTTTCCAATATCACCAAAACAGATAATTTCGGCAGCTCTGTTGGAGGATGAAAGATAGTTGGATTTGATGCATATTACAGCAAAGAGGGTGAAAATGCCAACAGATGAGAGTTTGCTGTTAGACCCAGGGTGAGGGTAGAAGCGAAGATTTTCGAGAATAGAAAGGTTTCTAAATTCAAATAAATAAACCTGCAATGACATCCCATGTGTTTATTAAAACCCAACTTCATGCTCCCAAACTAGTGCAAAGTCAAAAATACTATTTGGAAAATTCAACACGGTGTCCACCAGGAAGGCTGTGAATTTAATTATTTAATCACAAATGGACGCTGTGTGAAGATTCAATATCTGCAGTTTGTAGAAGAAAAATAACTTTTAAAGGTTCTAAAAATGCAGGGAATGAATTCCATATTAAACTCAATGAGGGAAAATTCGAATAGTTGCCAGAAAAACTGTCAGACCAGGAAACCACATTTGGAGTCAAATTGCCAAGGTGGATCTAATGTACAGTAACGCCAGTATGTGTTTCAATGTATCTTTGGAAATGAACATGGCATGATAGAAGAGTGTGGTATATCTGTGCTACCATAGGGCTCTTTTGATAGTTAGACTGGACTGTGTCAGTTTTAACTAATCCCTTCATGTAACCAAACGTTTAGAAAGCCACAAGATTATTTAAAATTTTTAAAGTCTGCATTTACATGCAAATGAACAAGACAAGATTTAAAATTCATCAAAAAAATTTATCTTCTTGAACATTACAAGCAACATTTTTCTTCTTCTTGTTGACAACAAAGTAAGAATATAAATGACTTTATGCTACAAAAAGTACATCACTCCGGGATACATGTGAACACAATATCACAAATAAAAAAGAGTAAATGAACAGGTTTATCTGAAAGTGCACATTCTCTGAGTTGTTGTTTTTTACTGAAGACATGCTTGATCTTATTTTTATTTTCATTAAAAAAATTAAAATTTTAAATATGTGCCAGATTAGCAGTTATTCATATGGACTTTACAGTTACACACAATATGAGCCGTTATGGCACGCATTATAGTGAACACTGCAAGACACCATTTGCAAGCACAAAATACTAATTTTTTCAATTTAATATTTCAGAAATTGAATATTCGGGGGAGGGGGGGGGATTATAGGCTCTGCTTATTCAGTTCAAATTTTAATATGTGGTACTGTAAAGCATGACTGAATATACCTTTAAAAGTAAACAGTTAGTGAGAACTTTATATACAATTATTTGTTTGCATTTTAGGACACGAGGTCAGCTAGGAGCATGTTGCACCAGAATCTACAGTTCCAAAGAATTCAAGCCTCCATTGCACAGGCAGTCAAATCCTAGATCATGGATCTATAGAAGAACTGCTAAGAAATAGGGCCCTGTTGGAATCAAACTTAGATTATTTATATGGTAGTCAAATGCTCTGCAATTATATCACTGCAGGGGGGGGGCCCTTTTTTTGGCAAAGGGGAGATTGTGAAGGGTGGCCACTGAAGGTGCCACTGTAATCCTAGAATCACAGGGCCCTTTATATACAACTTTTACAATGTGGACTATTAGGAAACAGCAATGTCAATCTGTTCAGGCAGACGCACATGTTTGCATTAAAAATATATCACTTGACAGCATATAGACAAATAGAAAACGTTATGCCTATGACAGAATCTGAAGAATTTAAAAGATTAGAAATATCGGTGATAATTTCGGGTGGGAGGTGCTAAGTCATAGGTGTATGTGGGGGTCATATATATATGGGGCCTAAGCCTCCTCCCCCATAATTTGAAATAAATTGCAATTTTACACATATTGTAATCAGGGCCGTACTTATGGCGTTAGCGGCCCTGGGCGAAACAGATTTTAGCGGTCCTCAAAAATGTTTTAACATAACACAATGATGAAATGGACCAGGGTTTAGCATTACAAAATAATTCTTTACTGCTCCAAATGTGAAAGGTAAAGAGACGGTAATAAAGTTAAATTAAAAATGAGCATTTCAAAACAAAGTTAGCTTCAATCACTTGGCATTTCTTGCATCACTTCGATGTTGTTGATGAATAAAAGGGTTTTATTTAGGCTTGTTGTCACATTATAGACATAAAGGAAAACCAGTACGATGTAATTATAAATTTTCGCTTCTCAGAACTTTATGGTAAGTTTCTTTTAGTCAGAAACTATGTGTCTCTGTAGGAGCTATATGGCCACCACAATAAACGCAATAACATGTATAGTTTACTGATGCTAACGCATTTGACTAATAACACACGTAATTATTTTGATCACCATTTAGAAGCTTTATGAGCATTATGGGAAGTATAACATCACACGAAAAAGGTCAATTAACCAAACACTCTATTAAAAGTATAAAAGGGCCATTAAAAACTGATTTTTGGTGCTTGAACTAAAATTATTTAACAACCATACATTGTAGCAGCCCAGCTAGCCCCCCACAACAAGCATGGCCCTGATTGTAATGTACAAATATATGTAACATGTACTTGAGCCCCCCCTCACACACACACACACACAACCTGATAATTTTAAAAACTCCACGTTGCTGCCCACAGTGACCAACCTAATAAGGCATTACGAAAGTGGATTTGTTCCATGACGCAAGGATAACAAAAATCATGCTGCATCAGAACATACAGTTTTTCATGAATTCAAACCTCTGTTGTACTAGGGAATCAATCTCCTCACTGAATTGGTCAGAAAAAAAAAATCGTTGGCTACCTGCTGGAATCGAATCTAAATTATTTTGCATAGCTAAACATGCTACCATCATGTTACTGTAGGGCATCCAACAATTTTTCAAGAGATCGGAACTTCAACTGCATAAATTGGTGATAAAAATAACAGGTGTCGAACCCAGGTTTTCCATATGGTAGAAAAACAAGTTACCAATCCGTCTCTCCACACAGAATTATTGGATAAGTGTCACTTTGCCAAATTTTAAAGACATAACAGCCCCAAGAAAATTCATATTTCCATGCGTTTATACAACCCTCTCCCCCCCACTGAACTCTCCAGCCAATTCTCCTCCCAACTGACTCCATGCCATCTTACGATAAAAGCATGCACCATTATAGAAGAGGGGCGGGGGAGAGATCAAGAAATAATAATCCTTGTAAAATGGTACACTGTGCATTATCAAATGCACTAAATGCTTTTTGAACAATATCTGTATAACGGAACAATGGTGTCAGGTACTATGTATTAGGCATTTTGTCTTATCGCTCACCACACCGATAATTTTCTTGAGGGTGGGGGGGAAGGGAGAAATGAACATGGTTACATTTTTCTGAAGAAAATCAAAAGAGAGAAGCTCTGTACCAGGGGCAGACTAGGCTGCTGGTGAACCCTCATGAATGATAGGGCTTGCACCTTCCGATAATCCAAGATATGCGCCCTTTGAGAGGACCCAGTCCGTCCCTGCTCTGTACGTTAACTTTGCTAAATCTAATTTAAATGCTTGTATTTACGACAATACTTTGAGTTAACCATTTGCTGTGTTTTCATGTACATGCAAACAATGCGGAAATTGCAAGTTCGGTATCCATAAACGTAATAACATTTTCTGCAGTATCTATATGCAAGTTTAAAAACCAATTAAAAATTTAAATGTATATAGTCTGCATACTCTTTAAAAATAAAATTTGAATAAATAGCATAAACTTTAAAAATAGAATTTATGACTGGATGCGTAATCGAAATTATGCAAATACGATAACAAAATAAAATTTAATACAGCCTCTTCTTCGTGCAGTCTTCAAACATGATTTGAAGTTTTCACTGGGAAACAGGTCGGTTGTTATGGTGGTAGACAGAACGTTGTTCCAGGAACAAATTCAGATCAAATGGCTTGAAACCTATGCATAAAGAAGCAAATGAGATTTAAAGAAACAAAAATACCAATTAAAATTCCATAGCCATGATTTTTGCATGAATTTTCAAAATTGCATTCACCTCCCCTCTCCCTTTTTAAATGCTATTGAAATAATTTTCAAATTCCATGTGCGACTACAGAGCCCTATCCTTACTTTGTATTTAAAAAAATATATTGTCTGGCGTCTACATATTGGTCTTACGACATTGTCGATTTCGCTCTGCACATTTTTAGGCAAGCAGATATTGTCTACATATGGTATTAGTTGTTCAGCATGTCGGATAGGGTTTGGGAAGCTTTTCTTGTTGAAAGGCTGCATTAAGTTAGCTGTAATTTAAGAAAGGCACATGCCTTGATTGTGTCTGTTAACGAGGGAGGATTATTTTGACTAATCTTTTACTCGTACTGTATTTGCAATATGTTCATTTTATGGTAATAAAACTAAAAAATTTGAATAAAAACACAGTAATAAAAATAAAAGTATTTGTTCCACAAAATTTGAATTCATTCAAAAATTTGCACCTCACAACTTTCTATGGCCGTAGGTTCTTCACTCATGGTATAGGTTTATATACACAGGTGTTGGCAATATTTTAAATTTATTATTCGCTGCAACAATTTTCTTTGTGTATGTGTGTGTATATATGTATATAAATAGTAAAACCAAGATACAGTGCTACCGGTTAAAGTGTGATCACGCTTTTTGTGTGATTTTTGCCCCGTCGCTTGAACATGTACTAAAAAAACATACTTATAATGCCTATACGAAAACGGCAGTTGGATTGGGTTGTTTCCGTTTCCCACACATACATTGCACAAACTTCGACTTTGGAGTGGGGAGCATTTGCGTCATGCATGGTGAAATATAGAGGTTACATACGTACCTATTCCAGTGTTTTGTTGCTTGTTTTTCTTACTTGTTTATGCTCTTCTACAAGGTCAATGTGTGTTGTTTATGTTTTGTTTATGACTTCAAGGTGAAAAGAAAGAGGAAGTTGCTCATGTTGGCAGAGAAGGTTAAGATCTTCAAAAAATTCTATTCACAATCAATCCTCAATCAGAGATTTTGCCAAATCCGTGAAGCTTGCAGAGTCATCCTTCAGGGCTTTATTTAAAAAAAGAAAAAAAATAATAATAATAAAAATAAAGAGAAGAAATCGTAAGGCAAGCACCTGCAGGAGGTTCTAAAAAGAAGAGAACAAAATCTGGAAAACAAAAGTAAAACACATCCTATACTTTACAAGTGGTTCTGTGAGATTAGGACTAGCAAAATACTGGTCAACAGACCTATAATCAATCATGGAAAAAAGCTAAGGTGATTGCATAAAAAATTGAAAGTGTTTTCTGTCTTTCAAATGGATGGCTTGACAGGTTTAAACATCGCCATTGTATAGTCTACAAATAAATTTCTGAAGAAACAGCTGCGGTAAACTTCAACGGCGCCAATTACTGGACATCAAACATACTTCCAAAAATCATTAAGGACTAAACAATTAGTGACATCTACAATACCGATGAATTGGGTCTATCAAGCTGATGCCTGACAAATCTCTAGTTTTGAAAGGAGAAAAGTGTCACGGCAGAAAACGAAGTAAAGAAAGAGTAAATGTTATTGTCTTTTCAAATTTAGATGAAACAGACAAAGTGAAAAAGCTAGTGATTAGAAAATTACAAAATTCCAGGTGCTTCAAAAATGTGAAAAGACTTCCATGCGAATATCTAAGTCAAAATTGAGCATGGATGACAGCCAAGCTTTTTACAAAATGGCTTCACGAATTTGATAACAAGCTGGGAAAGAAGTCCAGGAAGATAATGTTGTTCATAGACCACTGTTCAGCTCACTCCAAAGACGTTCAAGGATTGAATAATATCCGTGTTGAATTCTTACCTCCTAATTCTACCAGTGTCTTTCAACCCATGGATCAAGGAGTGATTAAGGTTCTAATACAACACTACAGAAAGTGGTTGGTGCAGGGATATCTTTCTGCAATTGATCGTGAGAATCAACCATCGATAAATCTATTGGAAGCAATTTATTTTGTCAGTGCAGCATGGAACGCCGTCAAACAAATGATGATCGCCACCTACCTACCTAAAAAAGTCGGTTTCAAGAAAAGTGATTCCACGGAGATTTCAGATGAACCTATGGATTTAACGCAAGATGGCACTTGGTGTTCAATGTGTGAATAGCTCCAGCAAGAAGGAATCTGTCTCAAAAGTTACGTCGACAACGATACAGCTACAAGTGGAGAGAGGAGTACTGAGGGCATCATCACCAATGTAACTGCTTCTAAACAAGAATTCACAGAAAATGATAGTGAGGATGAGCCTGAGGATGAACCATTGTCTATTCCTACATTGGCAGCAGTCATGGAGGCTCTTGGAGCAGAATGAAGGTATACCTCCTCCCAAGATGATCCATCTACAGAGGATATTTTTCGCTGTGTGCTAAATGCAACATAAAACGCAATTATCAAATGCTTCTCGGCCTGGCAGTCAAAGATAGAAAATTATTTTATGTAAGTTAACAGATAAATTGTGTTAACACTTTACTTGATTTTCTTGTCAATTTTGTATTTTTGGTTCGCTAACAAGATATTTAATTTCCATACTGTTTGCAACTCCAAATAGTGTATTTTTATTTGTTAGCAGATTCGTATGCATGTATAAAACCTTTTCTTTATTGAAAGCATTCCTTGTACATACATGTATTACATAATTTGATTTCAAACTACAAATTTTTGAGCAAATCTTTCATGTGAATAAAAAAACACTTTAGTTATCATTTACAAGGATTCCACAGATATTGCACAAATTTTTCTCAGTCACCTGAATTGCACTATACCCAGGTTTTACTGTATATATATAACCATGTTATTTGCCTATCCATGATGATAATGAAAGTAACTAAAAATAAAAAATAATGCACAATTGAATATTTATAGGTTATTTTTATGCTTCGCAGGGATAGTACAATTACTAAATGATTAGTACAGGAAGCCACTCCAAGGCAGTATTTCATAAGTTCGTAGGGAGAATTAAAATGATGTTAAAGGTTTCAGCAACCCATGTCTTTTCATTCAAACTAGATACACATGGGATAGCACATAACCCACCATTGCAAAGTTTGATGGGCCACAAAGCAGATGAGAAGCATCATTCTAAGCTGAAGGTGAATCAGTGTCATCTCTCTATGAATCAAAGTGCCATAACAATTGGACTATCTGGACTCGGGAGATGATGCCCTTACCTTCCAGAGCTCTGGTGGTTTAGTTTTTGTGACATTCTGGTCCATGTAAAGATGTTGCTGGGTAAAGGTTAAAATTCACGATTGCCACTGGTCAAAAGGCTACTAAATATTGGAGAATGGCGATTAAAAATATGACTTCAGTCTTCATCACACTCGCCACCTTGTTGTTTTCCAATGCAATCCTGTCCGTTTTGACTCTGCAGGAAGGTTACATTCTGAAATCGCAAACTACTTATTATTCATGAAAAATGTTGATCAAACAAACCCTCTTAAGGCTACAGTATTTAATGGTTTTATGGCCACCCAAAAGTGGCTACTAACTTAAATGAAGTAGCCTCTAATAAACAGGGCCCCGCTGGCCAGTGACGACTAATCAGATACCTGAGTTTTAAGCTTTATCGCTGGGTTGACTTCCACCCTAGACATTGCCCTCTTTCATTTCTTTATAGCCCACTGAACTTCGTATTGGTGGGTCATGTGCAGCCTCTAGTTTAAACTAGAAAATGCTGGATTGCCAAATCTTTCACACCCTAAATAAACACCGTTGATTTGAGAAGAAAGAAAATTAAAAAAAAATAAAAAATAGTAAGATGTATCCTCATATCCTCTAAAACAACGTATGTTTACCATTGATAATTTGCAACAGAATTTAAATTAAATCGAAAGGTGCATTTTGTAAAATGGTTTCAACACAGTAACAATATTTTAGAATTCTAATTCAGTGGTTCTCCACTCTTTAGTCTTAGGACTCTTTCAATTTAAAAATTTATCAAGGACTTCAAAATGGTTTTGCTCATGTAAGTTACAATTAGCCTTCTAGTATTATTATGAAATCACATTGAACTTGTAACCCATCCCCTCTTCTGAGACTCCCAGTGACCAGGGAGAAGTCCCGAAGATGACACTGTCAGCAGAAGACTGATACAATTAAGAAAAGAATGAAATCTATTAAAGCTTCAGCAACTAATTCTTCTATATTTTGTTATAAAACATTTTTTTAAAGTTTTTAAACATGCAGGATTTTCAGTATCGCCAATATCATTATATATTAAGCACGGCCTTTTGATACCTTGGCCTCAACTGATGTCAATTTGTTCTTTCCATGAGCAACAAAGGTCAATAACTGATACTTAACGGAACACAGGTGTGAGAGTTTAGCCATCCTTGATTATAGGATTAAATAGACTTTATCAGGAAAAGGGGGGTTTAATTACAGCTACTCCGCTTGTTTAATCTTGCCAACATTCTTTTTAACCTGTCTTTCCCCCCCCCCCCATCCTTGTTCTCTCCTTTTTCCTCTTGCACCTTCCGTTCTTTAGTCTACATTTCCTTCATAGTCTTCTCCACTGCAGTAGGTGAAATAAAATTTTTCACTCATTTATATAATTTATGCTTTCGCTATATTAACCGATCCTGCAAAGTCACTAAATATGCATGCTTTGTATTGCTCAGTGACTTCATCATAGCAGCATTTTTCCAATATTTATGGAAACTTCTTTGGAACTAGAGTTTGTGCTCAAAGATCTAAATATGCAGTAAGTAAGTTTTGCAGATAAGTTCTTGAGAAGGGTGGCAGCTGAAGGTGGAGCTGTATTTTCAGGCAGGGCATACATTGTATGATGTACTAAACGGAAGCTGTTCATAGAGGTTGAATGAGAGTAGAAAGAAGAGGAGGAGGATGCCAGTCATAAAGGTACATCGCCAATCAGACCCCGAGAAGAGTCAACAATTATGGTCGCCACTGCGAGGCCAAAGCATGGAAGAAGGCGACAGGAGAAACAAATGGAAGCCTCAGAGCCGAAGACTCAGACCGGCCATGAGGACAGCAACAAGGGAACACTGGAGACAAGGAAAGGGTGATGAACTCAACAGGTCCTACAGACATATTGGCGGGTGAAGACCAAGAGTGCTGCAGGAAGCAAGAAGGTTGGAACGAAGATGACCATAAGCTGGACAAGAGAAAAGGTGCTCCAGTATCTCATTAACTCCGTCTTGATACTGGAGGCATATTGAAGTGGTCTGTGCCCTAATACGCTGTAGGAAGGTGTTGGTATAAGCATAACCAAGGCTGAGACAATGCAGCCTAGTGTGCATGTCTTTTATATAGAGTCCTAGAAAGAAAGTGGGAGCCTTGTTGACTTTAAACCTGGTGCAATGAAGTCCTACAACATCATGCTTGAGTAGCTCAACTTTCTCCTGTAGGAAAAGTTCTTTCAGCTAGAGAAGGTAGCTTGCAAGACTGGACTGATGCGGCGACAGCTTATTGCTGAAGACAGCATTCTTGTCATTCATATATAGTATCCCAGCGTATGTGTGACCTTTCAACCAATGCCAAGTTACGCCTATGAACAAATTCTTATGAGCATATCATACAGATTATAATTAATCCTTTATTCACCCCACTGCCAAGAGAGCCCCATTATTAGCTTTACTACTGTTCTCTTTCCATTTTCTTACTCATGATTTTCATTGTTTTCTTATGTATATAAATAATCAGGAATGAAGAACTGTTATGTTAACGTAATGAATACTGCCAAATTAATTATGCACAAATTGCTCACAGTATAAAATTAATTATACATTATCAATTAAAAATAATTCTACATACAAAATTGAAAATCAAAAGCAATTCCCGGAAATCTTAGCAATGAAAAGATATATCACATATTTACCGGGGAATGGCAACTGATCGCCTGACATATCAGTATAAAAGGCAACTGTTTGCTCTAGAAGAGGGAGAAAAAAAAGGCAAGCTTTTATTTTTCTTAGAATAATCACCAATATTTAAATTAGCAATGGCTACTTTCCCATTTTTGAAGCCCAGCAGAAACGTGCACTTAAAAATATACTTAAAATTTTACCCTAGAATGAAAACTGATTCTCAAAATTAAATGATAATTACTACAGAATATAAATTAGTAGAAATTGCACATATACAGTGAAAACCATATTAACAGACACCCTTTAGATATGGGTCACCGTGTTTTTATGGCCAGATAAAAATTTCGTGGCAGAAACAATTTACAGTAATATATTTTAAACCCCTGCTTAGCGGTCATCCTCAGATATGGATGCAGACATTGTTTTCATGTTCAATCTATTCAACTAGAATCTCCGTACAGTAAAGGTTACAATTTATGATCGCCACTGGCCCCAGGGCAACTAAATATTGGGGAATGGTGATTAAAAATACGACTTCAGTAGCTATCACACTCGCCACTTTATTGTTTCCCAATGCAATCCTGTCTGTTTTGACTCTGCAGGGAGGTTACATTCTGAAACCGCAAACTACTTACTATTTTTTTATGAAAAATGTTGATCAAACGAACCCTTCTAAGGTTGCAGTATTTAAATGTTTTGTGGCCACGAGAAAGTGGCTATAACTTAAATGAAGTGGCCTCTAATAAAAAGGGCCCTGCTGGCCAATGGCCACTAATCAAATGCCTGAGTTTTAAGCTATACCATACAGCCAAAATATGTTTGAGCTTCGGCCTTCACTAGACAGGTTTATATCAACTTTGCCCGACCCAAAAACACCTACATATAAAACCCAAAAACCACCTTCTCCGATACTGTATAAAAACAAATTATCACAAGTAACTGTAAATTCAATTTGAGCATGATGATGATATCCCAAACCATATCACTACAATTCTCTAGAATGCACAAATTTTTTGAACTTGATAACACAGTTGAAAAAAGCCAGCTGAATCGTAGACATCCTTCAATCAGATAATACAAATTTATCCTACATAGTAGAATTATGGCTTCGCTTAGCAGAAAGTTTGGAATTGGAACCTTAGAAAGAAATTGTATTAAAAAAAATGTATCAAGCTATTCAACCATCCCATCATTTAGCAAACATAAAGAACCCTAAATATAGAAGGAAGAGAAACTGTCTATTTCGCCAAGAAGATGCAGCAGAAATCTGGTTAATCAAAAAATACCTATATATATATATGTATTTGCCATATACACACTATAACCAATTTAACACTATAATCAATATTAATAATTGCATATAAATAATCTGTAAAAAAGCTTAAGAATTTTTGGGGACATAATAGCCAAATTGTCACTAAAACCAAGGTTATTATAACCGAGTTTGTGTGTATACCAGGGTTGGAAAGTTTCTGCCACGATGATTAAAACCAGCATTGCTGAAACTAGTTTTTGTCACAAAAACAGAAACCCAAGAAATAATTATTTTGTGCGTTAAAAACTAATTAAAATACCCTAACGTGAAAAAGCAAATATTTCGTTACAAAGAGTATTTTGTCCCGTCCATAGAAGCATTCCAGTTTAACGGAATGAATCATGGAAACAGTGTCCACATTCATATCCGAGGGTAATCGCCAAGCAGAGATTTGACATATATTATTGTACACCAGTTTCTGCTGGGCATTTTTATCTGACCGTGAAAGAGATGACATATGATGGGTGTCACTGTATTAGGTGAATAATATCTAAATTTTAAAGAAATTTATACAGAACACTTTGTTTTATACTCCTTTTATTTTAACCTATATAATGCATGCAAGTTTCAAACCAGTGATTGAATTCCACCTGGGATTTCTGAAATTATGTAATTAATGTATTTATGAATATTTTGCTATGGATAAGGATTTATATAATAATAATGCTTATTTTACAGGCAACCAAGAAAAAAAAACTTGAATACAAGTACAAAAAATAGTCAGGAAGGTCCTTGACGGATGACTGGAAAAAAAGCAGACTAAATGTCTGCTTGACAAGTTCCGGCCACTACTCAGATAATAAATTATATAAATATAAAAACACATTGGAAAAAACCATAAAGAAGGCAAAACAGCAACATATTACACAAAATAAATTATGTATTGACAAACAAATATATATATATATATATATAAAACATATATATAACAAACAGAAAAAAATAAATAAATTAAGCATTGACATTTAAAGTGCAATAAAATAAATATTGAACTGTAAAAAATACAATAGAAGATATAAAGCATTGACATCTAAGAAATAGGAAATAGAATTAAATATTAGCATGTGGATAATAAGTATTTATTTAGAGAAGACAAACTTGCGCTCTTTGTTAATATTGGTTGAACTTGTTGGGAGAAGATTCCAAACCATGGGATCTTGGGAGTCGATATGATCATATAAGTAATGACAGGTGGATTGTAATGGGATAAGGCTTCTGCTGGATCTGGAGGGATAACCATCATTACGTGGAGGAATCTGAATAATATTTGAGTGAAAGCCTTTGTGAATACGTTTAAACACGAGAAGGGCCATTCAGGATTGAGCAATTAGAGAAAATGGTAATATGGCAAAAGAAGCCCATAGGTTGGCTCTGTTATTGATTATCTTCGAATTCGTAATTTTTAATATATGTAATTGAATTTGTTCAAGTTTATGGATATTAGATTGAGTTGTTTTAGACCAAACGTTACAGCAATAGATGTGGTGGGATTGTACTAGGGAAAAATAAATGGAACGGATAGCTCTGATAGAAAGGCATTCGTGAATTCTTCGAAGAAGCCCAAAAACCCTCGTTTCCTTAGATATAACATTTTCACAGTGAGGGGTTTAGGAGAGTTTATGATGTAATAATATGCCCCAAGAATTTGTAAGATGCGAAAGGAATATTGTGGTTATTTAATGTAATAGAAGAAGGAAAATTATGTGAATGCTCATTATGGAATAAAACACAGTAAGTTTTCACGTTATTGACATGAAGTTTGTTAAATTGAAACCAATCAAGAACTTTAGCTGTCTGTAAGTGAACGACTGATATTAGTTGATCAAGGTCATAGTGAGAGGCAGAGAAGTAAGTATCATCAGCATAGATTGTAGGACTACCATGGGTGAAGACCTAGAAAATATCATTAATGTAAACAAGGAACAAGAGTGGACCAGGTATGGAACCCTGAGGAACCCCTAAATAATTAACCATGATGTCAGACCTAATTCCATTCAGAAAAACATATTGTTTACGATTAGTCAAGAGATGTGCGAGAAGATCAAGGCATGGGCCCCTAATACCAATATCATGAAGTTTAAGAAAAAGAATGTCATGTGGAATTGAATCGAATGCCTTGGAGACATAAAAAAAAAACGTCAATCGAAAAAAAGGTGAGAACTAAATGCTTGCCTCATTGGGTTTAGAAAATTTATAAGGGAAAATTCCGTGGATTTGTTGGCAAGAAATCCGAACTGTGATTGGTGAATGAAAGAAAAATTAGAAATTAAATCAATCAACCTTCTAAAGAGAAGATGTGCAAATATTTTGGGAAAATTGAAATTATAGAGATTGGGCGATAATTTGAAGGATCAGTAGTACGATCACCTTTTTTAAAAATGGAGATAATCTTGGTGACTTTAAATTATTCAGGAACTTGTGATTTAATTTCAAATAAATGAAATAGGTGCGATAATGGCGCAAAGAGTAAGCTGGCAACGAATACCATGGAGCATCTAGGATGCAAATCAGCACTATCTGGCGAACCGTGAACCTCAATGCGTTTGAATGAGGACAGTACGTCCACCTCAGAAAATGGGGATAAAAAAATTGACGAATTAAAATTTGATAAATATCCACAACAGTCAAAGGGAGTATGAGTGAAGGAAGAATAAATGTCATGAGTTTGTATAATGTCGGGAGTTTGTATAAAGGAGCGATTCAACAAGTTGCAGATGTCCAGTGGGACATTACCAAAAGTATCAGTGAGCTCGAGTTCAATGACATTTAATTGCTGCCTGGGTTTTTTACCAGCAAGAAATCCAAGGTAATTCCACATTTTCTTAGAATCGTTGGAAGAGTAGATGTTGAAATAGAAGGATCGCTTGGCTCTCAAAATTTCTCTGTTAAGTTTGTTTCTGAATCTACGAAAGATATGTAAGTCAATTAAATTTCTTGAAGAAATGAATTTTGCGTACCGTCGACTTTTGGTCTTTATTTTTCTGCGAATAGCAATTGTCATCAAACAGTTTTTATTTTTGTTTATGTTGAGGGCGGACTCGCTTGGGAAAAATTTTGTAATAAAGAGAGTATGTAATCATATTTTTATGGTCAATTGCTAACCACTTCCACAGTATTTCTGTGCTGACCCTTGGAAGAGAAATATGTCTGAATTTGTAATATCTGGGTCAAAAAGCTACGGTCTGAGCTAAATACACACACATTAGAACTTGATTTCCCTGAATGACTTCCCTGGGAATCTGTCTTATAAAGCATGAGTTTAAATTAATAAAATTATTACATATTTTACGTTTATTCTTGCTTGATAAGAAGGGGCAAATTTAAATGCAATAACAATGGAATAATACAATATAATCGTATGTCTGTAAATATATTTACCTTTGCCATTTTTAGGGACTTCGATTTCTTTACAGACCTTGACCCATGCTATAAATATAGTCAAAGTTTTATATTCATGAAAATTTAAAGACATGAAATTCCACAAAAATATAGTTTAACTAGTATTAGGCCTATGATGTTTAGTTTTTCAAAAACTCGTTCGCTTCAATCTACTACTATTATGCTAAAACTATTACAGCGAAACTCTAATTTTACATTCCTGAAAAATATATGCTTTTTCCACTTTTACTGTTTATTTTTCAAAATCCCAAATATGAAATTATCTACTAAATAGAATTATATTCTTGCATCATACATCTCTTTTATCCATCCCCCCCAAGAAAAAGTACAAAATCAGGGTTACACCATATTATGATTAAACAGCAACCTCACCCACCCGTCAACCCAAAATTAGGTGTTTGAAACTCACCAAAGTCTGAGCCAGTACGATTTGTAATCGTTTAACCTAGACATTCTCAGGTACCTACATATGAAAATTCAGTTGGGTATTGAGCATTTTTACCATGCCTCTTTATTACATAATTGTTGGGTTTTTTTTACGGTACACCAGTGATTTTCAAACTTTTCATCGCATGTAACCCTTCCCTTACCACAAGTTTAGCCACAGAACCCTTTCCTTATCACATGCTTAGGCACAGAACCCTTTTCTTACTATGTGCCTTGCCACAGAACCCTTTCCTTATCGCATGCTTAGGCACAGAACCCTTTTCTTACTATGTGCCTTGCCACAGAACCCTTTCCTTACCACATGCTTAGCCACAGAATCCTATTCTTACCATATGCTTAGCCACAGAATCCTTTTTGGAACCATTTTCTTACCACATGCTTAGCCACGGAACCCTTTTCTTACTACATGTTTAGCCACAGAATCCTATTCTTACCATATGCTTAGCCACAGAATCCTTTTCTTACTATGTGCCGTGCCACGCCACAGAACCCTCAGATGTTATTTAAGGAAAACCTGAAGAGCTATTATTACTGCCTGGACATAAACATAAAAATAAGCAATAAATCAATGTAACAGGATTCCTGCTCACCATGCAGAAAAAAATTCCCTGACTTTTCCAGGTTATTTTTCTCTTATTTTTCGGACAAAATTGCGTAACTGATTGCAAAGAAAACTTTGAATTGAACTTCGGACAATGACTATTTCTGGGAAAATAATTCACATTTATGTGAAATTTAGCTATTCCAAACAGGTTAGGAAGGCTTTCCCTGACTTTTTCAGGTTTGACCAAAAATTTTGTGTTTTCCGGAATGATTTCAAAATCCCTGACAATTGCAGGTTCTGTGGGAACCATAATTTTGACAAAATTTATTTCACAATTATTTTTTTAAGAAAATGAATAAAAAAAAGTTCTTTACCTATGGACACAGTTCATATTTTAATACTTTTCCTATTTTACCTTTATTGTAACTTTTTTTT
>QLNU02014176.1:79995272-80033853 GCA_006491805.2 Dysdera silvatica
TAAGAACAAATGATGCCATAAAGTCAAATGAGATTAGAAAAACAAATATTTGATAGAAGGTTAAAAATAATTTTATGATTAAAAGAATCATACACTAATACTGTTATCTTTGGGGAGTGCATCCTGAAGTTTTGATGAGATTTTATTTGCAAATAATATGTAATTTTAATCAGTCTTCATAATTTCGAACATTTTCTTTTCTCATTTTTTTTTTTATAAATCTACATATAAAGAGAAGTTTCATAGCTATTTACAGAAAAATTGACCCTTATTATGAAACTGCTCTTTTCATATGGAGGGCTCACAGCATTAGCGTAGCAGGTTAGTTGTAGTTTTATGGTTCAAGGACAGCAGGGGCCATTCTGTGCCAAACAAGGTGAGAATGTGCATACAGTTTTAAAATAAAAACAGAGCTAAAATGGTAAAAACATATAGAAAGTATAATAAATGTACCAAAGAAAACGATTTAAAAGTCATATGGGATGGGAAAAGCCAATATTAGATAAAAAGTTAAAAATTATTTCATGGTTAAAAGTATTACATAAAATGTTATAAAGGGTAAAATTATTTCATGGTTAAAAGCTGATGAACAGATCAGAGAATGCCTGCTGGTAGGCAATGTCCGGGATATTGTCTTTTGCACAGACGATAAGACCAAACACATGTTACTGCCAATATCAAACCAAGGAGGTATGATGTATGGCATCGATTCTACTATCCTGGTTTTCGAAATGTCCAATTCACTAGCAGCACTTTCCATTCTCACACCAAAGCACAGTGGTTTATTTTCCATTTTTAAGGGGACACTACTGTATTCGAACTTCAAAAATTCTAGAATTACTTCATTTTCTTGCGGCGTGTTACCCTAATCAACATCTTGGTGATTTAGACCATCTGAAAGGCTTTGTCCACCACTGTTCTAATGTAATGTTGATGGCATATGCAGCTGGTTTTGTCAAATTTATATTATTCACAACACGAGAAGTTAAATTCCAAACACAATTTTTTAAGCTCATAATAGGATTTATTTATAATTTTAATTCAAACAACGAAAAAAAGAATACATCTTCTAAACAGTTACTGAACTCTTAGTTGAATTAGCAATTCATTGCTGATAATATTATATCTAGTATAACACAAGTAGATATCAAGATTACATTATTCATATCTGCATAGAATGTAAGCACCTAATTAAATAAAATAAACATTTATTAAAATGGTAAAATTTATTTTATGGTCATACTAGTCATATTTCTGCAAAACATTGCATTCAAAACCTGTTATGTACTTTGGCACCTAATTCCAATAGTGTTTCAACAAGTACAGCAGTCTGAATGGTTATGTGACGACAAACAGCCATCTTTGCACCTTTTAATGGTTGGAGTGATCCATACTTTTTCCGTAGAGCCATTAACCCTGGCATTATTTACAAAAAATGTAAAAAGAAATCATGCATTAGGATCGCTCTCTGAAGAATCTTCCAAATCATCTGCCCTGTTTGAAGACTCCTCTATACCATTATCCCTTGGTGAGGGATGGAAAATTGCGGGATCTTCAAGAAGGTTGATTATTTTCTTCGGCAACTGATTTAATTTCTTTGTTGGCAAGCTCCTCAAGAATGATATAACAGGATTTGAAGAAACCAGAAGTGCATGTAGAAGGTCTTCGGTGTTTTGCATCCTACTCATTTTACGACAGTTGTGTTCACGCAAGTATCTGCGTTCTTTGTGCCTTGCCTCTAAAGCCTCCTCACTTAACTGCCCTATTAGCAGAAAAAGATTGTCCACAACTTCAGCCCTACGAATTAAAATCTTGTGGACACTAGCTGGCATTTTATACCACTCGTACAATTTTATGAATAACTCTGCTGTTTCAATGGCGAAATTCTTGGGCTTTGTAGTAATTTTGTAAGAGAGCAAAAATACAAGTTGACAACATTGAGCTAGAAATTGCTGATTCATATATTTACCTTGGCCAGCTGATTTCAATGGATGGCAACATTATGAAAGAACTCAACAGACGTATTAAACTTGGCTGGAGTGCATTTGGAAGAAACAGTTTTATCCTGAAGGGGAAATTGCCTTTGTGTCTAAAAAGAAAGGTCTTCAACCAGTGTGTATTGCCAGTCCTCTCTTATGGATCAGAGACATGGAGTCTAACAGTTGGAGCAATACGAAAGTTACAGACAACGCAAAGGAGCATGGAGAGGTGCATGCTTGGAATAACTAGGAGAGATCGAAAAAGAAACACTTGGGTGAGAGAGCAAACTAGAGTAGAGGACATCATTGTTAAAGTAAAAGGGCTGAAATGGCGATGGGCTGGGCATATTGCAAGAAGAACTGATCAACGATGGACAACAGAAATTCTGAACTGGATTCCAAGAGACCACCGAAGACCTAGAAAACGTCCTCAAACTAGATGGGTGGATGAAATAAGAAAACAGGTTGGGGTGACGTGGAAGCGAATTGCTCAGGATAGACTTGTGTGGAAAGCATTTGGAGAGACCTTCATCCAGCAGTGGATAGATAATGGTTGAATATGATGATGATATATATACAGTCATAGGTGTAACAGAATTGAAATATAAAATGCATTGGGCGGGGACCAGGGGATTGTAGGGGAAAAGTACGTTTGCTTCTTTTCTAAAAATTGGGAAGTGCCGACCAGATTACGCCTATGTAAACAGTCGATTCTACATACATATTTTTTTTTAATCATGATCTTCTACAGTAATGTTTGATGAAAAGTTTATTTCTGTAGTCGATAATTTTCCCTACATAAAATGGCGTACTCTTGGAATTTGGAAAATAATCACAAATTTGGGACTTTTATAAAACAGTGACGTGAATTACCAATCTACTCAACAAAAATATCGGAGAAAATTATATCAGAAATCGCCATGTATACTAATTATTACTGAATAATTCATCATTAACAATTTCTAGCTTAATCCTTGTAATTATCAAAAAAGATGTAGTTATAAACAAAAAAAGTGCAAACCAAACCAAAACATAAACATAAGCACCAATGACAATAAAAGTTGGTATACAAACCTCATGATTATCGAATTCTCTTCTCCACCTCCGATAAAAACTGCGCAATTACAATTTGCCCTAAGATGATTTTGATTACTATTTGCGAACTTCTCCCAATTAATTATATAAATGAAATCTCAAAAGGAAAAAAGGAACTAATCCTAATACCGCATTCGCTGTTGACAGTGCAAGGTTTGTTTTGACAGTTCAACCAGGGCAAGAGAATAATAACACAGAGCTGAATATTTGTATTTTGTACGCGCTTTTGTGAAATCACGCCCACTTCTACACTGACGTCATGCAAGTTTAGTGCGCATGCTCTTGGACGCAAGAACAGAAATCACCAGTCATATCAATGGATGCAAATTGAAGGCTGGTGTTCAGTTCAATGCTTCCCTCAATATTTTTTTTTTTCTTGTTTATTTTCGAATAACAACGGTTTTCTTTTTTTACTTGTTGGGAAACTTACTTACATGTAACTAAAGAGTATCTTCTTACTACCTCTGTGCCAATTTTATATGAAAATCATAGGAAATGATGTAAATTATGGCATATGACCACATTGCACCGGCCTTGCACCAGTGTATTGCCAGTCCTCTCTTATGGATCAGAGACATGGAGTCTAACAGTTGGAGCAATACGAAAGTTACAGACAACGCAAAGGAGCATGGAGAGGTGCATGCTTGGAATAACTAGGAGAGATCGAAAAAGAAACACTTGGGTGAGAGAGCAAACTAGAGTAGAGGACATCATTGTTAAAGTAAAAGGGCTGAAATGGCGATGGGCTGGGCATATTGCAAGAAGAACTGATCAACGATGGACAACAGAAATTCTGAACTGGATTCCAAGAGACCACCGAAGACCTAGAAAACGTCCTCAAACTAGATGGGTGGATGAAATAAGAAAACAGGTTGGGGTGACGTGGAAGCGAATTGCTCAGGATAGACTTGTGTGGAAAGCATTTGGAGAGACCTTCATCCAGCAGTGGATAGATAATGGTTGAATATGATGATGATATATTATTGTAGTACATTTAGTATTATTTATATTATTATTAAAGTTTTATTAAATAAATAATTTTATTTATACAATGCCTATTCATTCGATAGATGAATTTAAGGATGGGCTGATTTGTTTAACAGGATGTTGTTTAAGGCTACTATAAATCTGCTTTCAGACTGTCAAAATCAGACCTGCCACTAGACAATTCAATGTCCAGTTTCTGTCTAATGCAGGTTTACTAATTAAGGATTCTACTTCTAAGAAGTTAAGGGATGTTTCTAACTCGTTTTAAAAGACGCGGTTGGATTTTATTTATGGCACATGGTGTCCTGCTATTATTCGCACAAAGGATAGTGCATGCAATTTCGGTTCCAGGAGCATGCGCACTAAACTCGCACGACGTCAGAGCATAAATGGGCTCAGTTTCACCAAAAGCGCGTACAAAATATGAATATGCCACAGAGCTCAGCTTACACGGAGTTAAGAAAATCGTGGAGTTGGCATCGCCTATTCCATGCATTCCTCAAGACGAATGAAGTCTGTTTTGCTAGATTAGCTCCGCCCTATTATGTAAAATAAAGAAATTCCGTATTTTATAGCGTCTAGAATGAATAGCGTTGGAACAACGGCAAAAAACAGTACCCAAACTTTACACCTCCGGTCGATGGAGCTCTCAAAAGCCTACTTGCCGAGTTTCTCTCTTTAAAGTATGGGATCTCACATTTAAACGTAGTAAAGGTGATTGTCACCCGAAAATTTAATGATCTAAAGTGAAAAACACAAATATTTATCGATGCAAAGTAAAAAAAAAAAACCTGAAAAACTGAAAATTCCCAATTGAGAAACCCTATTTTTATTTTAACCTTTATTTTAACATAGACGAAGAAATGACAAACATTGTGCACAGATAGTAACAGATTCATTTAACAACATTTTTTTAGCACAATACAATGTAAAAATTAAAAATTAAAAATAAAACAAATCGACGATTGTTTCGGGCGATCAATGGTCGTCCTTCTTATACGATTGCAAAACGTCGAATGACATTTTCGACATTTTACTATCCTAGAAGAAGGACGACCATTAATCGTCCGAAACTATCGTCGATTTTTTGATTTTTACGTTGCATTGTGTAACAAACGTTGTTAAATGAATCTTTTACTTTATTTTAATGGTTACATTGAATTAAAGGGCATGGGGGCCGCTAGGAGTTTCGTGTTTGATCAATGAGGAGGGGTCCCTCGGTAGCGCTCGGGAGCTCTGTGGTTATTTTTTTAATCAAAACTATGAAATTAGACAAAAAAAAAATATAACAATAAAAAAGGTAGGAGAAAACAAGAATCAAAGTAAAAAAATGAATGTAAATAAAAAATCGCCAAAACGGAAGCGGGTACCGTATTGTAAAAGAGCGCCCAAATGATTACAGATGTCAAATTTAGATAATTTTAATCATAGTTGAATATAGCTATGTTTATTTTTTTAATGTGGCGTTTTCCAAAATGAAACAAAGAGCCATTAAAAAGGAAAGGGATAGATAATTATTATATTACGTTTAAATTCTGAAAGGAATAATAGGGTTGAAAAGTATCTCTAAATCACACACGGGGAGAGATGACAAGTAATTTTTGTCAATGAAGTACTTACCTAATTACTCGGTGAATATTTTGGCAAGCTGCACAGACTTACTTTCTAGACATACATTATATTTGACTTTAATTAACAAAAAAATTAATTTGCCTTGCAATTAAAAATTCACACACAGCAGATGTAACATGGGAAAAGTAAGCAAATAGACTCCCCGCAGCGCCACCTTCCGGAAGTTTCATTTCTTTTTCTATTTTTTACCATTGGCAACAATGAGGAGTCGGAACACTATTCCTTCTAGGCACTATACCTATGTTTAGAAAAAAAAATTTCGTAAATTCTATTGCACAAAGTTTATTTTTTCATTTATTTTCTTGTATGAAGATGATCTATGAGTAACATAAAATAATTTAAGACTTACAAAATAATTTTCTAATGACGATATTAATCTTTCTCACAGTAGATAACATATCAATAGTTCTACATTTTAAGGTTTTTTTCCAAAACTAAGCATTTTTCAAAGAAAATTCGTTGAAATAATTTGATTCAATGGAAAAAATGCCATAAAACGATGTTACACTTTTTACTGTATCATAAACAGAAACGAAGATAATTGTATGTAAAATACTCAATTAAGAGTAAAACGAGAGAAAATCAGATAAAGTTGAGCCGTAATCTTCAGCCACTGAGTCTTACACTGAATCTTCAGCCAATGAACTGAGCGCCACACGCAAAGCCGTAGCCAGTCTAGGGCCAGAGGGGCTGAGTTCCCCTGGGAATGTAGTCAGCCCCCCTGAAAAATATTTTTTCTCAAAATCAAATATTGTAGAATTTTATTTTAAATTTTTTATTTTGTACGAAATTGTACATAACAATGGGAATTGTTCTTTGACGTTAAAAATGTATTCGAAACAACTTTCTACGGTAGATCATGTACACAGTTTTTTTTTTATGGAGGTCTGAGTCTTCATCTACTTTATAATAAGGATAAGAGAAATTATAGAGATGTGTACTAAAATTTATAAGTTTTTAATGCAAAATTTATGTTAAGAAATTTATTTATTAATTTTAAATATATTACTCTCCTTATATATTTGGTATCATTAAATATATTAATAAAATACATCAAAATATGTAAGAATTTTAAGCCCCCTGTAGCCTTCTGAGTCCCCCAGTTACTTTCGGAGGTCCCTGTAACAAGCGTCTAGCTACGGGCCTAGCCCCATGGTCCGATTTCGGTTCAAGCTACGTTACGGTAACGTCAGAAGTAAATTGTGGAACCGTGTCCAATACGGCAAAAAGGAAACATTTTCCAATAGAATTTGAGCTTCCACCAAAACCACTTTCACGGCTACCGTTTGGATATCTTCTTCATTAACGAACTATTATTTCACCTCCAGCAGGCACCGACATGACTGCCAGGAGTTGAAGAAACAGTAGAACATCTCCTACTGCACTTCTCTGCATATAACCTCCTCCGCAGGAACCTCTTCTCCACTTTCTAGGAGCTTGGCCTCCCGGTCACGTTTGACCTAAAGGATCTGACACTGCCTACCACTGTCCCCGTTTTCAACGTCTGGCTATTTCGATGTTCCTTTATTTCTTCTTCAGCACAAGACGCCTTTTGTATCCTTTTCACTATTCTTCGATTTTTCTTAATTAATTTATACTGAGTTGCTTTTGCCCATTCGAATTCTTCGGTTTATGGGTGAGCATTGCAAGAGCATCTCTGTGTTGTTGTTTTTTCCCACTCTGCACAGTTCGCAGACCTTAAGAAATAGGGTCGCTACCGTATACTGATGGATTAAACCCAATTCAGGTTCTCCGGCTCTCTAGTGAGAGTCGCTTCCACCCCACACCCCGGAGAGTTGAGTCTCAGATCTACCTCTTTTGGACTCGTCCATGATGCAAGATAGACTATCTTGCAACATGATTTCGTCCACTCCTTCCTGGAAAAACTATGCCTCCATTTCGATCAATTTTTCTATGCTATTAGCAATTCTGTTTATTTTTATCATTATTATTATTATTTTGTACAATTAACAACACGATCATTCTACTTTTGCAAATATTTATGTAGTCTTTTTAATTTTCGAAAATTATTTAATTATAGCATGTAGCATTTTTCCGAACTCGTATGTTCTTAAATATATCAACCTTTTTTTTTTTTTTTTTGATATTAAAATTTTTCATTTATTTATCAACTGTTTTGTATCTCCCATAAACTAAAATTCAATTAAATACCTCAATGACGTTAAAGAGGGAAAACGAGTGGTTGGTTGATTGGATTGGATCCTAACGGCTCAAAGACAACGTAGGGCATGATGCGCCAAACGAGGGGAAGTCACACATTTTGTTTTCCAAATAATATATTTTACATATTGCTAAGGTAATTACATCCATACTTGTTTTAAAATGTTAGATTCCCGTGGAATACCATAATTATTAATAAGTCCATCTGATTTTTCATCATTTATAAAACATTTTTCCATAAAATCCTTATATGCGTATTTCAGTGATTTTTACTAAATATGTCCTGTTTTTAATAACTTTGGTTTGTTAAAATATATAAATAATTAGTACTTTATCAAATATTATGTTGAAGTGAAAACAACTTTATCGATAAACTCCAGAGATCAGGACAGAGGTAGAAGATTTAAATATGGATATGTGAAAAGGAAAAAATGAGAACAGCTCAAAAAGAGTTAAATTGGGGAACGCGGAATCTATTACAAGAATGTGTAAGCATTCAATCCACATTAACTAATAATAATTCATCAAAATTTGATAGTATTAAGCTTTGTGAGGAAATAACAACTTCCTCGACAATGATATTTTATAATTACGATAGGCTTGAGGCTCCAAAACACGTAAATAAAAGCAGTTTAAATGAAATTTACCCTAACATTTTTGTTGCATTCCACCATATTCTCTTAACCATGTCGATATAGGTGAAAGTAGGGGGTAGGGGCGTAACCTTCTCTAGAAAAAATTGAGCTTCCCTAGAAAAACGTAAATTAGAATTGAAATATCTGTGAAACAGTAAAGTGGGGCGTAGAAACTATAGTTGCCCCTAGACTTCGAAGTTTGTTAGTTTTAACCGAAACAAATAAAAATTTACCTACGATCTACAGTGTTCCGTAAAAAAAATATCTTTCTTGTCAATTACGTTTGTGGGAAATAAGGATGCTGCGAAACTTGGTCACATTACAACTTATCGACGATTTTAGTACTCAAAAATACAGAAATGTTTATTATAAAAAGAAAAACTGATTTCAGGTAAGAAAATTAATTCCAATAAATTATTAGCTTTATGCGTAGGGGCTCATATGGGGGGCAGAGGTTGGTAGAGCCACCTAGCTGTTTAAAAAATTGATTTCCCCCAATCTGTTGTGCATTTACTTTCAAAAGTTTTACAGTCACATTTTAAAATAAGGTACTTTTTTAGCTCATTACTAATTGTCAAGCAGTGTCATAGGCGTAGCCAGTGGGCAGTTTGGGGGGTCGTAACCCCCCATCGCAATGAAATTTTGTATATTTAATATGCGAATATACGAATTGTAGTTCTGTAATTTTCTGCCTACACCTCTGAGCAACATTAATTATTTTTGTAGCGTTTTGGTATCTTATACATTCACTAAAATTCTCGACAGCTTTGACAGCTAGAAGGCAGCCCCCCACTAGAAGCATTCGTTAACTTTCTTCAGCCCCCACTAGAAGCATTCGTTAATTTTCTTCAGCCCCCACTTAGAAGCATTCGTTAATTTTCTTCAGCCCCCACTAGAAGTACTCGTGTGGGCGCCCATGGTCTGATGCACTTTTCTTTCTGTCACTACGAACTATTTTGTACACAAACAAATTCTTTGTCCCCGGGAGTACTTGCGTCAATGAGGTTCGACTGTATTTAAAAATTTAAGTTACTACAAAACACTTCCTTTGATAAGGATAAGATATTTTGATCAGAACAATGCGTGCATTTAAATATATCTGACGAACTTTATAAATAGCTGTTTATAAAACACTCTACTAGCTAGTTTATTTTCTTTTGCTTTTGATAATAATTGACGTTGAATATCAACCCGTTTCTTAACTAGGTAAACAATCATTTTAAGAAAATAAATCGTTCACCGATCACCGTGATGGATGATTCCAAGCAGGATGAGTGGGTTTTGATGTCGCTGGCAAAATTTCTCTGAATTCTGGTAAAGATAATCTGATTTTAATTTATCGCCGTGGGGACGATTTTGGGTAGCGTTGCTTATTTGTTTTATTCAAATTTCGTTTTGGGGTCATCCTTTGTGGGTGTGGATTTATTGCTCTTTGGTTAAAGGAAACGTATGCCAGCTGAACTCACCAAGTAGATCCAAAGTTTCTATGAATCATTGAAAGCGGTCTTTTTATTTAAAGAATATTGTCTACACTTAAGAAAATTAATGTTATTGGGCTAACTTTTTCTTTTAATTACAAGTTTACAGGGCCTTTGAGAGGGTGTTAGCGAGGCCATTTGGCCCAGGCCTCGTTCGGAGGGCCACAAATTTTGACTTTAAAAAAATGGGCTGTTTCTTTATTAAAAAAAGTATAGCATATTTCTTACATAAAATTAAAATTTAAGAAAAACCCTTGTTGTGAACCAACCATTAATATGTTTGCCTGTAAAAACACATTAAGAAATCATCATATCATCAATATCAAAGATAGGGTGGAAGGGGGGGGGGGACTCGCAAAAGGTAACGGCTCGGGAATCTCATCCTCTCGGAGGGCCTGCAAGTTCATAATGCGATCAGGCCAGTTTTTTGTTGGGGATACATTTCTCGACAACGGCGCGCTATACGAACCAGCTTAGTGGAGGATTTGGGAAATTGCTGTCCCTGGGCTAGTGGTTTCCAATCTGGGGGGGGGTCGCTACCCTCAAGGGGGTCGCGACAGGTTTCTGGGAGTTGCCGCAACTATTTTTAGTTGGAATTATTTTTATAAGAAATTTCATACCAAATATTTCCAACCCTTTATATGTCAAAATGGCTACTCACACTGCAATATTCTACTAATGGTTATTGTTAACTATGTATAATTAATATACTATGCATAATAATTATATTAAACATAATTAATATGTGCTGAACATAATTAACATAATATATAGAATTAATATAATATAATTTTGTATTTAATCTGTTTCGTTACTTGTTGAAAATAATTTTTACTATGCAAAGCGGCGGCGGAGGACAGCGTCTCAGATCTTTTGATTGTACTATAAAAGGTCGCGGATTGCCTGGCATTACCATAAAAGTGGCCGCGCCTTGAAAAAGATTGGGAACCACTACCCTGGGCAAAAGCTGTATAGTCGCCCCTTCCTCTTTTACAAGGAGAGGAACACTTGTGGAAAAAACCACGCGTATTGTACTCTTTTTATATGCGAAGGTATTGCTTTTTGCATTGTTATTCAAAACTAATATGTTAACTAATAATACCTAATCATTTATTTATGGATCCTTTTAAATCCTGGGATGTGCTACTCCCAGAACTGCCGTCATGGCAAAATTTCGTATGTTAGTTGGAACATGACTGACTGCAGGCATACTTGCTCAGCTCTGATCAAACTGAAACTCTTGATTGCTAGCTGGGCAACAGCAACCAACTGATGACATCGGATCATCTTAACGTATGCAATGCACTAAAAACGTCTCAAGATATTGTTAGCAAATATGGGAAAGCTCGAAGGTTGATGACTAAATAGTCAAACGCCTGGCATTTGTAATAAATGAATACATTTATGGATTCTCAGCTGCCGCTAACCCCACTTCCCCAAACGGTACCACATTAAGGAATATGCCTCGTGTGTCTACTTAGAATTCCACTACTGAATCAGTGCTATACAATGTACTATGTATATTAGCGTTATATTTGCTACGCATAGATGATGGCAGGCTACAGGAACTTAAAATAACATAGGCGTAGAGTTATATGGGCCGGTAGGGCCCCAGCCCCCCCCCTCAATATATTGAAATAACTTGCAATTTTACATATACTGTAATGTATATGTGCACATAATACGTTCTTAGCTCCCCACCAATAACTTTGAAAACTCTACGTTGCTGATATTTAGAAATTTTTTTTACGCTCTCCAACCTTGAAAAGTAAAGATATCATCTTTGAATATTTATAAATATATTCCATTGCAAGAAAAGGTCAACACTGAAAATTCTTGCTTTAAGTTTTGTAATTACAAAGGCAATTTTAGGAAAATAATCTTCAAAAATGTATGTCAATAAATGACCTTAAAATTTTATACTCAATTTGGTCATAGAATTATGTTGGCCGGCTTTGGAAAATTTTGTGATTGCATGTTAAAAAATGATAGGGTCCGAACCTTATCCACAGCGATGCACTTTAGAACAGTGGTGTAATGAAAAAGAACTGAAGGCAACGAAGGAATTTGTAAAACAGGGTAAACATAAAGAAAAATAATTCCAATTTTTTATTGAAGGAGTGGCAGAATTTAGCGCGAGGGAAGCAAAACTGCACAAGGTTTTCTATAAACATAATTGAATGAAGTATTGTGAATCATTTATTAATACCTTAAGAAATGAAATTGAGCTTTTATACTTAAATTCCAGGAAAGATTTTATGGGATCCGGTGAATTTTTAACATTTCAAATCGGCGGAATATTTTCGGGCGGCTTATACTAAAGTTTGAAAATGCAGTGACTAAACTTCAAAATTGATTTTTTAAAATGTTTAACCAGGAATAGTGTATTATATGATTTATATAAAATGGGGGTCCACAATGAATTATCCACAGCCAAGTTATCGGTCTGTTGATAGCGTTCACTTCAAAACGTAAAGTTCGCGAGATTTTTGCAAGAAGCGGTTGATAAAGTAAGTTCGTTAATTTAAAGTAGTGTAGATTGAAATTTTGTCAAACATCACTTGTGACTTCAAGAGCTCGAGCGAAAATAATGCTAGTGAAGATAAAAATACTGCCAATGAACGTCAGAGCGCTGATTTGTGCTGAGAAATTTCGGTTTTTTTTGTTTTTTTTTTGGCAGAGATTTTTTCAATTTAACTGATTTCAAATGCAGTATTTTATAACTCGTGTAATACAACAATATAACATCCGCTTTAATTTATAATTTACAAATATTCATTGTACACTTTAATTGTTACACACATATTTTATAAATAAATTTGGGATAGCATGGTTAAAGATATCATTTAGTTATATAGCGGGCACATGGATCTCCTCCCAACACAAAACCTTATTTTGTGTGAACATCAATCAAGTCTGTAAAAAATATATACATATTATTAACCAATATTGAGTGAATGTGATAACATTAAATGAAGAGTGGGAGAGATTTTAATTGCTTTGTAAAGTTATTAAATTTGTTTTCATTTCTCAAATGTTTAGAAATTTAATTTTAAGACCTAGGTCCACTTGAATTTATATTTTGTAAAAATATTTTCACCCGGAAAATCTATGTTTAAGATTGTTTTTCAAAATTGTATTGTAATTATGCTCGTGATAACCCAACCTTAAAACGATAATTGGTAGAAATTTAGAGAGATAAAATTATCTAAAATATTTACCTAATTTATATGAATCTGTGCCGAGGTTTGGAACCATTGACCGTTATAGGATGTTATGTTTATGTATTTTTGTGATCGCATGCTTCTTTTGGAGGTACACATTCTATCTGACATCAAAATCTACGTTCTACAACGTTGGTACTGACCTTTAATATATTCCAATGTATGAGATGCTACTTCGATTTTTACGCTTAATTAAAGGTTTTCGTTTATTTCTTTCATACGTTTGTTTGAAATTCCGACTTATATATCGCTCTAGTTGCGGTTTAGAAAAACGTGATAGCATAAAAAGATAATTATAAGGTAATTATATGAAAAAGCGAAAAATTTGCATGTGTTTTGCAGGATGTTTGTAACATTAATGCATAAAATTATTATATTTTTGCGAGTATTTCTAAGAATGGCTACATGACATGTTGGCACTTCATTTTCTTATTAATATTCCCATGTCATTAAGTTTCTAATAAAATGGACTCTGAAGTCTAATTTTACTGAAAGCCCATATGATTACTGAAGCAAGAACAGTTATTTTTAATGTCCTTTTAAAGGAAAGCGATGCACATCTGTTTGCGTGTGACTTGACATCGTTACTCGTCTATTTCATCGCTGAGAGAAATGTCCTTATGACGGACAGACGCAGGATCATCTTCTGCTCATGACAGGCATGTCTTATGTTTTCTAAGTTGTGCTTAAAAAATAATGATGAACCCGACGATAGGGGAACTGTATACATATTACTTTGCAAAAATTATGGGTTCGGGCAACAGGAATCTCATAATAAGAATTGAATCGACAAGCTTCAGTGATTTTAAGCAAGAGTGGATACAGGGGTGTACAGGGAGCCCGCCTCCCCTGAAAATAACACATTTACGCTTATTATTGCTTTTCCAAACTGGGCAACAATTTTCACAGAGCAGATATAAATTGGTTGTTTGCTAGCCGTCCTGCTCTTCTCCCCGAAAATATTTTTATACACGACCCTGATATCTCAGTATTTAACATAGAGAAAATGGTAGGTTAAAAAGTATGCTATGCTTCACATGATAAATTTAGCCTGATGGATGGGAATATAAAAAATATGATTTACTCACCCCTAAGAACCAAAATATCGGGAGCATGCATATATTTATACTGTCCCTATTTCTTATGTTATATCTGCTAATGTGAATATAACATATAAAATATCCAAGACATGACCAATCATGGGAATCATGACCAAAAATGAGAAACATAACTAAATCTGGGCAACAAAATACGAAAAACAATGACAAGAATGTGAAACGTGGCTTAGATATATCAAGCACAACATCGACATGAGAAACATGACATCCACATATGAATCATAAAATCGAGATATGAAACATGACTTCGACATAAGAAACATGACCTCCACATATGAATCATAACATCAACATATGAAACATGACTTCGACATGAGAAACATGATCGAACATGGTAGTCAGGACTAAACTAGAGAAATGTGATCAAACATAGAAATTAGGACCAAACAGAAAAAACATAACGGAGAATAGGGAAACAAAACATTTAAAACAATAATAAATATGTGGAGCATAATTTTGACGTGGGAAACATGACTAAGATTAAATATTTAAAAAAAAAATGTTTTTCTGAACAGTTTCAAAAGATTAAAAATTGATTAAATAAGATTCTAATACTTTAGACGAGCAGAATAATTTGGGAAAGTTCAAGTAATATGTAAACACCTTTGGGCGAGGGTTGCCGTTGGTCTTATTTTCCTATGTTAGCCAATGTTAAATTTTGCTTTCTGAGGTGGGGGTGAAATGGCCAAAATATTGCTTACGTAATACTTGAACGCTCTTTTTCGACTTTATGCATCGAGATCGGAAAAATATGTAAATGTCTTACACATTTAAGTATTTTATTATAATGTACGCTTTAAAAGACAAGTTAACATCTAAATTATTTTTCAATGACGCAAATAAGCGAATAATTTTCTCAGCAGATTGAAGGCATTATCATACATTACTGTTAGAATATTTGAGGTTAAAATAGTTATCGGATTACTGACATTTATTGTCTTGTCTCACTACTTAATGTACTAGGATGAAACTGATAAAAAGAGTAGATAAAGTTGTAAAATAATATAGAGTATGCATTTTATAATGCATATGTAAATTGTGATATATATATATGCACCAGATACATGTTTAGATATATAATTTATTTCCAATAACTTATCTCTAAAAGTTTAAGTGCTGGCATATAAATGATAAAAGTGATCTTTTCATCACATAAACGCAAGCGAAAATAACAAGAGTGAACTTTTTCCATAAGTTAAAAACGAAACTTGGTGGCTAGACAAAAACACAGAATAAAACAAAAAATCTTTGTTGCTGAATTATGTCAGGATGGTGGGCTGAATCTGACCCATTTTGAGATCCGCCCTGAGGGTCCCATTCTACCGTTCATTTTCTCGCACTGATAAGCGATCTAGATGAAATATCCTAACCCAGATAATGGACAACCGCGGAAGTCCGGAATAGCAACGTTTTCTGCAAGGGACGTTTTATATATTACCTATGTTTTACTTTCTATATGAGGCAGTTGAAGTCACTGCAGCAAGATGAAACGATACGGGAATATTTACCATGATAGCTGTAGGGCAGAAGGAACAAGGATATACATTGAATTGTATACACGCGTGTTTATAACACTAACGTGTATATCCCATGACTTTTATATAGTGTCGAGATTTGTGTTTCATATTTTTACAAATATTTATGGCACAGCTTGACTAGAAAAAGAAAAAGTGACTCATCCTTCTTCAAATGGAAATGTACTTCGAAAGAACTGTATGATTATTGCTCCAGTTCAAATCACGGACGCGAATAAAATTTTGGGCATTATTTTTAAATCGTTTCGTTACAGAGCGTTTATTTTAATCAAGCGCAAACGTAGGGGAAGGTCACGGGGTCATAATCTTCCCCAAAATATATTTTTTCATTGTAAAAAATTCCAACTTGCATGATAAATGGAGTGTTTTGTCCCAAGTGTGTATGTCGCAAGGGTGTATGTCCCAAGGCCATGCCAAATTCTGTCTTTGACTTCCAAAATGAAAATCTGTGTTTGCCACTGATTTTAATATAGCATATTTTTAATAGCATATTTTTGTAGTTTTAAATAAAATTTATTGAATGAAAAAGATGAAAATTGATCATTATATAATTTTTTATTTGGTATACAGTCGATCTAATTTCCCTAGAAATTTTGAAAAATTAAAATACAGATTTTTACTTGATGTGATACACAATACGCAAAAGTTTAACAACGAATCTCAAAACAGGTCTGACAGTAGTTTGGTAATACAGTCGGCTTATAGCTTAAGCAAATATTGACAGTTTCAGAAAATATTATTCGATTAAGTGAGGTATTCGATTATCCGGGACACTGGCGTACGCAGGGGGTGTTGATAGGGGTTGTAACCCCCCATTGTAATGAAATTTTGTATATTTAACATAGGAATATATGAGTAGTAGCTCTGTAACCCTTCCCATTAAGCCTATAACCCCCTTATGAACTTTCTGAGTACGCTTATGAATCTGGGGGGAATAAACAGCTGCATATGAACTTAAATATGCTAGTATACTAGTATCGACTGCACACGTAATAATTATGAAATAGTATTTAAAATAATAAAAAAAAACTCCCACTTTCTCTCTCTCTCCTTCTCTTTCTCTCTCTTTTCTACGTACAAAGGACAAATGCTATGCATACTTATGTATTTTCTAATAAAAGTAGCATTTTGCAGATTGATGTGTTCTTGCTGCATTACGAAGCTTAAGTCCCATTTCTCAACGAGACTTAAAAAATTCTTCAACATGTGAAGAAGGAGGATATTTGTAAAGGGAAATTTTCCTCGGCACACCATTTCATCATGCCTAAATTAACTCTTTTGTTGGATTATCCGGGGATGGTCTGTTAAAATTATACATTAAGGCGGGGAAATTTAACGTTGGATCTATGGAATTTTTCTTTGTTTCTAACAGATTTTTTCATAAACAAGTACTCAGTTATCTGTGCCCTGGTTATTAATTATATTAATTGGGACGAACAGCAAAACTATTTGTAAATCTTAATTTAATGTCAGTATACAAATATTATTAAATAAAGAAAATACGTTATTCATGACTATTGAATATCGAATATAAATCTTCCAAATGAAGCCTGAATAAATCCAATAAATAATTGAATAATTACTGCATAAGCTAAACAAATTGAACTAAGATGATATATAGGGAACTACTTTATCAATACATCACCGTTATGTCATATTTGTTGTTGTAGCTTTCGTTTAATATTGCACGATGATGACGGCATGCAATAACATAGTTTCATTGACTAATGCAATGGAGACAAAAGAAATGTTATTTAAAAAATTAAAAATAAACCACTGAGCAAGCAATAAATAATTTAAAATATGGTGAGTGAATCTATGTAGCCCAAAACACAGAGAAATCAAGACCACGATATGCGTTTTCGTGTCGGGAAAGAAATGCCTGGCAATATCATCAAGGTGTGTTTTAGGAGAATATGTAAAATAATTCTTTTAAAATCAACGTAAAATTGTCTATAATTTAAAATCGTGTTGTAATGAATGAAGCTATAAGCGAGAAGATTTTATGTAGAGTTTAAATGCACATAATATTGACTTGTACTTGAAGATATATAACGTTTGGTTATTTCATCATGCTAAGCGAATAGGATTCTCCAAAAATCATATTAAAAACCACGATTTTGTTACGAGTTCAGTTTCTGTCATAGATAAAAGCAACTGAATTGCTTAAGTTGTGTCATAATTCGCCGTAATTGATTGTATAATTTTTATGTCATAATTAGTTTTAATATATTTTTCATGATTTATATCTTCATTTGTCATAATATAATATTTACATTTCATGTATTATATAAATGTATTTAACTCTTCTGTACATTTGTATGTATCATATAAACGTATTTAATTCTTCAATACATTTATATGTATCATATATATGTGTCCAATTATTTGATACAGTTATATGTATAACTGTATCGAACATTGGAATCAGAAGCTTATCACACCGTCTATGAAATTTTGAAGTTCAAGGTTTGGTAAGTTCAACAAATCTCAACCTTAAAAACCTTAAAGGAACAATAGTTACCATTAGCCAAATAAATTCAAAAAGCTGACAACACGATGTTTGTTAAAGACATACATGAATTCGAACTATTAAAAATCATGCAAACATAAAATGTTAAAAAGGGAACGGGTATAGATGAAATAAGACCAAAATTGGTAGAGGAAAATGCTGAGATTTTTCTCGAGCCATTGTTCATAATTTATGAAATCATTGAGTTGGAAATGATTCCGGAAGAGTTAAAAATAGCAAAGATAATCCCAATATTTAAAAAAGGTAAAAAGGATTTAAAATCAAATTATCGACTAATTTCAATCTTGTCAGTATTTGCCAAAATCTTCGAACGACTAATATATAACAGACTAGCCGAATTTATCAAAAGATTTAATATTTTGGATAATTGTCAACATGGTTTCATGAAAGGCAAATCAACAGAAATCGCATTGTTAAATGTGGCAACGGAAATACAAAGATCTTTAGACACCAGTTATATAGGCATGGAAATATTTTTCGACTTAAGTAAAGCGTTTGACATAATTAACAGAAAACTGCTGCTAAAAAAATTAAATCAGTACGGTTTTAAAGAAAAGATAAATAATATATTAAAAAACTACCTTCAGGGAAGACAACAATTTGTCCTTGTAAATAACATAAAATCTGATTCATTGGAAAGCAAACATGGAGTTCCCCAGCAATCAATCCTTGCTCCCCTATTGTTTTTACTGTATGTAAATGATATTATGCATGTATCAGACAAAGGTACATTAACATTATGTGCAGACAACACTAGTGTATTTGTAAGAGGAAGTAACATTGAAGAATTGATAAAAACTGGACAGGAAGAAATTGGAAAATATGAACTTTGGTTTAGAAGTAATCACATGAAAATAAATGACACTAAAATAAAAATATTAATTTTTAAAACGAAGAAAAAAAAATTGGTAAATTGAGGGATTTAGATAGAATTTATATTAATGGAAAAGAAGTTGAAATTGTCAAAGAAATTGATTCCTTAGGAGTAACATTAACGAACGATTTAAACTGCAATAAACAAATTGAAAAAAAAAAAAAAAATCAGTTCGGGAACAAGAATTATAAAGAAATTGTCACGTGCAGTTCTTAAGAATGTGTTACTGTGTCCATATTATGCTTTTCTATATAGTCACCTGATTTATTGCAATTGTATATAGGAAAATTTGAATAAGAACAACATGAAGGTAATTAAATCCGTACAGAATAAATTTTTAAAAACCATCGAACGAAACACCAGCTTAAGTTACATTACATTATTTGTAAAATATGGTATATTACCAATTGATAAAATCAATGAATATTGTACGCTAGAACTAATGTAGGAAAGGATAATAGAAGGAAAACATTTTGGATAATATTGATATCCAGTATCACGAAAACAACAGAAATTTAAGAAGAAGCAACCAAATTAAGCTACGAGAGATTAGAACGGAAATGTACAGAAAGGAATTGAATATATGGGAATAAAGCTTTGGAATGAATTACCAAATAATCTTAAAATTAACAATATAAAATTGTTTAAAAAGAAATTAATTGTATACTTATTAAACGGAGTTTGTGCGCCAGCGGATTAATAGGGTCCTCAACCGGTTAAATTTTATAATTTAAACTGGGGACCCATCACGGGGAAATGCAAATTGTATTGTCTGTTCTAAACTGTGTGAAATTTATTATACTTAAATTGAAATTCAAGACTGTATGCAATATGTATCCCTTGTGACAAATAAACATTATTATTATTAACTCCCCATTTTGCCAACGTTACTCGTTTTAATCCAGTGATTCCACGGCATGTCTAAAACAACGGGTCAAAGCGGAAAAACTGCAGGAAACTAAGAATAAGAAGCCGGTTTTCCGAAGCTTAGAGGAAAGTAGTGCAGATATGATCTTCATCTGGCAAGTTAGTCGGTCGCAGACGCAGCGTTGAAGATGGCAAACTTCACCCGGTTTAGGATCTCGTGTTCAGTGAGCTGAGACGGACGCACTCAGTCATTAGACCTCAAACTTCTCAAATTGCCTTCCCTTCCAGAAATTCGCTAGTCGTCAGATCGTCGTGCAACCCATTTTGTCTCGGCCGCGTTTTCATACCGAGAGAGCATAGTCAGATTCGCAATAAGGAGAAACTCTTTTAGTCACGCAAAGGAAAGGGCAATTCGCAGAGGATTTGTATTAAAACAGGCTTCATCGAAGTTGAAGCGCCCTTGAAAGATTCTGAATCCGACAATTCTGCTGGATATTAGCAATCATTTAACTAGTTATGTTTTCAAATCGTCGGTTAATGGTACTTTGTCCATGTTTAGAACAAGGTATTGACCACTTGCCATGCCTTTTTCTGAACGATCTCAAGCATACTGGCTCCAGCGGATAAGTGCTCTTCTTCGTCATCATCATGATAAATATCATATAGTGGTTAATCTAAAGGAAACAAGGATCTTTTTAACGATTTTGTCCATTTTATATTGGGATAGTTCCACGAAGTCTCTTGTGGACACCCATTACACCATAGTGCAATGACGGGACACAGATCTCGGCAACATAGACCGTCAAATAATGCTAGAGGTTCTTCACATTATAGACAGTCGAGTTCTGAGCGATCGTCATCATCTGGTCGATACCTAACAAAGAATCCTCATGCAGCTGGAGATGGCATGGGTACACTTGGCAGAAGCAGATCGGCTTCTTCTTTAAGAACTGCTGAAGAAGATGAGAAAATACGAATCGCTGGTAAAAGAAAAACGCGACTCATCGTCATATTAGGCATTACTTTACCAGTTATCGCTTGCATTCTTGGTAAGTTTTAATTCCCTAACCTCATTAACATAAATAAGTAGCTAAGGTATATTATATAGTAACGTCATTGTAAATAATATATATTAATGATTTTGTTCATATTTCATCAAGGTTTTATTTAGTCTATACAATGCTTGCTTTAGATCATTATAAAATTTTAGGATTGACTGAACCGCATAAATGTAGTTAAGAAATTGTAATCTGTCTATGTAGTTTCCAAGAAATCTCTCTCTCCCTTTTATAATTCATGATTAAAATTTCATCTTGGATTACGATAAGAAAAGGCTAATACAGCTTTGGTTATTATGCTTCATGATAGATACACATACATCCATAATCTGTAATATACTTAGAGTGTTATATTATCCTTATATTTCATTATGAATATAATTTGCTTATATCCAATATTCACCATCAAAATCCGTTAATATATAACGCTAAATGGCCTTTAAGCCTATAATTTGTTTACGAGAGTTAAAATCCGTAAAGTAATTAGAACTGTGAAAACGTATAGAAGTTAAGCGTTCACAACTTAACGTTATACCCAGGGCTTAAATTGGGCGAGAGTCCATCGGAACCTGGCTCCGGTACTTTTTCATTTTTGGCGATTATTTAAATATTAGCCAGAACCCCTAAATAGACACTGTCATGAAAAAGTAAGGAATTTGTGATTAAAGTCATGAATTTTGTTGTCCAGAAAAATGGATATAAACAATTAATATGATTTATCGATTCTTTTGCAGCCATTCGATTTTTTAATCGATTTATCATAATATTAGGGCTCCTGCACTTTTTTTTTTGTTAGAAATTAAGCCCTGGTTATACCGGGCATATTATCATGACCTGCAAACAATCTGTAATAATGTAATTTCAAAACTATCAACGTATTCAAGTCCATATTGTTAATTTTTGTCGATTTTAATATCATTCGTAAGAAGTTAGTAATTATTGAAAAAAAAACACATTTATTCGATTTAAAATCCATTATCAAATCCGAGAATCTGAAAAGATATAAAATATAATTTATGGTAAGACGGAATATAGCTTCAGCAATATGTTTTCTAGTGTAATAAGTATTATTTACGCTGAAATAAATATAGAATGCATTAAAAAATAAAATCTAGAAAGAATTTATACATTATATACTGAAATTATCAAATATTAACAAAATATGTGATATAAATGTGGTTGATAACTCATTGCATTCATTAATTATTATCATTATCATTAAATATCATACCCTTTTTTCAATATTTGCTACTAAATCAAATGTTACTCATCATTTCCTACAGCTATAAGCTATATTTAAGCTATAAGCCGACCGTATTACCAAACTACTATCAGACTTGTTTTGAGATTCTTTGTTAAACTTTCGAGTATTGTGTATCACAGCAAGTAAAAATCTGTAGTTTAATTTTTAAAAATTTCTAGGGAAATTGGATGGACTTTAGACCAAATAAAAAATTATATAATGATCAATTTTCATCTTTTTCATTCAATAAATTTTATTTAAAACTACAAAACTATGCTATTAAAATCAGTAGCGGATACAGATTTTCATTGATCAGAGTTCATTGATGATTAATAATAAATCATCGATTTATTATTAATCACAGTAAAAATCTGTATTTTAATTTCTAAAAATTTCTAGAGAAATTGGATGGACTTTCTACCAAATAAAAAATTACATAATGATCAATTTTTATCTTTTTCATTCAATAAATTTTATTTAAAACTACAAAAATATGCTATTAAAATCAGTGGCGGATACAGATTTTCATTGATCGGAGTTCATTGATGATTAATAATAAATTATCAATTAGGAATTAAAGTTGATTTTTTTAAGATTGTACGTAATGCTTTATGATTGTATGAACAGAAGAGAATTTTATTTTAATAATTATTATTAACAGTAGACTTCATCTGTGCCCCCGAGCTGCAGTCCCTGCAACCCCCCCCCCTCCCTCTGGTCGGCTATGGATACTCTCGAACCTCGTTACATACTCAACACAACTTACCTTCAACACTATTAGCTGAATCCCTGTCGAATTGGAATAGTCGATAATTCGACTAAATAATCGATATCATTCTTAACTAACAAACGTCTAATTTGACAATTTGTGCTGGTGAACATTTTTGAGATAATACATTAGTTAATAGTTCATTGTACTCCGACTGAAACGCGAAGGCGTAGTGTTAACGAAAATAGTAAAAAAATGGGCACTCGTGTTTCGGTCTATTTGAATTAAATCTTACTGATATCAATATCATGATATACTGATATCAATATCGATGTCAATATGCAGCATTTTTGGAACTGAAATTTTATGCATTTATTAGTTTTGCATGATACTGAAGACACCTTTTCCGGAAAAAAGGAAACTGTCTTAATACGAGCAGATTTTTTTTTTTTTGTTATCATAAGTGCCCGCTTTAACATGGTTAAGCTGCGCTTATTTTCATGAAATTCACATGCGTGTCAAATGTAGAGCTTAATAGGATTTTAGAGAATGAATGTGAAAAACAGTGATAAAGTCAATTCTACTTTTAAAACCATGGTAAATCCATGAAACGGGAAGAATCAAATTGCATATTTAGTTATGTTTCGAGGTACGTGGGTTACATTTCTCTAAACCCTGACGAAACATAGTAGCATTTTCGTCTGTTTCATGATACAATATTCGGAGAAATGCCTCGCTCCAGCTTGGCCCAATTACCCTCTCACCTACGTACATATTGAAAAAATTTCAACCAACAATTCTGATGAGGGCTTTTCAATGCTGATTGTATTCATGAATGTCTTCTATTCGACTATCTTATTACAATTATATTTTTGTATATTAAAAATTAATTATTGTTATTAGCAGTATTTGGTGCATTATACACATAATGCTCGAATATCTAATCTAAATACTCTTATTTTCTTAACCAAAGGGTCATCGTCTAGTGAAATTAGCAAACATGGGCGAACCAGAGAAACCGCTTTTTAAACTTAGCACATGTACTAGGAGATGTGGCTTTAAAAATCACAATCTGTCATAACCAGTTTAAGTGTTGGCGACAAAACTGGTTCACTTGTTTTTCCTCAACCTATTGTTCATGCTATTTATTATAGCCTATTTCCGCTTCTTTCATTCTTAATAAAATGGGAAGGAAAATACGCATTTACTTTACCACAAGTTCGATGAAAGAAACATTTGAACAATAAATAGATTTGTTAAGCACTTTGCTTCAATTGATACCTAGAGATCATGAAACTTAGCTATATATAATAAGGATAATAACGTAGTTAAAAAGGAAAGCCTTTAAAAATAGGCTTCAATCCATTTTTCTTGTCAAAGTTCTTGCAATTTTAATGCAATTTTGGAGAATTTACAAGCAAATGAAATGGTGGCCTGATAAAAGGTTTTAGAAATTAGCACTTTTTGGTTTCTTCTACAAAAACTAGATTGCACTGCTTTGTTTAATTGTTTAAGCAAATTGGGCAAAGCAAGTAGTTATGAAGATAAAAAAAAACTAATTGAATCTTTGAGATATTTATTTTTTCTGCAACGAAAGTACAATTGCTTGAAATGGTTTATGACACAAGCTAACAAAAAAAAAAAAAGTATTTGAAAGCGCGATTACTGATTAGCCTAAAATTTACAAAATGGGTTTAGACTAATGTTTGTCGCATATAGCCCTTCCAACTTTTCGATCGCAAATTTTCCGATGTCAAGTCATTAATATTTTAAGCTGGTGTAAAACTGTTATTTTTCTATTGTTAGAAGTTAAAGCAGTATCTGACAGACTTCGTAGTTAAGGGCGCATACGCAGTTACCCTTAACTTGAACGGCTAACAATAGACAAATAGCCGTTTTGCACATTAGCTTAAAAAATTTAACAACTGCCGAATTTGTAACGATGTGGAGAAAAGCCGGCAGTGGACTGAACTCACTGGCGTACACAGGGATATTGATGGGGGGTTGAAACCCCATTGCGGCGAATTTTTGTGTATATCTATATTGAAGTTTAGATTCATAATCCCCATTATAAGCCTATAATTCCTTTATGAACATTCTGCATACGCTAGCGTCTGAATCTGCTTGGTAAATTTCGAGTAAACCGGCGAGATCGCCGTTAAGTCCTTTTCTTGTAAGTTCAAAATAATTAGCAGAATATTTCAGCTGTCCCATTAAGGCTAATTTAATTTCTTTTGCGTTTCAACTGATTAACAAATTGTGCCACTGTGTATGCTTAGGTACAGAGATTTTAATGTATTTATATCTGTATAATTAATGTCAATGTAATTATGTTTTTGTGTTCTTATAATTAACTTAAACTAAAGTTTTTTTTTTAAAGCAAAGGTTAAGCTGACTCCATATCAGTCATTTAGTTTTGAGAAATAGGTCTACAAGGCAGTATTTTATGCACACGTACTCTATGTATTTTTTAAAACTTAGTTAAGCGTTTAATTATTTTCCTTATTTACATTTCATTCAAATTTTTTATATTTGATGTCATAGAGACTGTGAATCGACATTCGATTTTATATTTGGAAGACTGTTTATTGCAGATGGGTCCTCGAATTGATTTAGAGATGCATGTGTAGGTGAAAACCGTCCTCCGATGTTCAGCTGGTTTCTCCTTACGAAAACGATAATAGGAGTAACAATTAATGTAATTCCAAGTAACTATATTATCTCAGAAAGTTTTCGGTTGCAAAATTTTTTAAGGACTGCAACCTCAGACATGACGATGATGATTATGATAATGATGAGGAGGACGAATAGGAGGAGGAGAATTTACTTTGTAAAGAAGGGAATCAGCATTGGAAATTTCTGGTGACCTAAATTAGAGTTCACTGACCTCTCTAGGAAAATTTAATTATTATAAAAACGTGTTTATTGGTAGAAACCGCTTTTTTACATATTGAACATAAAACGGTAATTGTTATTTTTTATATTATGCAAATTGTGTCGCGTTATAATTGTTATCTCCTTTTGTATCTTTTCCGTTGGAACCTACTTATCCAATTTATAGTTTTTTTATAGAGAAATTAATTATCTCCATTAACCATACTATAACTATGATATTACCCTATATTAATAATGCTTTATACGTAATTAATTATTAGTAAAAAACAAACATTATAATATCATAATAGATAAAACTATAATTGAAATTTTTACATTGTTTTTTGTACTTAATTGGCTTCGATGTGCAATAGCATCGAAATTAATGTAGAAAATGGAATGACGTCCAAAATCTAACGAATTTAAAGATCGTTGATAAATGAAAAATTTCAGCGGACCCTCAATTTTATGAACTCCTAGGATCCCCAAAATAAGGTTTCAAATGGGAATTAACATTAATTCCAGCAAAGTAATTTTTAAGGGCCCATTGAATAAGGTCATTAAAACATATACTTTGCAAATTAGAGGTTTCGTGAAATCATGCATTTATGTATACAACCCAAAATATTTAATTCAACAAATTCTATAATTCAATAGACCGAAGCATCCAAAAGGTACAAAAAAAAAAAAAAAAAAGCTGCCTCTATGTTTGAACGTAATGCCCCAATTGTGGAAGGACTTACGGAATGAGTTATGGGCCGAGCAGTCACACTTGATATCCTATGTATCCCTGAACTTGAAGATACTCATCATTGAATGCACCGAACCCATGTATGCGGATCCATTAGTCGGCATTATTTCGAGGCACTTGCCCACTATTTGCTAATCTGGTAATAAACGATCATCGTATCATAAGATTTTGAAATATCATCTGGATGTATCTGCTTTCGGTTCAACGAACAGATTTCTTAAGTTGGATATATCAGAACATCCTTTAAGTTCAAAGCTACCAAATACGGTCTTTGTTCCCAGTAGATGAATTTTAATATTTCAATTTGTTGTTGCGATTCGCTTTACACATAATTAATGTATATTCTCTTTTCGTTTGAAATCTACTGCATGCGTTGCACCTAACGTAGTTACCACCTAATGTAACGTAGCACCTAACTAATGTAACGTAGCACCTAATGTTAGTTATTTGATTGTTGAGCGAAGTGTTGTCCATTGTGGTTGTTTCCGCCTTTTGAATGTTCTCCTGTATTACTTTTTCTTCTCACTTCCTTTGAGAATGGATCCATACTATTTAGATTTGGTTTCTGCTATATTTTCATCCAAGTTCATCGGTAATTCGTTTTATTCTGGATTCACACATACTAATTAATCTATTATTGAGCTATTAATAATAATCCTTTACTAAAAGTTAATCACGGTCAATTTACTATTGCGTTTTTCTTTGAAAAATATTTGGATATCTTCATAGAATTTTTTGACACCTTTACCAGAGCGACTGTATATGTGCCTTAGCTTCTAAATATTTATCACGGATAACATATAGTTTACCTGATATAATCTCAAATACATAGGGTTTAATTGATATGCTTTCAACATATTGTACTTTTTGTCATGTATCGAATAGTGTAAAAGAACAATATTAATCATTTCTTTTATATAAATCGAACACTACGCAGATTAAATCAAACAACAATATCAATCAACGTTTATTGGCGTAGTGATATTCTCAACGCCGATGCATGGCTCCATACCATCGGACATGACATAAACGCCAATAAACGTTGATTGATTGACATTGTTGTTTGATTTAATCTGCGTAGTGTTCGATTTATATAAAATAAATACATATGCTGCAACGGGCATTTCGATCAATTTAATACCAGTCTCTTTGCAATTTGGTTTAAATAGTAGTCTATGTACTACACCATTCTGCGAAATAACTGGCAACAATATATATACGTTCGTAAAGAGATTATATATTGTCCTTCGTAGCTCAGTGGGTAGAGCCTCCGCCCGGCAAGTGGAAGGTCGTGGGTTCAGGTCCCACCGAAGGCAGAAATATTTATTTTCTTTCGAACGTTTCACCATCTAATCACGCCATACCATCGGCGTTGGTATCACTACGCCAATAAACGTTGATTGATATTGTTGTTTGATTTAACTATTCCCACCGTTCCTTTATCTTCCTGTACTTCACTGGCAAAAGAGAGTCCATTGTTTTCCATCAAATTTATCTCTTCTGCTTCTATTAATCCTGTTATATATCCTCAGTTTTATTTTTATTTTTTCAGTCATCTCCCCGCGTTTTTTCTCTTAATTTAAACAGAAAATTCTTTAAACGTGATTCGCCGTCATAAAAATCATCACTTTTATAAAATACGATTGTTTATTAAACTATACCGGGAAATTAATGGAGAATTAAAAACAACTTCACCCATAATTCACAGAATAATGAAGGAAAATGAAATGAAATTAAATTTGGTTGATTTTTTAATAGCCGATAATTTCAATTGGAAACGTGATTTTAAAACTTTTTAAGGGAACATAGAACTTTTAAAATCTCCAAAAAATCTTTGTTAATTATTGTACAAAAAGTATGCACATTTCTGAACGTTTTAAAACAAACCAGGTGAAAATCGACTAATATTAAGCTCAAAAACAGCAAAACCATAATATTAGTAATATATTATTTAAAGGCAAATAAAACTTTGAAGCTTGTTTTCACGAAACGTACTTTATGAAGTTTGCACGCATATTTTCTGAAAAACAGTTTAATATAATTCAACAATATTTTCAGAATAGCTTTAGTTTATGAAACTTTAGCCTTCCAAGCTAAAACTTGCCACATTTATGTATTTTGTAAACATGACGCAGATCCATAAGGGCAAAAAATTATATAAACATCATATTTCAAAATAAAAATTTTTTAAATATGTATTATTTTTTTTAACTTTTTTTGGCAAGGTGAAAAGAGACAACATTTCTAAATAATTATTATTAATAAAAACTCATATTAAACTAAAATTTAAGTTGTAATCATTCGCGCAGTAGGTTTGGCTCGGTGTTTTGTTAAGTAGAAATTAGGCATTTCATATTTTGTAAATTAAAAAAAAATCATAATGTATTAAAAACTAATCCGGATGTGATAAGAATTCAGAATGAAAGAATATTTTAATTGTTTTTATTTCATTTGAATTCATGAAATACTTCTCGAGATAACAAGTTCTGTAATTTATGCAAAATTTTGTATTTTTTTGTATTTTAAAAGTCCTATGTCCCCTTCACCCTTTTTCAATATATTTAATATAATGGTTCTATGTTTTATAGCTTAGTGACATTTTTAAATTATTTAAAAAAATCATACTCATACGAATATCCAGAGGTAGGTTATAATTTTTTAAATTTGTGTATTTTTGGGGGATTTCGATTTTAAATTTTCTTTATTTAATCTATTAAATAATGGTGACCCGTAAGTTTCTGGATTTTTTAGACTTAGTGGGTATCTCATAATACAAAAATAAGTAAATAAAATTAAAAACTTGAGTTTATTCATTAAGACAAAGCAAGATTACTTTTTTTTGTAATATTCCAAATAGGAGACATATTGACCAGTTAACATTACAAGCTAACCGATAATGCTTGGACATGCAATTTAGTTTTTCGAAGGCTTATAACCTGAAAACGTCTAATAACAAAAAAGTCTCACTTTCTATAAATTTGTGGTAATGTGTGTTAACTTCTAATCAGTGATGTACTCAGGTAGGGATGGGGGCTTAGTTACCCTTAAAAAAAATTTACCCCCCCCCAAAGAAACAAGAATTGCAAATAAATATTATCTGTGATGCATTAGAGCGGGAAAAATATTCCCCAAACATTGAAGCTGGCTATGCCAATGCTTTTAAACTGAACAATAGTTCAATGCAGATATATGATTTTTTTATATAATAGTGCCGTTTTTCTTCGACATATTCAGTTTTGCGTGTTTTCGTATTTCTATGTTGTACTTGACCGTGCGAAATAATATAATAGCAAAATTGCTTTTGACTGTTGAGCAAGTAGTGGGTTATCTTTGTTCTTTGAGCTACTTTGAATCTCCAGAATAATGAGATAAGCAATAAGAAATTTGCGAAATGGCACCGAATAAAAATGATACAATCACTGAAGGAGATACAGAAGGAAGCTAGGACTGAAAACAACTTGGACATTATTGTTCTTTCCAATTTTTGCGGGAAAATAAGCGCGTTTTCTTGAAGTAATTGCAATTTACATTCTTGAAGAAAATGCAGAGCCTACCGCTGAGTAAAAACCGACCACAGCTTCACAGCACGAGTGCTGGTGCAATTTTGCTACAAATAACTTAAATAAGGCGGTGGTTACCGGGTAGTTTCTGCACAAAGAACTCATGGAAGTGAGTCACTAATGTCTTGATGACGTACGTAGTCTATATACATAGTATATAGATCCCCGGTTTCCGACAATTATTAGATAATTTCGGTGCACAACAAGCTAAAACATTACTTTGTAAGTTGTAATAGTCTGATAAAAGTGGCTATATCCATTTAGATAGCTTTTCATTAATTCGTTATAATTATAATAATTAGAGTAATAATAAATTACAATGATTCGTATTTTAATTAATTTTTATCTCCTATTTTTATTATAATTTCATTATCTTCCCCCTATCACTACCCCTCCCCCTCTTCAATGTTTAGGCCAATAATTGTTTGTTTGGATTTTTTATGGCGCAAGAGCATCTGGGCTATACTGCGCCAAATTTAAGCCAATAAAGAACTTTACTTCGTAATGCTAAACGTTGGTCAGTCTTTTTAGCGTTTTACATTAACATTAAATAGCGTTAAACATTTTCGAAGGCCGCTAAAATTTGCTTCGCATAGGGCTGTTTTAAGACCATAAGCTCGGTACTGGCTACTATAGTTATAACAGGCCAATTCAATTAGAAACATCGCCAAAATGAGGGATTAATCTTTTTAGCTTTTCTTGTAATGTAAGATCTTTAAACTAAAATTTTAGAAAGCCGAAAATGAAAAAAAAAGAGGTTAAAAATTGTGAGAACTGAATTTGTTCTGTAAAAGATTAATATTAAAATACTGTAAAAATTGAACAAGAGGTAGCCTTTTAATGAGTAGTCTATTGTGGAGAGGGTGATAAATATGAAATTACAAAAAAAAAAGCAATTGATACTACACATGTACATGGCAACTTTTTGTGTCGCATTAGCATGTAAAATAAAAACACAATTCGGTAGTTTAAAATTTTAATTAAAAACTATAAAATTTACAACTTTTAAAAAAGGGATGAATAGTAGGTTGTTTTCTGTTGCAGTTGTTTTCTTGAACAAAAATGAACTATGAAGTTCGGAAAATCAGTAACGGAATAAGGGCGATGTTGTTTCACTGGGCGCCAAACCTGAGTGAGGTGATGGGGCTTCAAAATGTCCTAAGAGACACGAGGTCAGACAAGGCCAAATCCAATTGGATCATCTAATTACTTATTCTTAACTAAATTTGAATAAATCAAACTGATGTTTTATAAGTTCTCTGAATGCAATATATAATTACGTTTACTCCCACGCGTTTTCTGAAATCGATGAGAATAAATTCAGGCTTATACAGAATGAACACTATGTACGGATTCTTCGTATATTACAATATGACACTGCAAATCAGAAATTAGGAAAGTAAAACTACACATAAAATTGGATATACTTATTTGACTCCGCAGAGGACATTCCAGATTATTGAATCTCATGTAAGGCTTTAATTTTTATATTAAAACAATTTAATTTTTGGCCCATTAGAAAAAAGTACTTGTGGTTTAGTTATACATGTTATTTGTTGTAAAAAAAGTTTAATCGTTATCGTGGATTTTCATCTTGTAATAATATTCAGTATTTTTTTTTTTTTGTAATAGGCTATCCATAGAAGTAATAAAAAAACTGCGCCACAAAAGAAATTATTCTGAAAATAATTGATATTATAGGTGGGGGCGCCAAATTTTGGGCTTGCACCGGGCACCATATGACTTAAATCCGTCTCTGAAAAAATAAATTAAATATTTTATCGTCTTCAAAAGATACTGAAATTTTTATTAATCAATCCACTTCCTTTAGTATTTTCTGAGACCGGAGAAGAGTTTTCCTCTGAGAGTTTCGATGATGGTTCTTTATCGAAATCGGAAAAAAAGCCTTGGAGTCTGAAAGGCTAGAAAAGAAGGGTTTTAAATCTCAAATTCACTTTTAAATTACAATAATTTTTGTATAATGATAAAATTTTAAAGGGGAAGAGCACCGCTAGGTTGTTTACACAGTTTCAGCTTAGAAAACGAACAGGAAATGAAATCCTCTACTTCTCGCTTTCCAAAATGTATTCGCTCCTAGGGGAAGAATAGTTTATGACGATTTCTGAATGGAGATAAAGTTAGCATTGTGCTTATGAGAGTAAAATCTGGCCGAAAAACATGGTTGTTAAGGAAGATGGTCGCTTAATAAAGTTCGTTGTTCAGTGATGTTTTATTTCATATCATTTTAGAAATAGAAATAAATTACACATCAGCAATGAGGAATCGCTTTAAAGGAAGCCTTACACTATCAATAATAATGCCATTACTTAAATCTCCAAAAATCTTGCTTCATTACACCTCAGCTTCCTTCACTGCATTACTTTTTTTCAACCACACGTATCTTTTGAAATGACCATTTGCAGTCATCTGCCAGGTTGTTGAGAACAATGAAAGAGTAATGAGGCTAGACTTTTGGAAGTAATGACATTGTAGGATAATTATAATCTTAATAAAGATGGTTATTCAAAAATGTTTTATTTCGTAGCAGTTTAGAAGCAGAAATAAATTACACATCAGCAATGATGAATCGCTTTAAAACGGACCGTACACAATCAATAGTAACGTCATTACCTAAATCTCCAAAAATCTCACTCCATTACTTTTCAGCTTCTTATGCCGCATTGCTTTTTTTTTTCAACCACACCTATCTTTTGAAATGACCATTTGGAGTCATCTACCAGGTTGTTAAAGACAATAAAGGAGCAATGAGGTGAAACTTTTTGAAGTAATGACATTATAGGTAATGATATCATTATTGATCGCATAAAGTCTATTTAAGAGCTCTATAGCTCTTTCAGCACCATCATATGCTGTATTAACGTTTCATGAATTCTGCGTGAAGCACTTTAAAGAACAACGTTTCACGAAAACCATATGGCCACATCTTGCTTGGCGCAGAATGACCCTTGTTGTCCTTGTGCCATAAAAATGCAACCAACAAACTAAAACATTTCGTGCATGACTCCTAAACTTTTACTTTACTTTACACTATTTCTAGTAGTATAGGCTTTGTCAGACTTAGTAGTCTTGAACCATCGCTGTCAGGAAGGAAGATCACTATAAATGCTATCAGGTAATAGTAATAATTGATGCAACTTCAAATTATTGGAGAGGGTTAATGGGGGTCATAACTCCCATTACGGTGCAATATTGTGTATGTATATATGAATATATGGAGTTGTAGCTCTATGTTGTGTCTCTATTGTTACAAGAAATATAATGCCCACCATTGTATGTAGATAATAAATAAATTAAATGTATTTTACCCCCTTCCACTTATAAGCCTGTAACCCTTCTTTATGAATTTTCTGCATACGCTAAGACCGCTGAGTCACGGAGTATAGCCGTACATGATTCTTTTCTCGTATGTATGTTTACCAAAGTAGTATTAATTAATCAAGGACGACTCTATTGGGTATTTCATTGATTCTTCCTCCAATCGTCTTAAAATAAAAAGTAACTCCTTTCTTTTTACTTCAAGCATTGTTGTTATCATTATTATTATTATATGTAAGCTTTGCTTTTTAGGTATAGTAGCTTGGGCCGTAACGACGGATATTTTAAGAATAACTCCAAGAAACACAGAAGATGACAACACGCCCTTGGAGCAATTTAAAAGTCCAACGAAAACGAAGGTAAAGAGTAGTTTTTCCTATCTTGAAATATTTATTTTATTTTACATATATAATAATATTGATGTGAATTTATTGCTCACCAATTAGAAATAAATAGAGTATATAAATAAATCATAATTTTATTTATATATTACATATTATAAAAATATACCTTTTATTGTGTACCTGGGACACATACACATACACAACAAGTGCTGTATTTTTTTTGTGTAGAATGTGGGAAAACTCAAAAAAATGTTTAGCTTTTAATTCCAATCAATATAATAAGAAATTTTAATCAAAACCAAGGTCAGGATTTAGAAATGTTATACCCGTAGAATAAAATGGGAAAACTTTTTCAAAATGCAGATAAAATCTCTCAATATTCGAAAATTGATCTTATTTGTTAATATCATTTCTTCTAATGTTTTAATGTAGTTCGCATAACAAAAAACGTTCAATATTTTAGTCTCTGCCTTATGTTATTCCTTCATTTCAAGTTTCATCCGAAGAGCTGAAAACTGTATCCACATACTTTCTTAAAATATATGATGTGCTGTTGTGATTTTTGTAATGTCCAATTTTTCTAAGTATTTGGTTAGGTTTGTTTCAATGACCAAAGTGTACTGGCAATTATTATTATAACAAAATGCAATTTTATAGTTGATTCTTCATCGCACTCTTTAAGATGTGAATTTTACTTAAATTTGAGAGCCCTATACCATCTCGATATGGGCGCCCCGAAGGGTGCAAAGGGGTGCACTAGCACCCCCTTGGCTTATGAAAAAAAAGGAGGAAAAAGACTGAATCCACAAGAAAATATAGTCCATTATTCAATTGGAATTTTTCCTGGATGTACCCCATTGCATATAATTCTGGGGCGTCCATGCATCTCGAGGATATTAAAATATACCAAATGTCACATTCGTATTCGAAAAATATAACCAAAATATTTCTCTTCATAATTACTTGCCTTCCTAATAGTTGGAATATCAAACAGGTCTCTTCATCCACATATTATACTTCTTAAATGCGTCCATAATGTTAAAATATGGAATTTTAATGTATTTTAAATTATTTTCTTCGGCATCTACGCGTTTTAATTCATGGAAAAATGGGTTTTTCGAATTTGAGGTTTTCGAGGTCATGGAAAAACAAACCATGCAGCGAGAACGCAAACTCACAGAAGGTTAAAATTCTGAAGGAAAATGTTCTGTCCGTCACTGCGCCGTGACCCAATTACGGAATGATTTGTACATTGCAAAAAAAACACTGATACCGTCACACTTGATATCCCGTCTCCCTGAACTTGAAGATACTCATCGCTGATTGCGCCCCTGATCATCGATTTACAGCAGTGTCGATCCGCATTGAATCGATTAAGTAAGTTAAAAAAAAAAAATTAAAATTCGGAATCACAATGAAATTAATGACGCATTGAATCTTTTTTTAATTCAATCAATTGAGTACCATTTGTTGTTGCTACGAAGTTTACAGGTAAGGTAAAATTTTCTTTAGCATCTTAAGGATTAAGTCTATCGATTTCCGTTCCTTTCTTTAATTGATTATCGCCTCGATTAATTAAATCCTAAGGTCAATGTACACACTCACTAGGTTTCACTAAAACGGGTGAACGATTGCCAGGGAAGTACTTGGATCGATTTATAAATTGTAATCAATTAAAACAATTTTACCGTATTTATATAAATTGAACACTACGCAGATGAAATCAGACAATAGTATAAAGAAACGTTCATTGACGTAGTGATTCCAGCACCGATGTTATGGCATGATTAGATGGTGAAATTGGTATCACTATGCCAATAAACGTTGATTTATATTGTTGTTTGATTTTATCGTACAAAAGAAGTTTTTCGATATTCCAATAGCCTTATCGATTAACTCGCCTTCTGGTTCTAAATTCCTTCCTCAGATTTTCTTCAGGGGAAATAATAAATAATCAAACTTAATGATAACGAAGTTCAGATTTTGCTTACGAAGCAAAATATTCACATCGTTCTCTTTTAGCACTTACGCAACCTATTACGTTTAAATGTTGTGGATTGCTTTTTTTATTAATGTCACTGAATATAACAAAGCAGAGAAAAGGGTAACTGCTAATTATAGAATTTTTCATTTAAAACGTTTCTATACAAGTTTCTGCACGAGTATGGTTTCATACATGGGCGTTCATACATGGTTGATTTTGAACCCGGGCGGCCTGACACGGATTTTTTTTTGCCGCCCCTCCGGCGAAAACAGTAGATTTTCCCACATGCACAGTGAGCCATACATCCTATAAAAGTGGCCAAAAGTCTCTGGAAGAATTTTTCTAAAGACGTCTTTAAAATTTTTCTAAACCTGTCTCTTTTTAAAGAGATTTTTTACTATTGGGTCCATTAAAAAAATTTTAACTTGACTTCAGTTTGGCTCCCCCATCCAAACGGGGCCCCGTGGGGCCGCCTGGATTACCCTGTCCTTGAGCTACACCTAGTTTTATGGCCGATGTTATGTAGAGAATAACTAGTTTTCTTTTCTTTTTTTTAGGGTGGGGAACAATAATTTTCTTTGATACTAATTTGTTTGCAAAAATCGATTAATTCATACCGTATAACTCATTCAGTACAATTAAACGTACAGATATTCATGTGCTTTATTATGTCCTCAGTGATTTATTTTTAGAATTATTTTGCTACATGATTTTGCTCTTGTCTCAATGGCAATGATTAACCCAAGCATACTACGTACTCACATCACAGTAATGATAGCGACAACATTATAAGTAATGTCTAAAAACGAATCAGTTCACAAGATTTAACACCAGTCTCAACGACATTTTCTTCAGCACGTATTGCAAACTGAATATCAAGACCCTTCACAAGGAGGGGAAGTTTGAGGGTTACAACAATCGTATTTGAATAATGTTTTTAGCTATAAAATTAAATTCTTTATGATAACAAAATTTTGTTTCCATCAAAAATCCTTCCTTTTTCATCAATTATATCGTCCTTTTGTTTTTTATAAATTATGTGTATGGGTCTGCAAAATATTGTTTGAGAGGGAGGGAGGGAGGAGTGAATGAAAGAAGGAAGGAATGAAGGAAGGAAGGGAAAGAATAAAAAATCAGGTTGGAGGAACTTAAAGAGTAGAACCTGAGAAGTAGAAAAGGATTACATTTTTCTATAGTGCAAGTTAAAGAAACTCCCCAAATAATAAAATAATAAATAGAAAATAATTGAAAAACGTGAACTTGGAAGGAATGAAGGAAGGAAAAGGGGAAGGAAAGAAGTAAGGATAAATCTATCCATATATTAATTGAAACTCGCTTTGTTTCATGTAGATATTTCGTAGCAATATTTTTGTACGCTTTTCTATGTTTTTACAACTGAATTTCTAAAGCGGATATAATGGAACTGAACTGTTAAATCCTTTGTACACCTACAAAGTAATCTTTTGCTCGTGTAAAACTAAAGCCGGCGTAATTCTAAGGGCTTTTCTAGTTCAGTGATACAATCATCTCATTGAACATTGACGGTTGCAACCGATGACGTCAGCCTATGCGAACCCGATTTCAGCCCAACCTGCTTCACGGAAAAACTCAATTTTTTAACAAAACACATACACACATGCTCACAAATTAAATCATAAAATCAGTTTACCCTTTTCATGCTGAACGATTGTATTTCCATTATAAAAACCATCATTGTAACTTGCTTAGTCAATGGTCATGCAAGCTGAAAATATCGATTTATATCTGATAATAGAGATTAATACAGTATCCGTTGCGGTTTTCACAAAGGATGGCGACTGGATTAAAAAAACACTTATTGTTGGCTTTTGAGGTAACAGATAGCTTTGTTCTCATTGAGTTGCTTTTTTTTACCATTTGCTAGCAACTTGTCTGCTTTTTTTACTATTTACTAGCAACTCAACGGCTAATCTCGGCATGGTCGAAAAAGGAAAGACAATTGCAGGTGTAGGAGAAAATAATTAAACAGTACTTTAAAAGAAATATGGGAATCTAGGAAAATAATTCTATTAAATGTATAATTTTTATATCGTCATTATTTATAAAGAATGGTTCTACGCAGGTTTTCAAGCAGTTCTAAATAGGCTAGAGTTGAACTCAATTCTAATGACAACAATTTTAGCAATAATTCGGTTATTACCTCAGAACTCTGAAGTCTCCTCTGGAGGGTATTTATATATAATTATGTATCGATTATAGGTCAAAATTCTCAATTAGTCCTTGTAGTTTTTTATAAATAATTATGTATGGATTCAGGGCCGAATTAAGGTTCAATAGGGCCCTGGAAAATTTTTTCGGGCCCCTTGCAGCGTAAATTTAGCCTATGTAATTACATTAGGACCCATATATAACGTGGAGCTTGGGACCAACAAAAATGCTCATTATATCCCTCTAGGAATTTAAAATTTAAACTTTGGAAATAAAGTCGGTATAGGTAAAATATTTACATACATACATCCATGCATGTATGCATACATCCATCCATCCATCCATACATGCATACATACATACATACATACATACATACATACATACATACATACAT
>QLNU02014176.1:80043207-80058723 GCA_006491805.2 Dysdera silvatica
GATAAAATTTACATAAAGGGCATACTTTGATAATAATTCCTTGTGATTAGATCAAATTTACACAAATGGAATGTAGGTGAAATACATGATTAACGGTTGCATTAAACGAGGATTTTTTCTTCTAGGTAGTGTTTCACTAAATAACCGTTTGAGGGAAGTGAAAATACCTATAGTTCCCAATTCTAGGTGTGCAAGAAGGTATTCTAGGCTCTCTGCCCTATCCCTGCCTAGAGGTATTGTGGATACACAGATATGCGCAGGCGCAACAAACAAATCACTCGATGCTTGCCAAGTAAGAATTCTAGCTTCTTTAAACGATGATGCCACTTATTAATTCATAATAAATTAAGTCTATAAAAAGGTGGCACCGCGTATTAAGTTAGGTTTTAGTAAAGTAGTTTGCTTGCTTTATCTATTACTTACTTTTAATGTTTCATTATATTTAGGGGGAAAATGCACATAAAATTAAACAATAGATTGTTTTTTGTCTACTGATTTTTTTTACTCTAAATCTTTATTCACAGTTTTGGCACAGTTTATGCGATAATGTTTTCAATGCTTTGCTTATCAGAGCGAATTAACTCCAATAAAACCTGTAGTAGCATATCGCAGCAGACTTAGCAAACAATCCAAGTTCAACACTCGATGTTGTCCAGCGCACAGGTTTTTTTTTTTTATTATTAAGGGTTTGGCTTCCCCGTTAAAATGTAGGTCTCCCGTCAAAGCACGATTGTTGTGATCAGGGCCGGACTAAGGTTTTCGGGGACCCTAGCTACTGAAAATTTTGGGACCCCTATTTGAACTTTTTGAAAAAAAGTGTATGGAAACAACCTGCGTTTTTTTAGAAAAACCCTTTTATAGGGATTTATTTGGGATATTATACCTAAATATAGAGGGTTTTGCCAAAATATATTCTAACAGGTCATGGATGCAGCAATAAAATATTTTTAGAAACTATGATCCCATTGAGTTCCCAAGCTGAAATTTTGAGGAGATTTTAGAAATATGGAGTAAGTCATGTAATTTTTTGAAATTTTTTCGTATTATGTTTTAATGGCATTTTTAATTTTTTAATTAATCCAAAAATTCAAAAGTAACCCATAATGTCGCATATCATATTAAAGTCCATAAAATTCTGAAGGGAATAATATTCTTGGTTTTAAAATATCTCAATTCTGGGATGAGATATTTAGGTTTAAATGAAGTCAAATGAGGACAAAATTCCCTATTTTTGGCAATGTTAAACCACCATAACTCAAAAAGGGGATGAAATAAAAAATTCAAACCTTAGATTTAAACTCAGTTTCGGCTATCCAACAAGTACATAACATTTTAAAAAAATTCAAAGACGTGGGGTAAAAAATCCATTCAGGGTTATATCACTTGACATGGAATGACCAGGATGTCCAGTCTCTTCAACGTAGCCTGGACTTCCATACAACATTTGGTTGTCTACAGTTTAGTGTTTCTTAACCTTTACGATACCCCGACCAAGTAAATTCTTTTTTTTTATAAGAAAAGGGCTCGGTTTTAATAAATCTATTGAGAATACTTTTCATTTTTTTGTAAAGTGCATGCATTATACTACCATAAGCATGAATAATTAATTATGAAGAGCGTTAGTATACTCTCTTTCTATTAATATACATTTTGCTGATACAATTCCTTACTAATTGGTCATTGGTATTTGCAACACCAATACCGTTCGTTCGTTCAGTTTTAAGAAGAGGATGTAATCGGCTTTCATGTCCTTTTTGTAACAGGTCATAATGAGAGGTATATCCTTTCTCTAACGATAAAAATTTCGATGTCCGAAGATTCTCAGTCATTCACATATTTAAAATTGCACGGCTTCGTCACTAGAAGTTCCTGCACAGATGTTATTTATGCGTTCTGGGTCTGAATTGTCTGACGCATTCGTAACTATAATATTTTTTCTCCTCAGATAGTTTCCAAGATAAAACAGTTATTCATGAAAAATGCTTAGAAGCCAAAAATGGCAAATTCCAGGAGAATCTCTCGGCCCCGCATAATTAATGACAGGTCGCGGGCCGCAGCCCTGCGGTTGAGAAACGCTACTCTACAACATATTGAAAGCGTGAAATTATACCGGCGGCACTTGACCGACGAAATGTTTCAAATTTGCCAAGTTATAAGTGTTATTTTGAAAGGCACAAACTTTTACGAAGTGTCACAGTCTGAAATCACTAGAAAACATGTGTAACTCGGCAGACGTAAGCGTAACTTTGGGGGAATCGAGACAGCTCGGTCCCCTAGAAAAGGAAAATTTTCCAATTAATGTTATATGCGGAGCAGTAGGGGGGAATATACCTTCCCCCCCCCACCCATGCCAGACCTCAGGGCTGTTTATGCCAACATCGATAAATTTGAAAAACTTCTTTGGTCATGGGTTGACTACTCAGTTTTCAGTTATTCAAACTACTGTGAATAACCAATGACCACCCATTGTATCATAGACTCTCTCACGCATGCTGTCTAATCCAATTTGAATCTCAATTTAATATTTACTAGGTCTCTAACGTCATATCTTGAGGCATTATTTATACAATTCTTTATTTTTTTTTGCATAACTGTCTTTCGCATCGTTTCATTATTGGACTTAAAAATTATAGAGCAGTAATGTAAGTGTTTTTGTCAGGGATGTTGATTTGAGGAATACAATTCTTACAAAAATTTTATTACCGAAATAAAAATGATAGATTTTAATTTGCTTGAGATTCATAAAAAAACCTCGAACTCTCAAAGAACACCATCTACCAATGATTGTCCGAACTTTCCTATGAATGTCGTAACTTGAATTTTTGCTTGGGGATTCGTTCAGGTGGTATAGAATTGAGTTACCGATCGTTGTTACTGCTGCCATGAGGGCAGATAACTACAATGATATTCTCAATAATCAGATAGTTCCTACACTGTAGCAGTTCTACGGAATGGACAAATGTTATTAATACTAGCATTGTCAGGTTCAATAGAAATTCTTCAAACTCAATAAATTTTGCACATTATATCTAAAGAAATAACTTTATTTAACTAACAATGAATTAAATATTTAAGTTTTTACATAAATATGCCATTTTGACGGAGTCTCAGAAATACGTCCGTACCTGACGATGATAAATGGAAAAACTGATACTATTTTGAAATTCCAAACACACATACTGTTGCCATATACAGGAAGTGAAATTATGTACATTTGGAAAACATCGAATGAACATACTGTTGCCAAATATATAAAGTTAAATTACACGGAATATTATGTTGCCAGATACAAAAAGTAAAATTTTGCCCATTCGAAAAACATCAGATAAAAAGGAAAAAATTTGGCATATTTGCAATTTTAGAGTCTGTAATTATTAAATTTATATTTCCTGGTATTACAAGTGGCAACGATGCTATGGGCAAACGATTATTACAAAAGTTACGAAAACAGGTTGTCCTAGTGGCAGCAGTTCAGAAAGCCCTTAATACGAAGAGCATCTTAAGCTTCTGATAAATTCATAAATTATAATTCTTTTAATTATAGAATTCTTGATAAGCACTATAACGTACCCTTCTACAAAGTTACAGCTATTGTGGACTAGTAGGAAGAAATGGGCAAAATGATTGTCTTGCATCGGACACATTTGGAGTGAAGCAGAATGACGGTTGATGTCGAAGCCAACACGCCCAAATGTTGTTGCTCAACTCATTGTGGCTTTGCAGGAGGAATGAGGGAAAAGTCCACTCGATGTCCAAATTAGTTGACAGCCCCTTTCTGAACTAGTATTGGCAGTAATCCGATCCAAATGCGGCCATGTCAAATATTAGGGATATTGTTTTGTATGGAAATATTTATGTTTCTAGTATCAAGATAATTATTGGTAGATATTTAAATGGAAATGTAAGATACTAAAAAACTTTTGTATGATCATACTGTCAACTAGCGCATCAAGCTGTTTTATTACTACTTTAAACGTGTGTTCTCAAAATGGTGAATACAAATTTGTTACTCCAGATTATTTTTAAATTAAATTTAAAATATATTACAATACTGCATGCTGAAAATTCCTATGTACGAATATTGTGCCTCACATATATGAAAAACTAGCATACCATAGCTATATTCATCGCTGATATGTGGTGAAAAGGTCTTGGCAGCCTTTTTTCAGTTGATGCTGATCCAATTTATACATACATACGTTAAATTTTTGAACATTATGAATATTTTCCAAAAATATGAATGTAACATCATAATTTTCATGTGACGTTACCACACTTGTCTCTAATTTCTTACTTTCATAATCAGTGCATGAACTTCTTAGGTCATGATATCAGACCTGCAAAGTTATTTATGTGGCCGTATCATATTTGCTAATGTGTTTTTTAAATTTCAAATCGAAAACCTGATTGCTTACTCAAAACAATATAGTTTATTGGATGATACGTATCTAGAATTAGATCAGAAGGTTCGAATGCATTGACGTTCTGTCCAACATTTTTGTCTGGTTTGTACAATTGGTATTAAAATTATAAGGCACTTTAAAACCGAAATCATTGAAACGATTTGAGATATAAAGTTCGTAGTTTCTCGATAGATTTCTTATGTAGACATTAAAGAGGGGCCATGAAAGATTTCATTGAGAAAGTAATCTCTTAGCTTTTATATACCATAATCTTTCGAATATATTTGTTAGATCTGAAACAGCTCGGTACAGGCACTATCACTAAAAGGGTGCGTGATTTATCTTTCTCTATGTCACAATGGTAACTTTTAAAGTTTAAGCATCACGTTTTGTTAATTGGGACGATAAACTATAATCGTATTTTTACATTTTTGTACTTTCTCTCGACTCTTTGAAAGACACTTTTGTATAAGAATCATAGAAGGAGTAACTTAAATGGTTTTCGGTAACTTGGTAAAACTCAACATTTAATAACCCTATTTCGATGTTTTTAATATCTTCTGAAAAGTGCTTTATGATGTGATATTGGAAAGGTATTGTTGAAACAACGTTGTTCCGTTTGTTTAATAGAAACCAGAAGAGTGCATGTTTCATCGACAGAATTGCTTCAACATGGGTTGCAGAAATACTGATCATGTGCTACAAAATCTAAGATAATTGCTAGAAAGTAATCACATTCGAATAGATAGAAAATCAAATAGATTTTTAACCATTTAACTACGCTTCATTCATCTATTATAATTAATAATTGAAATATCAGTCAATTTTCAATCTAGAAATTTCACTGTAAAAAGCATTTATTTCAACTACCCCCTAAAGAGTTAATATTCAGAAAAATAGTCCCTATCTTAAGGTACCTAGGTCTTTGTTTTCAATTTATAAATTAAAATCAGTTACATGTATTAATTAAAGAACTACAGTCCTTTCAATAAAAGCGGGGAATAAAATGTACAGGTCCCTAGGCAATTTAGTAGATCGGATTTATAAAATAGATGTCAACATTATAAGTCAAAATTAAAGTTAAAAAGTTTGTTTTGACCGACTTGGCCGTCTGAAACGTACGTCGAATCCAACTATACGCTTATAACGTTGATTTATACTTATGAATCTGATCTGCGTAGTACTCTTGCTTGGCAGATCAAGAATCTCAGCCAATGTTTTTTTTTATGACAAATTATATTCGTTATATTATTAGAGTTTTAGGCCGAGTCCCTTAAGATACCGGGGCCCCTGTGTATTTGATCCCTGTCTCTATCCCTGCTACTAGTAGCGCTAAAATCATATTTTGCGGATTATTATTATACGGTATATTATGCAACTTTTGATCTATGCGTGTAGCTACTCTTCATAAGAAATATCCCCTCTTATAAACGAGAGAAAATCTAACGTTTCCTTAACAAGTTTCTAATTAATTTACGGTGGCTTGATGTTTTGAGTATTATGAATTTGCATGAAAAAATTGCATTAAACTGTCGACAGTTATAGAAGTAGGAAACTTAACAACCATTATTATAGAAAGTTATCCAATTTTCTTACCAATCTATATTTAAAATAGTAGTCATATACTCTGTAAAACATCACACATGGCTTTTGCAAAATGTCTTGTTTTACAAGAAGTCATTTCCTTTGGTAAAATCTTAGCTAAACAGGGATACCCCTATCGCAATCTAATTAAAACTGTAGTGGATATTTTCATGCATCGTTGCTACCACGTATAGGACAGCTAGTCGTCTCTGTAAGTTGAAACTGTTCCTCAGTAGTCGATGGAGGACGAAATCGTCAACTGTTCAAACGAAATAAATATACTTAGAGTTTTTCTGTATGTTTTACTTAGTTTCACGAACAAAATAATGTAAATCTATTTCCGATATGGCAACAATAATTAAAGAATGCTTGCAGAGACGATGACCATAAATCTGCCTGCAATCATAATTTGAATAAATAAAAGGAGTTAGAATCATGAAACACTAGCGTCTTTTATGATTTAATCATGCCCAGATTACATTCCAAATTCACAGAACATTTTTTCTTGTCCCATTTCCATGTAACTTTGACGTATTGTGTCATAACAGACCAAGGACTGTGCTTTGCACAACACGTATAAAACTGGCTTTAGTAATTTGAAGAGGGACCATAATTATAAGTTATGCGAGCAAAGAGAAACAATCTTCTGTTCTTCTTGTAAGATGTCCACCAGTTTTAATAATATTGAAGATTGTGGAAGACAATGATTTAGCATAACGTACTATGTGAGAAAGGTAGTGTTGTACATGATATGCTGAATGAGTGGTAGAAAGATTAAAGAAGTCTTGTAGTTTTTAACTGAAAATGTGTTAATTAGTATGATTAAAAATCTGTTAAGATGTGATTAAAAAATATTGAGTCATTTTATGACTCTTGCGTATATTAAAAGCGTTGGTACAACAATTTTCGAAAATACAAGTATTCCACTAAGCTTTTAATTAAAATTTATGGATGAAATTAGTCGTGGGCAGACAACCCAAATCTTTACTTCTTTAGATAATAAGTGTAGATGCATTATTTTTTTTTCAGATTCTCCAGTACGTTCAGCAGTAAATACAATGTGTGGTTAATTGTCGAAATAACAACGTAAATGAAGCAAACATTTTCCATAAAAAATGAAGAGATTGATAAAGGTTAGAAGAAGGAATGAAAGAAGCAGATTTCTATACTATGCCTTTCATTCACTGTTAGACTTTAAATAGTTGTTACAAATAAAAGCTAAAAATTCGATCATAAATGAGAAAGCAAATTTAAAATGTTAAACTGGCTTAATAGTGTACATACGAAACTTCTGAAATGGGGGAAATGATGTTTATAGGATATCCAAGAAAGCCTCCATAGAAATGGCGTAGTCATCTATAAATTAAATAGTGATTATGAAACAAGATAAAGTAGGGATGAATACTTTAAGAACAAAATTAAAAAATCAACGAAATTGGAAGACAGTAATTTTTAATCAATTTGCATGTGCACTTGTATTTTTAAATCGAAGTAAATGTAAGTACATTAAATTATATGCAAATAAAGTGAATTTAAATTAATACAAATTGAATAATTGAGTGATATGTTGAAATTAATCACCCTTATGATGGCGCAGTGCTACGGCGTTCAATCTAAGTCGGGTTCCAGCGGGTTTGTTTATCGTTTTTTTTAAAGCAGATCTATAAAGCCCAGAATATGATTTCCTCGGAAAAAAAGGTTCGAATTCCTCGAAAAATTAGCTTCTAGCATAGCATAATCTTAGACGACCTTGCGCCATAAAACATTAGCAACTAAATAAAACGATGCGATTAAATGAGGAGATCAATGTTGAATATTTGATTGAAAGACTGAAGTTTAAGTTCCTACTTATCTATACTGAAGTTTAATATTTTTAAAATAGTTAAACAAATTCAACAGGTTTAACTCCTGTTATCCATTTCAAAACAAAACCATAAAACGCCTATCTTTGAAAGCTTTTATTTTCTCTTATTAACATTGATTGTAGTATTCCATGGTTTTGATAATCTCATATGCTTTATTTTCATAACAATTGTAAGGTTGTGGCATGAACGAATTTATAAATTTGAAAAATGATGGATTATTTCCATACCATTCACAAAAATACGTGTGGTTTTTGGTTAAATTCCGGGTATATCGTGAACTGGTTATATGCAATCCACATGTAAGGAAAAAAACCTAGTAGAAGTACCACTGTTTAACGAATAGCAAATGCATCCACAAGTCTTTAGAGTATATAGGTCTCCTCAAATCAAGATCTTCATAAATGAGTCACAAAAAATAGCAATATTGAAATATTCCATATTCATTTTATCTTCACAGGAATATGATTGCATCATCCTGGCGATTTACTAATTATACCAACGTTTCCTTTGGAATAGTTTGCATAGTTTGTAGATTAGAAGATGCCACCTTCATCAATGGTATACCTATTTGTTCTTAGATGCAGTCAAATAAAGAATTATCTCAGACATTAATCAAATATTAATGCCCTATTCATGTCCAAATGCGTTAAACGGTGCTTTGCATGTTATGTTGTCCAAGTTCTGAAAAAAATATGCTTGTGTTTTGCAGTGGAGTATTCCGATGAATCTTATGAATTGTTATATGTCGATAATACTGCGAAAAACATCGTTGAATTCAATAAAAAGGATTTGAATAAATGTGTTTTGTTACCGTTATTAATAACGTTCTCCTCAATAAGCGCTGTAATTATCCATATTGAGGATAACGATGAAATTCACGTTTCCCCATGGGAGGACAGTATCGTAAATAAGGGTAATTACTCAGTAGAAATTTACACCTGAAGAGAAAACTTTCACAAACTCCAGAAAACAGACTATTTCAGGAGTTGTATGATTTCAGTTATGAAACAAACACCATCGTATGGCTCACCCATCACTCTATAAAACTAGAAAATTTTAATGTAATCTCTAACGGTTGACATACAGAAGCAAAAAAATTAATAAAAGTATTAAAAAAAAAAAAGAATACATATATGAACTTTTGAATTAAATCCCTCTCCTGTCCTCTTTTCTTCCACATATATCCATGGCCAGTAGAATTAAAGACATCTGCCTACTAGTATAAACACCACTCATTCTTCGCCCTGCAGATGCGAGGAGATAGCTTTGGATGGGATGACTGCCCACAGATCATTGTGGTCCAGTATTGAATTGGCTAGTGATCAGCTGCACTGTAGTCTGTGTATCCGCTCTTACCATCTAGACAAACGATTCCAATTCAGCCACTCATGAGTATATATATATTGGCGTACGCAGGGGGTTGATGGGCAATGAAATTTTGTATATTTAACATAGGAATATGTGAGTTGTAGCTCTGTAACCCCCATTGAGCCTATAACCCCCTTATGAACTTTCTGCCTACGCCTATGTGTATACTGCCTATCCATAACTAGAAATTTATGTAGAATTTTCGAGCCCATGTTCGATAGTCCGTTTGAGGGAATGCATTCACGTGTACGCATTCCCTGTTGTAAATGGGCTAGGTTCTACGAGGAGGGAGTTCTCTTGGCAAACTATAAATAAGTTGAGAATGCAATGACATTTAAAAAAAAAGAAACGTATTAATAACCCATCACGGTTGTAAGGTCTCAGTAAGTTCATTTTGGTTAATTTGCTTCCAACTTAATAAAAACAATTCGTAGAGATTAATATTATTTCTTTTCAAATGACTCGATCAGCTTTTTCTGACTAAAATTACCAAAACTAGTTTTAACTAACTAGATACATTTAGGAGACGCATTGAAGAGTTTTTTATAATTGAATCGGAAAGGCATTTGAAAAGAAATACAGTAGGACCCATTTATAAGGAGCCCACATTTTGAGAGTTGTCGAATATTGCATGAAAAATATGGAATATTTTTGATAGAAGGATAAATTCTATCAATAAAACGTAATCGTTTTTAGAAAATAAGACTTTCACGGACCCCAGACATGACGAGTAGAAAACAGTAAGATTTTTTAAACTAAATGTAGAAAATTCTAGAAATTAAAAAAGGGATAAATGATCGAGGATGTTCGGAGACTAACAGGATGAAGCAAACTTTCCAATACTTGAAATCAGAAAATTTCTGAGAATTCTCATTCCTTTCAAAATATATATTAAGAAGCTCACAAAAATTACTTTCTGAGGCAATAGATTACACTGGTGACTACGTATTTAGTGGATAAGTATTGTACGACGAAAAACTTCGATGACCGTAGATATTGCAAAACGATACAAACAACTATAGGCTATCTTATGAGCATCTCCAAACAAGGCTCATTTTCGGGACAATTACTGATGTAAGTTTCTTTTATATCACGCTTTTTTAAAGCTTGTAATACTGTAATTCAAGTGATAATATAAATACGTTGTCCATTAAGTTTTATTAAAATTCAAAGATCAATATAATTTATGTTTCATGAAGATAATATACATAACCGAACTTTATTTTCAAAATTTAAAATTCTAAATTCCAAAACGTATTTAACGAGCGATCGGGTACAAAGAGCATGTTCCTTGGTTCCAAGCACCTCGTTGCATATGGATCCTCTTGTAATAAAATTTCTTAAGTTATCTCGAATGGAGGCACATCATGTAATCTGTTCTTCAGCCATCAGGAGCGTAACGATATAAAATTATGAGGGCCATAAAATTAAGTAGCTTTAAAAAATATCATGTCATTCTGCGTTAAAAGTAAAAATTTACTTCGTTACCTAACGGGAGGGGCTTGGGCCCACTGTACTCTACGCCTTTTTCCTACGCCTCTGTTAGCCATTACCTTTATTATTACAAAGCCTGTAAATGGCAATGCACTTCCGTTTGAGATCTCACAGTGGCCGAAAAACTCAAAGTACTGACAGCAAACCATGGGTAATGAGGCAGAACTGACAGGAAACGGAAGCGAGGCCGTTTCTGCCGCTTACAAAAGCGTATCGTAATTACCCAGGCAAATCTTCTTGTCAAGTGGTGTCAAAAAGACGGCGTCATAAATGATCTGACGGATTTCAAAAATCTAATTGACAGACGATATATCCGATACACCTTTTTCAACTGCCTTTTTACGTTACATTTCCTTTTTATTAACCTTTCCTTTAAATCGTTCATCAGTCGTCATACTTGAATGATTGCGTAACGTATAATACTAAAAAAAATCCTAAAATCCCCTTCACCTACCCCAAGATGTCACATTCCAAATTTTTAGCATAAACCAACTTTTAAATGACCAATGAGGGATTTTTTTTGGTGTTTTAAGAAGAAATGCGGGATACTATGTTTGTATATTTAATGCGCCAAGACTGCACAAACCAAAGGAAAAAAAAAGAACAGTACGACGTCATAGGAAAATATGGAGTGAAAGATGACCAGAGAAGGATGGAGTAAGAGAATAGCGAAGAAAGCTTTGAACAGAGAAATGTGGGCTAACTGTTTAAGGAGACCCAAGTTCTTCAGGGACTGTAACACTAGAACAAAACGACTACTACGCTACAAGTCATTCCGAATGAGACCGACGATTCAGCGTGACCTCCCAACCACCATATATTTACACAGAACTGGGAATCGAACTCTGACTAGTTAACTTGATGGCAGATTTTATAACCACGGGGGCACACGGGACACTACATAATCACTCTAACCAAGCATTCGGAATATGGAGAACAAATAGTACTATGGTAAATTGTAAAATGGATTATCGGAACTGCAGTTATCCGATATTCCCTCGCCACTCTACCCACTCCCTACATTCAGTTAACACATAATGAACCAGACAAAAACACCGTTGCCACTATTTTTTTTTTTTTTTGGCTCATTACCATTTCTTATTAGGTATTCTTAATCGTTATTATTTTCGCAGTTACACATTGGAACGCAGTATGGATATATGGGGGAAAATGTTGCTATGGAAACACAAGCAAAGTTGTGCGAGTAGAAAAAGTAGTTGTAAAAATAAACCATTGAACGAACAATAAAGAATTTTAGGTAGAGTGTGTGTGTCTACATGCAACCACACACACACTGAACAACTAGGATCACATGCTGGATATGTATCTGCCAGATGGAAAAGAAGTGTAGTTCTATCGCCAGTACATCAACCTAATAGTGCCACAAATATTTTTTTTTATAAGTGGATATTAAATTTAATGAAAGAAATTATGGATGACTTTTTTTTAATGACTAAACTATAAAAACTTAGAAATAAAAATTTTCCTCTTCAAGTTATTATTATATTAGTGTTGTGTCCTCCTTAAACTTTCTTGGAAAAACAGTAGCCGCCATTCTCTCACACTCTCGTTAGATAAGCCCTGTGATGCAGGACTAGTTAATTGTGTTAAAGGAAAGTTTTGGGGAAAGGTGGTCAGCGAAGGTAACACGTAATCCCAGGAAAGTGTTATACAGAAAACAAGGAGCCAACATGTTTGAATGGAAAACAAACAGGAGAGAAAGAGCGAGAACTCAAGATAGAGGCCAGAGGTTGCTTTTCAGTCCAATAGAGGGGAAACAAAATGGTGATGCATTTTACTATCTACGCGAATTATCTGAGATTATTGGTTCAAGCACTGCGATAAAGTTACAATAAGCATGATCGGCTTTCGAGAAAGTGACTGACTACTCAAACTGGCCACATGCTACGTACCATATATCAGCAGTCGAATATGGTACCCAAATAAACGGTGACAGGTGGATGCTAAAAAGTTGAGGGGCCGAAGGGTGGACGTTGGGAAAAAAACACTAATTTTGGATAGGAGATACACAGTGCTTGCCTTTTCGAGTAATTTTTTCCTCTCCGCAGTTCTGTACTTTGGAATTTGCTTCCTTAAGTAAACAGTAAGTCTTAACATAGTATGATTTTGAGTATTCTTGCACCATTAAACTTTATATATTCTTGCACTTTATTATCCTTTATTTATTTACTTTATTATCTTATTTGATTTTACTTTATATATCCTTGCACTATAAAACGCCAAAAAACCACAAATAAACCTTTCAGGTTTTCAACAGTTTCACTGTTGTTTCGACAACAGACCACTGGAGTAAGTTTCTAGTTTCCTAGGTTGCACAAAAGTATCAGATGAAAATTAAAAAAAAAAAAAAGAAACATAGCATCCATGGATCAAAGATTAGCGGCATTAAAAAAAATTGGACAAAGGTGAAATTTTACAAAAAATGTATATTAGGGTATTGGCCATATTATAATAGATGACTGGAAGTAGGAAAAGAGAATAAGAATAGAACAGTAAACTTTCAATAAGGTTCCAAGTGTCATCCGTATTATCTGACTTTCGATTCTCTGCCTCATCTCTAGGTTCCTTTAGATTAGATACTCAGAATGTTTCTGAAATGTTTTCCAAGTTAGAAATCAAATTAGAAAAATTAATTTGTTAAAACTCATACACAAAAACAGATAACATTAACATTGCTATAAAAATGTAGCACTATATCCATTGCCTATGATACACACTGTTACATCTTTCTGCCGTAATACATCGAGGGCATAATAAAAAAATATTTTTGTTGATGCTATTGAAGACGGCCTTGTTTTGCTAACTGAAGACTATTACACATACCTAAACTCTTCGCAAGAACTGTCGGACATTTACGTTTATTTAAACAAGACAAAAATGCCTAATAAATACAAATAGTTTGAAATTTAAAATTTGCAGCTATATTATTATTATTTATATGTTCAGAATGTGTGTGTTCCTTTGTTCTTTGCACCCCCTTAATGTGGCCCTGCATAGGTTCTGCACCCTAGAATTGTTCTGGATGAGACCATCAATCAAGAGGAAACCCAGCATTTCATTCATATGACTTTTATCAACACAGATCTTTATTCTCAGGAACTAGAAGCACACCCACTAACAGATAGGTCACGTTTTCGGCACCGCCAATACAGCATTTTCATAATAATCAACGAGAAGATACATTAAACAAACATGATCTTTATCTTTTTTTTTTTTTTTACAAAATAACTGAAAATTATGAATTTACAGCTTGGTAGAAAACTAAAGATTGGGGGAAATCTATTCGGAAAGAAAATTTATTATGGATAATCGTCAATTTCAGAACAAATGTCATTACACCTGTATTGCTGGTGAGTTTTTACGACACAAAGACTGCAAGGTTCATGCTGTGCTGGTTCATCTATATTAAATTAATGTAAATTAGGTTAAACATGATTAGAACTTTGATCAAATTGACAGAGCACTTAAAGCCTTTTGTTCTTAATATATAACCGACAGACATTAATGTAATTATTAAAAATGCAACACCAAGAAGAACACATCAGATCAATAGGCCACTGGAGAACGTGAAAATGAGTAAACAAGCAGCAGGTATTCGTAATACTGTTATCCTCATAACACAAGTTACATATTCAACAAATAGCTAACAATGTGAACAAAAAAAAAAATTTGGAGAGTTTTGTTTGAAATTCAAAATCTACTTTACATGTGACTTTAATACACAGTGTAGTCTCAATTACTCTAAATTCAAAGAAAGAAGGTTTTACTTTATTTACTTTTCGGGTTATCAAGGTCCAAGCAGCATGAGGATCATTTTGGTTTACTGAGAATTTCAATTTAATGCTCTTGCACTATATTTTCAAGACAAATTCATGTAAAATGAATATATTTAGTGATATAGTTCAGATAATAAATTATTTAGTTTTTTTATAACTTTAAATGTATTGAAAACAAAAAGCTTTTCAAAAATACATTAGAGATCAAGAGTCCTTGTGATTGCATAAAATAAGCTTTGACAGGCTTTTTACGCTATAAACTTAAATTACCTCCTAAAATCTAAAATAAATAAATGCACGCAAGTCTATTTTACAAAAATAGTTTTATTAAAGAGTCACTAATCTTATATACAAAATATAATTCTTTCCAGACTGTATTATAATGGCAACATTAATTACAAACATTATAGAAATATAAACATCACAGTTTGCGATGCTTACAAGGAAGCAATAACTGACCTATTCACAGTACTTCGATAATTATTTAGACTCATTAACAGGTTTTAAGTGAAATCAGTCATTTGACTCATAATGAAAAAAAAAAAAAAAAACTAAGCTAACAGATTCAAACCAGAGATATTTGAATTATTATTCTGACACACAATTCATCTTAATAAATGGAGATGATTTAGAATAACCAAATTAGAAATGTATTTAAAATGGAATGGTAAAATAAATTGATTTAATTCATTCAGACAAACTCTGTGTTTAAAAAAGAATCTCTTTTGACATAATCAATAAAATATGCTTTTAAACTAGCACATATACATAGAATGTTAAAATCTTCACAAAAAATAAACTTCATTAAAACATGCTACAATAATTTTTGCTTCCAATAATTTAAGCCTTAAGGGCGAGATTTTTGTGAGTTTTCGTGGGGGAATTTATTATACAATATTTTTTTTTCTAACAAAATGCACAAAAATCTCGCCCCGGAGGCTTTTCTGTGTTGACCATATTTGGCAATTGTGTTATCCCTGAGAAGGGTAATAATATCATACATCC
>QLNU02014176.1:80058823-80070927 GCA_006491805.2 Dysdera silvatica
GATCCGCAAACAAGAAATGTGGGATTGTACCCCACCAAGCTCACAAAAATTTACTTTTTTTGTGAGTTGTTGTACTGAACTAGTTGTTAAAATTGTGGAAATTCACTGAATTGGGTGTGAAAACTTTATTTAGTAATTCAGTAACTCGGTTTTTAAAATTTTAGCAATTCACTAAACTGATTGTTAAAACTTTAGTAATCCATCACTGCCCATAACCAATTTATATCCCGATTCAGACATCACTTTAATGATATAAAATTGTGGATTTGCAAAAGGCTCCTCACAAGCTATATCAAACGTATTCATTGACAGGTGGCCATTGTTTGGAGGGTATATCTATAAAAAAATGTCCATTCAAACTATTCACTAATCATTGCCTAAAAGTAGTTATTTATGGAGGAATGGTATATACATTCCTCCCCTCATATTTCGGAGTTAAAAACTACTTTCCAAAGCTGACTAAAAACAAAAATGTCATTTACAGCTCATTATATAAAGCAACTATCCACTTGTAATATCGCTTATTTTTTAATTTCACACGCAAAAGCTGCTCAACCTGTAACTGCTATGGTCGAGTATTCATGTCTGGATGAAGCAAGACTCAAACTGCTATGGATGAATACACTGAGCCCAGTGCCTACCCCCCCCCCTTTTATGAATGAGTATAGCCATTTCCTATGAATAGTTGTACCTTTTAACTCTTTTTATTGCCAAGAAGTTGGTGTTGGAATGTCACAAATGCTAGATAATTAATTAGGTAATTAATTAAATTAGATTAATTAATAAGGCTTTTTTTTTGTCGGAATTACTAATAACTAACAATAAATACTTCAATAATCCATTATTTTTTGTCTAATTATATTTTAGTCAATAAATTGATTCTTAATTGTTTATTAATTGATAATAATGGAAATGATTAAAAAACAGATTAAAAAAAAAAAAAAATATGACCAACAAACAGAAGAAAATGTATGAGGCAAAGGGTTTAATGGCAGATAAAGAATCTAATAAAGTTGAGAATTTCCCAGTTCGAACTGTTCAGCTATTAAAGAATTAACACAGCGTGTCACAACCCACTTGGCCTAGGCATGCTTTTCATTTCACCTCAAGGCTTCATCCTCCTTCTCCACCTTCTATGATTTTCTGGTTAAAAAGATACATTAAAACCCAGTATTACCTTACAATTTAAGTTCACAAACTACTTGAGTCTACACTTCCCCCTCTCTACAAAAACCATAAAATCCTCCCCCGGGTTGTGAACTCTCGGTCAACAGATGATCAAAATTTTGAAAGAATTGCTATACAAACAAGTGCTAATGTTTGACTGGATTTGAACTAAGACCCAAAAATCAAAATTTTATTAACTGGATATCGCCGAAACATCCAATTAGTAAAATGATGCATATTTCATGAGTCTCCAAGAAACTAGAATCGACGTCGGAAGCGCTTAACATATAAAAACTAATTGAAAATACAGCACAGTGAATAAAATACTTTGTACAGAAATAAAAAAATATAATTCAGTCGTTTTCCATGATAAAATTCTCAGTTCCTTCGTAAAAATGCACACAACATGGAAGATTACAGCCCCTAGGATACTACTCTGTGTACAGATTGCGATTTTATTTTCACCTGCCAATTATAGATCTCCTGATGAATGTGCATCCATGCGGTGTTTACCGTTGGGGACTTCAGTGACAATGGATGGACAAGATGAAAAGTCACGATCAATGTACAATGCTAAAAACAAATACATGAATTATTATGAACCACTGACATACTCATAATGATATAAATGCATATATAAATAAACGAAAATGAATAACATTTAAAGTCAATTTTTTCTAATTCAAACCAGAATCTTTTTGAAACCCATAAAAACTTGGAGAGGAAAAATAAACGACCAATACATTCAGGTTGGACCCACACTGGTAATTAGAATTACAACACAAGTATGCTAAACTTTTGGACATGAGTGTGTGAGTGTGTATATATATATAATTGTGGCTCTGTAAACTCCCTCGTAAATTTTCTGCATATGTTACTGATTAACACTCTAAAAAATCAAATTCAGACAAGACACTCAAAAATCGACCGATAGGACAGTACCATTACAAAAAGACGCAATTGCCAGAGTGTTACCTTGAAGTATGATTGTATTTGGGCTATAGAAGTTGTAGAATAACTCCCAACTCCGTTAAAGGTCTTTTAGCAATAAGCATAACTTATAATAATATGTGTCTTATTATTGATATGGGAATCACATAAGCATTTTATGTACCATCACTTAATAATGTAGTTTTAAGAAATGTACCAACCTTCTACAAAGCTTTCACCTTCCTCAAGTGAAGGAAACTTAATGATTTGATCCACAAGAGTACCTTGTATGACTTTATTTACATTGTCCTATTAAAATCAAATTAAACTTTATATAAAAAAATGATAAAATGTACATTATGCATATTTTACTAATGAATAAATCCATTTCTTTTTTAAATTTGGCAAAACCAAATTCTACAAGGTTTCAAAAAAAAAAAAAAAATACAAATACGAAGAAAAAATTGAAGTGTCGAATTTTCATAACTCACCCTTATGATAAATATCACAGATATTTTACGATCTTTCAAATTGTTAATAATATTCTTACAACACTGAAATGGAGAAAGAAATATTTATGCTTCATAGTTTAAAAAAAAAAAAAAAAAAGATTCCATCATTCACAAATTAATTTTCATTGTAATAGAATTCATCAACTGAGAATAAGCAAAATTTAAAAAGATGACGATTTCCGAAACTGTTTATTTAATTAAATACAGCATTATGGACAAAAAAAAAAAAGAGAAGTTTATAATTTCTTATTCTTTTTTTCTCATGCTATATTAATGCTCTTTTCAAAGATAGCACATCTATCATAAAAAAAAAAATAGCACACAAGGCCTCTGGGGATGGGTTTTTTTTTGGTTTTTTTTTATAAAGAAAAGAAAAAAAAACAGTGCCATAGGAAAAACATCAATAATAGATAAGGTATAAATTTCTGGGTTTTTCTGGTCTATTTAGCATGACACATAGGTTTCAATCAAGGAGGTGCTGATTCGACTCCAGTCAGGAATTATACCATTTTCTTCCTTATGACCTGGGATTACAGCGCCGCTTCCGGCGGCCATCTTTCCCAATGAAACCCTTGCACAAATCCCCCCCCTCTTCCTTATGACCTGGGATTACAGCGCCGCCTCCGGCGGCCACCCTTCCCAATGAAACCCTTGCACGAATCCCCCCCCTCTTCCTTATGACATACCGAATCTTGTGATAGTGGGTCAATGAACTCTTGCTTGATCCATAAAATATAGACACCAAAAAAAATCAAAATTTCACCAGTTTGAGAATTTTTAAATTTCATTTGGTCGAAAGACACTTATTCAGATATGGACCTGAGAGAGGTATGGTACATAGTGCACAAATTTTACATATACAGTAATACCTTGATTATCTGTCAGACATGGGACCAGAGCTTTGATAGATAATTGAAAAGCGAGAAAGGGGAAATTTATAGTATGATATAGGATATTTTTATTAAAATTATTCGTTTAGAAACGATTATATTGTGAAACTTGCTGAAGGCACACACACAAATAAAGTTTATTTGAATCTGAAAGGGGAATACCCTGCAAACGTGCTTGAATGAACTACTGATAAACAACGGTGTCCAGCTGCTCAGGTGCTGAATTTTCGTTGTCTTCCTCACTGTTATGTTGCCATCAGAAGTTTGGAAACATGGCTTTCGATTTTGTCGGCATCTCTTTTAATATCATTCACAGTTGTTCATTCCATGCCATAAATTAGCACGATAGTAACTGAACTTTTTCCCTTTCATAGGCATTTAATGATCTCCAATTGTTTAGACAAATCGAGCACAATACGCTTACATTTTTCACTTATTGTTTTCAACCAATTTTTTGTACTAGCGTGATAATAAATTTAACCCACAGATGAGCACACGAATGACTTGGCAAGCAAGGCCATGCTCACACTCACAGTCTGAGTGTTCCGGTGATAGGAAAGGATCACCTGGCGGCATGAACTTGAACTTGTCGCCAATGGTTAAGCGAGAAAAATGGTAAATCGGGAGATGGATAATTGAGGTTACACTGTATAGTTGAAAAAACTCAAGTGTACATTGACAATTTAACAAAATTCCATGTAGTTAAGTGGTTTATACACCTAAGCAAACCTTTTCACTGTGCCATACGTAATGCATTTTTCAACTAAATGTTAAAAGTATTTTATCTATGTTATTAAATTACATACTACTATTTTGATGGTTATAAATTACGTACAGTATTTCTTCTAATAATTATAAATCAGCATTACTTTTTTCATGAAGACAAGGAACTCAGTAGTGCTTACGTTTGATTATAGAGAATTTAAATTCTCCAAATTTCGACCAGACTCTTTCAGGGTGTCTACTCAAATTCTATTTCAAACTTCCCTGACTTTTCCAGGTTTCCAGACCAAATCTTAATCGATTACCAGTTACTAATTACAGTAAACAACACACAATGCACTCAAATATGCGCAATCAAAATAAGTTTCAAGGCCATGAAATCGATTAATGCAAACCCCAAAGCCATTTATAACTCAATTATAGTGAATTTACAAATTCAAAAGCTGTATTAAAAAGTGTATTTCTTTACACTAAAAACTTGCACTAATTAAATATTTACAGCAACATTTCCATTTGGCCCTTTTTGAGTTCATTATAAAAGAGTTTAACTATATAATCGCAAAGCTGATGCTTCATCTTCTATTCCATTTAAAATGTGTATGACTATATATAAGGCAAAGGAGATTGGTATGATCAAAATCCCTTACAGATTAAATAGTTTGGCTAAAAACACTTTTTGTTTTTCAAGTTTTAGTTATATATTTGGCAAACATTTTCTCCTGAGAAATATATAGGCTTAATAATTTTATATAAATTATATTAGTTTTGGTGCAAAATGGTAACTTTTGGAAGAAGTTTAGTCAAAAGTACAAGTTTTTCAAATTTTTCAGTAGGTAATGTGGTATGAAAAGCACAGTTCAGGAAAATTATTTTAATAAGTTATTTATTATAACAATGAATTTCAAATTTCCCTGACTTTGGCCTTTGTATTTCAAATTTCCCTGATTTTTCCAGGTATTCCAGATGAGTAGACACCCTGCTCTTTAAACACAGAGTTAAGTTGTTAAGCTCACCTTTTCTATCTTCCTCACTAAAGAACACCTGCCATAGATATAAACTTAAAACTGCTTAACAGCAAAGATGTTTCCTTGTCAATAACCCTTTGCAAATGGATGAAATTGTGGGAAAGTGTAGGACACAAAAGTGGTAGTCTTACTCATTTCCCATGCAAAGCATAGGATTCTGAGATGGGTAGAAAGGTGTTACTTCCAGTGTATGGATGTGTGTGCCACAATCCTTTGAAGGGGAAATACGAACATGGATTCTTGGATGTTCCTTTGGACACTTACATTATTGGCTATCATAAAGTGCCAATTTTATTTAAAAAAATATGCACATATGCAGTTATGGATAAGGAGGTAAGTGGGTCCAGATCACATTAAAAAGTGCAAACAGATAACATTTAAAGGTTATGCAGTTTAGATTGTACACAAATATTATATATTATTATATTATATAAAACTTAGTATCGTAAGCTAGGAAAATAAGTGAACCTTACCAATGCTGTTGTATAGTCAGCATTCATAACATGATCAAAATCAAGTATAACTGCAAAGATATTTGAATTCATATCCGCTGGAAAAAAAATACATGCAAAATAAATAAATCGACAAACAAAAATAACGAAGAGTTCATATGACAATACAAGCTCTATAATTTGATATATATGTGTCGATTGCAGTATTGTTGCTGCAAGTGACTTAGTGTCTAATCTCCAAGTTGATAAATTTGTTTATTTTTGGTTTTACGGCTCAAAGACTACAGTGGTCATGCTGCGCCGGGACCTACAGTTTTCCGAGGAATCCGAACCTCTTAAGGCCTGGGGAACCAAACTTCGCACTATGGCGATCTTTTATAAGATCTTTGAGTAAGCATTCTTCGCACCATTGGGAGTGGAACCGGAGTTAACGGCACACTAGGCAAATGCGTTACCACACTGCGCCACCGCAGGGCCCCAAGTTGGTAAAGGATGCGAAATATTTGTTTATGAAATGATTTAAATGTTTGAATCATGGACAATGAGACAAAATGTAGGAGCTGAACAACTCAATTTATCTGGTAGGTATGATTACAATATAGTTAGCATTTTAGTTAAATCACAATATAGTTAGCATCTTAGTTAAATCACAATATAGTTAACATCTTAGTTAGATCACAATATAGTTAACATCTTAGTTAGATCACAATATAGTTAACATCTTAGTTAGATCACAGTATAGCCAACATCTGTACAATGCTTTGGTGATGAAAATACTGACTTCTATTTAACAGCAAATAGACAACTGAAGATAACAATATACAAGATATGACTGGGAAATCCAGTGAATGATCATAGAAGTCTAATGGTTTGAAATATTTGAAGAGTTATACAAATTGGCTTTCAAAGTAGTTCCCATCTGACACAATGCATTTCTGACAACGTTCATATAACTGTTGAAAGCTTCTAGGAAAGTCCTCCTTCCGTAATGCTTTTAATTCCTTCATCCCAACAGCCTGGATATGTGAAATTCAGTAGCACAGCAATTCGAAACTCATGGGTGGGGCTCAAGCGGCTTTAGAGAATATTATGTGATGTAGCTTTAGAGAAAATAACACGTTTTGATATCCAATGAGGGCTTGAGCCCCCTGAACCCTCTTTCCTATGCCACTGGTAGAATGTCAAAAAATATACACCCTTCAGTAAAGATTTTAGCTTTGTGAAGAGAAATAAGTCTTGTGGGGCAAGATCTCGAGAGTTGGGAGGGTGGTACGACTAGGTAACTGATCTTACCCCACTAGATTTTTTCCTTCCCCAAAACTGAAATCTGTACTGCATGCAGGGGGCACAAATTTTTCGGTATTTTACATACCCAAGCTGCTGTGTGTGCATTACGGAAAGAGTGAGAAAATAAAGTTTCCAACAATTATATGACAATTGTCAGCCTTGCATCATGTCAGAAGGATACTCTGAAGGTCAATGAGGTACGTCTTTTTAAATATTTTACATTATCAGATTTCTGGGACGATTCAGTGGACTTTTCAGTTGCACCTTGTACAAAAAATTAAACGTGTCTACACTTACAAATAAAAGTTACAACACTGGTTTGTTTGTTTGTTTTTTGGTTTTACGGCTCAAAGACTACAGTGGTCATGCTGCGCCGGGACCTACTGTTTTCCGAGGAATCCGAACCTCTTAAGGCCTAGGGAACCAAACCCCGGACTACAGTGAGCAGTGCGATCTTTATGAGATCTCTGAGTAAGCGTTCTTTTTGCACTGCTGGGAGTCGAACCCGGATTAGCGGCGCACTAGGAGAACGCGTTACCACACTGCGCCACCGCAGGGCCTTACAACACTGGAAAAAAACCTTATGAGAGTGAAATATTCAAGCTTTCAGATGTATCTAGTTATCTTTAATCAAGGTTGATAAATGTATGACATGACCCAAACATTCGTTAATAAGGAAAGCTGGAAAATCCATATTCTGTGCGTGCTCACAGTATGAGAGTCTATATATATATACAGAGGCATGGGCGCCCATATGAGTACTTTTAGGGGGGGGCTGAAAAATTATTACCTCCTTCTCAAGGCTGTCAAACATTTTAGTGAATGTACAAAAGACCAAAATGCTGCAAAAATAAGTGATATTGTTTGATAATTAACAATGAGCCAAAAATTACCTTATTTTAAAATGTGACTGTAAAACTTTTGAAAATAAATGCATAGCAGGTTCGAGCAAATAAAATTTTAAATGGCAGGGGGAGCTCAAGCCCTACTTTGTTCCCCCATATAGATGCCTGCGAATATAGGGTGTCCCATAATGGAAGTACCACCCTTAATAACTCCAGTTCTTCACAATGAGAAAAGTTTGTTTATATATAAATTTATAGATTTTTGGATGTGCTATATTTCTGTATCATGAAAAATCACTTAGAAATATGGACAGTGTGTTAAAAAATAAAAAACATACCTTTTCTCTCTTATTTCAAATTGCACCTTATATATTATTTTATATAAGAAAGAAGTTGATGCAATTGTGGTTCCAACGAGACCAAAATAGGTTTTATAAGGTCAATAGAACTGGAGATATTACAAGTTGAAATTTAACATATGCATCAAATCAATTTAGGACTATTAATAATTACATTATTAAGTGATGTGGCTATTGCCACTAAACATTGTGCTTCCTTCAGAATTCAGTAGCATAAGACAGAAAAAGGTGTCATGCTTCCATACTCTGTCAGTGGCAATGATTTAGAGCTCTAATGAAACCAAAACAGATTTGCTACAGAGAACAGAATTGAAGACATTAGAAATTATGCAGCTTCCCCAGGTGAAAACAGAAATAAATTTCTGTGAAAGGTTACTAATTAGAAAACAAATTGAAAAACAGAGAACAAAAAGTTAATTTTATTTAATTTAAACATATCCATAAATACCAAAGTTTAATACCAGTACTGTTGTGATCGCAGAAAATCCATTTTGGCCTAGTGAAAGCCAAAAAACATAGTGTAGTGTTTTCGCCTCAGCATATTGCAACTGACAGAGTATGAAGGTGTGACACCTTTTCTTTCTTGTGTTACTGAGTTCTAAAGGAAGTACTATTTTTAGTGGCAACAGCAACAATTCTTAATAATGTAATTGTTAGTAGTCCCGCAGTGATTTGACACACATATTAAATTTCAACTCGTATCTTCAGTTCCATTTATCTTAGAAAATTCATTCTGGTCTCGTTAGAACCACAATTGGATAAGCTTTTTTCTTGTGTAAAAAATATGTAAGGTGATATTTAAAAAAAGAGAGAAAGTGTGTGTTTGCATTTTTTAACATGCTGTCCATATTTCTAAGGGATTCTTCATTGTACAGAAAAATAGGGCATTCAAAAATCTGTAAAATGAGATATAAACGAACTTCTTCCATTACGAAGAACTCGAGTTATTAAGGGTGGTTCGGCCATACTGGGACACCCTGTATACAGCAAAACTTTGGTACATCATCCAGAAAACTGGTCATTTCAGATAAGTCGTTATTTTAATTTGGCTCTATCTGTCATAGACGGAAAGGCAACTAAACCTTCATTTATTTATTGCTAACTCAAGCGCAAGCCTCGATAACTTGCCACTGTGGAAAAGTTGACAGGAACATAAATGACGACACAGATATCAATAACAGCATTGCAGTATGTTCTCAACCAACCATAAAGGATTGAACAATGGCATTTTCGGAAGAAAAAAAATACAAGTGATGGCAGTGAGTAAATCCTTTTCTCACTTAATAAAATACAAATTTTTGAAGCATCAGTAGCTACTCGACTTTATCTTATATCAGTTCAAGATACTACAGATAATAAATTGAGAGCGTTTTACATAAAAATAATAATAAAAAAAAAAAGAGACTATGATGGGATACACAGTCGAGGGACTGGCGTAAAAACGTCTATAAGTTCAATCCAGTACTGACAGATTCACAGTTGAAGAATTGATGTTCTCAATCTGACAGTGTTTTTGGCTACTGAGTCAATAGAACAGAAATTGATTGATACATTTATTGTTACACAGAGATTGCTGGCGACTTCATTACAGTCACTGTACTCATCACCGATGGTTGCATTTTTACATGTCCCGTGTGTATATTATATTCTCAGTCACTGACAATGGTATATCCCTGGATAACTCCTAAAATGCTCTTGTCGATGATATATGTCTTTATATGGGTCTATATTTCATGTTGGCAATAAGGCAAGTTTCGGCTGATATTGCGAAAATTTTCAATTTTTATTTCCTTGTTTGAATTTTTCACATTCTCAAAAATGGCTCAGGGTTTTGGCATACATGTGAAATGTGTACAGCTAATAGAGAGCTATCATTTGAGGCTAAAATCAGCACTGTATCCGATCAGAGTTGTGAGATATACCAACTGACAATTTCCATGGATACACAAATTGGCCATTTTGCATTGAGCTCCGCCCCTCTCATACTAAGCATGCATGGCAGTGACTTCATGTTTTGGTGGGAATGAAACTATATACCGGTTAGAATGATAGAAAAATCATTCCAGTCAGACTTGTAGTTTTGAAGCTATTAATGATTTTGTATCGGCATGCAAACATTACATCAAGGTTTCTAAAATGTCACCCAGTATTGGAGCGAATTTCTAGACTCTTTCACGTAAAAAAATAAATTATGCTTCGACAGGTGTTCATTTCAATCTGAATTAGACAAGTACTTTATTTGTTACAAACATGGTGATAAACTTAAAATTTACATTATCATTAAAGTAATGCATGTTAAGTACTTCAAGTCCTTATTCCGTTTAAGCCCTCACTATTTCTTGGCCCCTTGAGTAACGACTTTTCCTGTTTTTACTGTAAAAGGATGTTGAGAACATTCAGTTGTGTTATGTTTTAAGATTGGTTAGTACATTACATAGTTATAATACTATAAATTGCAGTATATGAATGATGCTTAAAAGTTACTACAACACAATATAAAAATATTCATTATGTGCAACGGGAAATTTTTCTTTTATATATAAAAAACCTTTAGAATGACTGCCGAAAAACTTTCTTGTGGGGAAACAATGCATATCTATGTGCTCAGAAGTAAGGCAGAAATTCTTGTTCTTCCAAATGTAGTGGAAAGTCATTGATACGTAGGAAATTTTTATGACAATGTCAATAACAGCCGAACAGAAATGCACACACACGAAAAATTTCACCAAGTTATTTCCGCCTACCACTTCGCCTGAACATCTCGACGCTGAGTCTTCCCACAAATTTAACCGTCCAGTCATCAACCTGTCTGGCATCCTACTCTCTAATGCTCAACTACAAGCACTCTCTCATTCAACTTCAACTTCGCTCAACTGTGTCCTCTTTCAATACGAGAACTTATTTCTCCTATTGAAATATCTTTTAAATGAAATAAAATATCTCCTTCGCAGAAAGAGACTCTACCACCATCTCATTAACCACACTATAGCATTCAACTTTCCTAAAAACATTTCTTCGAACCTATCTAGACCTGTTCGAACGGCCTTGAAAGATTTGGCCAATAACGACAACTTATGCATCACCAAGGCTGACAAAGTGGACAAGTCATCGTCCTAACCAAACAACAATATCTTCTTGGTTCTTCCAACATTATCAACACTGTAAGATATTATTACCCTTCACAGGGATAACACAATTGCCAAATAATGGTCAACACAGAAAAGCCTCCGGGGCGAGATTTTTGTGAGTTTTCGTGGGGGAATTTATTATACAATAATTTTTGCCACCCACGTATTAATTAGCTCAAACTAGAGCTTTTTTTATATTTGGAGAAAAAGAGACGCTTTCCCCATCCTGGATTCGAACCAGGGTCCCCGCATTGAGCACGCGGTGTCTTGACCTACTAGACGAATGTAGATAAGAACAAACGCATTTTTCTCCGTATATGAGGATGTAAGATATTATTACCCTTCACAGGGAATAGTTTGAGCTACTTAAACGTGGGTGGTGACAATTATTGTATAATTACCAACACTGTTCCTTACACAACCATTCCATGTGATCCCACAGAAAACCACCGCCTTCATTACAACAAGTTCATTCATTTTTTTACGTTATTAACGTTGTCACAAAAATCCCCTATATATTACTCGTATCAAATCATCATTTTTTACCACTTATTGATATGTATCTGAAAATAACTGTAATATACTAATGGCTTTCTGCATAAAATAATAAGATTTTCAACAGGAATGGCAACTGTTGCTGGAAACCAATAAAAAATTCACTAACACATCACAATCACTTCCAGACTTATAAAAATGATATTTCAATAAATTTTGAAAAAATCCAACATTTCAATTCCTCCAGAACAAAGCAGATTCTCCATAAATGCAAATTTGAACAGAACATGG
>QLNU02014176.1:80082122-80098624 GCA_006491805.2 Dysdera silvatica
ATAATATAATAATTAAATATCATAATATAATATAATAATTAAATATCATAATATAATAATTTTATATATTATATTTAATATATCTAATCTATATTTAATCTATGCAGATTAAATAAAGCAACAATTTTTATCAACGTTTTTTAGGCGTAGTAATATTAACACCGATGTATGGCATGGTTAGATGGTGAAACGTTCACAAAGAAAAGAAATGTTTTTGTGTTCGGTGGGGCACGATCCCACGACCTCCCACTTGCCGGGTGGGTACCCTACCAACTGAGTTGCAAACGACGAACATTTGATCCCTTACAAATATATTTGAAGACCATCTACCGAAAATACATACAGTAATGGTTTCAGAAAGTAATCTTCAAATATGTTCATAAGGGATCGAATGTACGTAGTTCATAACTCAGTTGGTAGAGTACATGCCCGGCAAGTGGGAGGTCTTGGGGTCATGCCCCACCGAAAACAAAAACATTTCTTTTCTTTACGAACGTTTCACCATCTAATCACGCCATAACATCTGCGTTAATTACTACGCCTAAAAAACGTTGATAAAAATTGTTTCTTTATTTGGTGTTAAGCTGTTTGCTATATAATTAGTTCTAAGGAAATCAAATCTTAATGGAAAAAAAAGTTAAAAGAAACCCACTAAACAGGATTCTATTCAACCTTATAATTAGTGCTCTGATAATTCATGATGCAGGCAGTATTAGAAATAAAGAGCAGGCTGTCACGGAGCTAAAATATGCTAGACATTGAGTTCAATTCAAATTGAATGTGTCATAACCTCATTGCTCAGATGGAAAACATACCCAAACTCATGGTGCAATAACCGAACATAAACCATGAAGCTCCTGGTTGACCAGAATGCCATATGGAACAAGACTACAGGAAGATAAATGGCACACATTCTAAAATGCTACTGCAAGTTAAACCCGGGTTATCAGCATGATAGACGAATGTGTCACCACTGCGCCACAGTAGTGCAGGACTTGCATTTTCCTAAAAATCTTAATTTCCCGATGCCTAGATAACCACACGCCAGGATGATAGCGAGGAATTAGCCAGTAAAAATTCTATTTTAATTTAGCACCATCAAGCGTCAAACCCAAATTGATAGCAGGTTAGGTGAATGTGTTATCAGTACACCACTGCAGGGATATTTAATAGTAAGGTGGTGCTTCTTGGAGAAGGAACTTTCAGTGAATACACCCTATGCATGATCATTATAATATTATTATGTTAATGAATGATAAAAAAATACAACAATGCAATTTACAAACGACACCATAACAAATCAGCACTATGTGGAGTATGAGTGTATGTATATATATGCAAATGAATCTAAAAGATATACCAGACTATCAAAAAACTTAGAATTTCAGAAAACTTGCAATATTTTAAATAACACTAAATGCAAGAAAAAATATAGCTAAGAGAACTTTGCAAAACAATTAAAACTAAATATGAGTAGCTTTGGTTGGTTGGTTGGTTGTATGTTTATGGTGCAAGGACAACAAGGGTCATTCTGAACCAGACAATGTGAGACCGTACATGCAGTTTTAAGAAAAAATAAGTAAAAAATCCAAAGGAAATGAGTAGCTTTCTAAAGTTCTAGGACTATTTCAAAATTTATTGAAACACCGATCAAATTGTCAGCAAATAAACTTTTGCATACAAAGTTATTAAATAACGAATTTAAATATGTAATTCGAAAATAAAATACCTGTTGACACCGTCCAACAAAAAAATTCACATCCTTTTGCAACTTGAGCAGAAAAACATGAATGGAAATCAATATTCCTAAAATACTAAAATAATTTATTATAGAATAAAAAAACAAGATAAAAATGATACTTTATTATCAAAACCAAAAAACATATAATAATGAACTGTTTATCACTATATTTATTACAAAAACGTTACAATACTGAAAAATGTTAATTGTTATTTTTGTCTGGGTGAAAATGAAAAGATTATTCCACTTTTCTCTAATAAAATATTTAACTTTTATCCTATACATTATTACTACAGTTATTATCATGTTACTATTGTAGCTATTAGTGTTAGATGTTATCGTGATCGCCTTTTTAAATCAGTATTTTTCGAAGTGTGATTCACAGTGATCAAGTAATCAGTAGGATCCTCAGAAAATTTAAGAAAAATTTTCGAATAGTGATATATAAGACATCACTATTCGAAAAAATATCAGTCTACAATGAGTAATCATTCAGAATGGATAAAAAAATATTTCTAAAAGTGACATTTTTATGAACATTCAAGCAATTTAAGAAATCTATATTTGGATGTAAAAACTTGCTACCAGACGTTATAAATGCTTTAATAATGATGTGGGGAACAAAATTGATTTGCTTACGAAGTTGATATTGCCTAACGTTATCCATCACATTTGGTAAAATTGCTATCAGACAACATATTTTTCAAATTTCTCCTGAGAAAGGTCCACATAAAAAGGTCCCCTGAGAAAGGTCCCAGTGGTTGTCCACGACAAATAAAAGAATGCTTAACCCTACAATGCGTGATAGCTTTATCAGTGATTTCTTTTAAGGCCTATGAAAAACTAATTTAATGAAAACTCAATTTTTTACTTCATGAAAGAGTAACTCTTTTCTCAATACTCATGAAAAACAAACTGGTGCCTGAATTTTCTTTTAATGCTAAATTCTTGAAAAATTAGAGTGATTCATAAATAAGTCAGTGCTCTTTGCAGAATTAATGTGGTCCCTGAGTAACAAAACTTCAGAAAAACTGATGTATATTATTAAATTGCTAAATACTTACACGAAGAAGAAGTAGAAATACAATGGAACTCAATCCCATAGCCATGTCTGAATACCTGAAATCCACATAAAAGCATGAAAACTACACAATTACAAAACTACACTAATAATTGCTGGACTATGTAATTAACTTAGGTACTTGTTTGTTAAAGCGGGCCCCCGAAGATAAATCGCCAAGTGACTGTGATGTATCGCCAAGGTACGTTGCAATATGTTGCTTTTTTTTTATAGTCCTAAAGAAACAGTGTGTGTGTCTATTCTTGTGTTATATTGCTTTTCATTAACGTTTTCCAGATAGACACGTTCCAGATAGTGTTTTGGTTTTTGAAAATAGCTTGTTTTCTTAAAATATGGCACTAACAATCGTTAACCTACCCAAAACTTGTAATGTAGAGCAAAATAACAAAAAAAAAACCTTGTTTACTGTCTTGTTTGTAAAAAACAAATTTTCAGGAAACCATTGATTCAGCCCTTCCAATATTCAAGTATAACTCGAAGGCAATCGTAAGTCGGGAGAGACACCTTTCACTAAGCATGTACTGATTCAGAAAAATTACTGGGTTACAAAAAGTCTGGAAAATAATATTCCATTATGTAAGATGGTTGCTACAGCCAATGGCAAGTTCGGACCACTCACAAGCTTGTTGACAACCTTAGTGAGATCATAATCTCAGAGGTCGCTATAACGAACAAGCACCTTAATTTAAAAACAATATGTTTAGTTATTAAGCTGCACGATTAATTAACAAGCACTTTTATTTGCATGCTCAGTTACTATACGTCCATTTTTAGTCATACTATCATACTAAATAATTCAATTTACAAATTCATGATTAAAAAATTTTACTAATTTATAACTTAAAATGAGCAACTTCCCTTATTAACGAAAATAACTAAAAACCTTCATCTTAAGGTAGTAGGATATTAAATATTTGTCAAACTTAGTTTTCAACACATTTTTTTTTCTTTTTTTTTTTTCTTTTTTTTGATGGAATGTCTGCTTTTGCTGCCATCGACAAAAAAATATTTTTGATAGTAATGATTTACTTTTAACAAAAATGAAACCGCCTTCTATATTATCCCAAGCATATTTTATATCATAAAAATATTTTATAATAATAAATACAGCAATGTCTTTATGTAATTTTAAATACAGAATTGCATCTCTCCATAACACAACAGAAACGATTCCTGCCATTGAATTCACTCAGCTGCATTGGGTTCACAATAAATTCAGCTATGTTTAACATATCCTGATTGCAGAAGTCGCATTAAGCGGAAAATCTCTGCCCAGAAGACCATTATGTGGCCTTTGGACATACAAATGTATCTGAATTTGACATGTTAGTACATTTACCATCATAAGAGATGCGAATTTTTAGCGAGTAACAAAATTTCAAATCTACTACAGCTTAAACCATTTCTCAAATAACCTTAAAAAAGAAAGACTATTAAACATTATATTAATTAACAAACAACGAATAATTTTATCTCTTCATGCTTTCAGTAGCATGTACACATTACAGTAATTAAAAAAGTAATTGGCAAAATCACCTAATTTGATTGTCTGCAATCCCACAAAAAAAATTCTTAACATCTTCAATAAAACCTTGTGATTGGAACTTCAATCCAAACAGACCCTATAAAATAAAATCATTAATAAAATACTTTGTACGCATGACCTAGATGTTAATTGAAAAACAATAATTAATAAATATAATACATAAATAATATAACATACAGATAAATGATAACACTCCATGAATCGATATTAATTGAAACTAATTCGGGAAGTAAATATTAAATGAAATAAACTATAAAGACATTATTTTACTTTATTTTTAACTTTCAGTTTGCTTTTTAAATGTATTCAAACATCTAAAGAATTGTATAGACAACTTTCTGCCCTGAAGCAGCTTTCCAAAATACTGTTTTATAATTAAACAGACAACAATTGAAAATCATTAAAATTAAATCTCTTTGTTTCATGATAAAAATATTTGACACGTTTCAAAATTTCCATTCAGTAATGCTCGCAACATAGCTAAAAACACAGTATTCACTTGCTTTATACTCAATAGTGTGCTAACATGGATTGGTCACGAATAAGAAGTTCCATGGATCTCTCTGCAACAAACCTCAATCCAACTTCTTTATAGTGGACAGGTGTGAAACTTAAGTTTAAGAAACTTTGGAAATTACATTGGGGGACCATTGTCTCTAATATGGTCTATTGTCCCTAACTATTATAATGTTAAAAAACATCTATTCACAATGACACGAACACTTTAATTGTTTATCATTTAAAATTCATGTACATTGGGCATGACCAATAGGAAGCTGCCAAAAGTTTAATGATTAATTTCTGCAGTTGCAGAATAAAATGATTTGTAATGTTACTTTTGTTGAAGGCAGTATGAATGCTCTCTTTATCTCGGCCAAAAAAATAAAAAATAAAGCTGAATGACTAATTTAAGCAGTGCCAAATACGTTCTGTTCGATTATTAATATTGAAAATGCTCTTGTTGAGGTTAACTGGGAGAATCTATTTTTTTTCGTTGAATTTTAATATTGATAAAAGGCATTTATTGGATTCAACAATAGAAATACAACATATTCATTTTATTAATGGCGTCCTATACTGTTGCCATTTGGAATATGAAGTAACCCAAACTTAATAAGCACAATTCATAAAATTGGCAACATGCCAAATTGTGTCCTTTTATTTGACATTTTCCAAATATTGTACATAATGTCACTTTCAGTATCTGGCAACGAATATTGTTTACAACTTCTCTTTATATATTTAGCAACAGTATGTATTTTCCTGCTCAGAATTTTAAAATAATAGGTCCATCTTCTGTTTACCATTGATGTGCTCAGATGTATTGCTCTGCCAAAGTGGCATACTAGTTTCACTAACGTTGTAATCAACTTATTTTTCGGCATATTAATAAATTACCCACAATCTTCAAAGCTTTATTAAAATATTTAATTTAGATATGGGATAAAACTTGAAAATTAACACAACATGTGGTGGAACTGTAGGTGAGGGGATATTTGGTCGAGACTCAGAAAATATTAATTATAGAAATTACATCTTGTTTATACAAATCAAACACTATGTGGATTAAGTTATGCAACAATTTTTATCAACGACTTTAGGCGTAGTAATACCACTGCTGATGTTATGACATGGTTAGATGGTGAAACGTTCGAGGAGAAAAGAAGTAGAAGGTCGTGGGTTTGTGCTCCACCAAAAACAAAAAAAAACCTTCTTTTCTTTGAGAATGTTTCACCATCTAACCATGCCATATAGTATTGCTATGCCTAAAATTGATAAAAATTGTTGCTTAAATTACATCTTGCATTTCAGCTATCACAGACCAACGATTACATTTTTTTGGACTTTTATCCGAAAAAAATTCAATGTTGTTGAATACATTTTCAACATTCACATATACAGTAACATTGAAGAATTTCTTATAAACCTAGATATGATCATTTTGTAAACCCGGGTTCAATGATGCACAAGCTGGATCTCTGGAAAAAGAACTCCATTGATACAGCAGATAAGAGTAAAAACATTAAATTTAAATTCCTGATTATCTCCATTCGAAATATTTAGTTTTCAATAATAATAAATATTGATCTTGTTTGTTTGCATATGCAGTCGCATAGCTAGATATTTTGCCACCCGGAGCGAGTGACTGTCATTACCCCCACCCTCCCAATAGGGTAACAAAACAAATTTTGTTTTGCTTTTTAAAGGCTAATTGCCGCACGGGGTGACTGCCCCTTGCCCCCCCTTAGCTACGCTACTGTGTACATGTTATATCCCAAGACTGCACTATGGGTTATCAGGGACAGAACACACAGCTTAACATGACCTCTGACACATACACATGGTTAACACTCCTTTGTCCTGATGAAATTCAAGGACTTTTCAAGGACCAAATAATTTTTTCCAAGGACCTTACATTGTTACTACATTGGAAATAAGGGAAATACCCTCTTTTTTTTTGCCAAAACTTGAAAAAAGGTTTTGGGAAACATTCAAGGACCAACCACATTTTTGACAGTTTTCAAGTACTTTTCAAGGGCATCAACTTGGCAAAAAAAATTCAAGGATCGTGGGAACCATAATCCAGCCAAGCTTATTGGGAGTTGAACCTAGTACAATGAGTTAGAAAGTGGTAAATATAACTGCTAGAAGAGGGTGGGGGGATGGTTATCAATATAATGTTAAATGCTTCCATTTATTTTTAAATTTCCAATATTGCTCAGCAAAATTTCAAAATATTTATTATGAACAAGACTTACAGCTAACTGCGTTGTTGCGATAGTCAGTGCAGCCGCTGTTGTAAAACCACTAATAACTGCTGATGAAATGAATGTCAATAAAATACCTATAAATTTAGATTATACATTACATCATTTTACACATTAAGCATATCATTATGTTACATGAAATATCACATTTAGGCATCATAATAAAAAAGAACGTAAAATATAACATATAATATCATGCAATAAATTAAAACGGATAAAATATTTAGGCGACATCATAGGAGATAACTGGGTTCTAAATATATATATATCTTAGCTGGAAAACATATTTTATCTCTCTCCCAAAATTAAATGCATGATATAACAGTGGGATGTACCTTTTTTTCCTTACAAATTACTAGAGATAAAATTAAATGAGACTATGAAACTAAGATTAATGGGACATTATAATTATGGAGAAACATGAAAAGAAGATATCAACTTTACATTTTTTTAGCAAAAAATTTTTTAGATTGTTATATGACAGGGACCTGCCAATGTTTCGGAGAATGGGGAGGGCGAGAGATCTTTTACCGTGACAAACTGGTGGTGCCATCTATTGCCACAAATTTTCAACAGTTATTAAAAAATATTAATTAAATAAATTAATTGTTAATTAGATGTTAATCAGTGAATTAAATAGTTAAAATAAAATGAATCAAAAACCACAATCATTTACACAATTTACAATTTCACTGATTTTGCAGAGCACCACACACAGTTTCACAAAAGCTGAAAGAAAATGTACAGGTAAGGAGACCTTTTTTTTAAACAATAGATACGCCAGGGGGCAATGTAAAATAGTATTATTGACGGTATGGTGCCAACATCTATTAACAGGAACTGAAATTAGAATCTAAATTTGTTTCATCTGTGCTACATTAGTGGCAATGTTAATTGTTATTTTTGAAGTTAAAATTTTAATAGTATTCCTCAATAGTGTGGGGGTGAAATATACATTTTGCCCCTCCCTCTCTGAGACTGTGGAGCGAAAAAAACGCTGCCCACCCTGTTGGCACATGCCTATTATATGATAACATTTTATTCATTTCTGTGAAGAAACTTGAGGATCGTTGACGCGATAAATATTGTAAACAACATGTTACTAGCTAACAATGAGAAAAACGATTGGCTTACAATATCAATTTTCTAAAGCTAATGTATGGTCATGGATTTACATAAAAGTATAAAAATACCCTACAGCTATTGCATGGAATTCGAAAGCACATATCCATACAAAGCTAAAGGTGCAATGTGAGTTTCTTATACAACAAAAATCTTTGTGTGATTCCTGATGGTACTGTAGAGCACTAGCTGTTTTTTCAGTACTTATGTATTAACAGGCCTTAAGCAACAACTTTTCCCCCCTAGAAATGTAAGGATTGGAAAAAATTGTAAGTGATAGCAGTTTTCATCGTAATTGTTCGTAAAAAATCGTACGTCTTTGGATGCTTTGTCGTCTTTGAAAGTGTGAATTTGTGGCATTGATTTTCCGGTTTGGACTTTTAAGTGAGAAATAAACATGTAAATTACTGTCATAATGCATTTGTTTGAACTTCCGAGCAACAAATGGGAATCTATTGCCTTCTTTCAGGAACAAGGCAGGAAGGCCATAAGTTTTCGTAAATTCCGGGAATTTCAACCCACCTTGGTACTTACGTATTATAGTTACAGTACTTACAGAGATCATCCTAGGATTGAAAAGGGGCAGGGTGCTAGTCTAAAAAAAAGGGGGCATTTTGAACTTTTAAGGGCACATCAGAATACAAAAAAAACCACTGTACTTATATTTTAAGGGCACTCAAAAAGAAGGAATGAGTATATGTGCGTTAGACGTGGCAAATGTCATTAATTATGTAAGTCATAATTATTTACTAATATTTTAATTAAATTGCTTAATGATAATGTAATTAATCATTTAATATTAATATAATTAATTATTTAATATTAATATAATTAATTATTTAATATTAATATAATTAATTATTTAATATTAATGTAATTAAATTATTTACCATACTCATTGCCTGAGGTAAAAGGTTTAACATGTTCCTTTTTATTACTCATGCACATTAATTTCAACTGCTATTACCTCATAAACATTTTTGTAACAAATAATCAGTAATAAAACGTTTGCAAGAAAATGCATATAATAGAAAAAAAAAAGTCACTGAAATTTTAAGCACATCCAAATTTTTGTTTCATTACAAGTTACAGATCATGATTTTTTTTTCTGTAGATTGTAAACAAGTGCCTGTTTTTTGCATACTTCCATTTGAATACTGCTTTATTGAACTTTATTGAACCATTTATTTTTACCATCATTATTTTGTTGAATTGTTCAACTTTGAGTCTATTTCTTTTATCAGTCAATATTAATTTTAGTTGAGAAAATATCTGCATTTGATATTGCAAAGGAACAAGCAATGCTCAATATCATATGTCTTGCCAACAGTTGCCTCTTTTTTTTTCAAACAGAATAGATGTTTTTTATTGACATGTGTCATTATTGATTAATTAAGATTAATGATTTAACTGTTATTACTGACATTTGCGTGTCATTTATATTAATAATACTGCAGAATTTCAGGTGCCCCCCATATGTTCTCTGAACACGGAATATGTTAGTCGTAGCTCAAATGGCAGCCTAGAAAAGGGATGGGGGCTCCGGAACTCTCGGATATGGTCCTGACATGAGACATTTTAAGTGCCCTCGCCTACCCTCTCTGAATATCGAATATCGTAGTCGTAGCTCAAATAGCAGCCTAGAAAAAGGATAGGGGGCTCAGGACACTTTCCCCAATACATCCTTGACTGCTTGTTGGTGACTTTGAACTCAGACCATGATCTGTGAACGATGATCATGAACTACGAACGAAGACAGCAAACTAAGAATGGTGAACACAAACTGCGAACTAAAATCGCAAGCTGTGAACAAAGACCACCACCTATGAATGATAATCACAAACTACGAATGAAGAGTGGTGATAGCAAACTGTGAACTAAGATCGCAAACTGCAAACGATCATCATGAACTATGACAAAGAACAGCAGTTCACAAAAAAGAAATCTGTATGAATGAGCCATTTTTGTGAATAGTTCAAAAAGACTTGTTCATTCACGAACGACTCATTTCTACTGTTAGGGAGAGGTGTCTTTTCCGAAAATCCAATTATGTACAAAGGGACCAACAACACAGGGTGCTAGCTTGCCGTTTTAAGGGCAAAAAGGGGCGGCAGTTTTTAATTTTAAAGGTACAGGATTTTTGCTTTTGAGGGTGGGCAGGATGCAGCGACCTTCAAAAATCGCTTAGGATGAACACTGTTACTTATATTACGTTTTAGCGGCCCCAGATCTTATTTGGCAATCTTAGAATTATGCCAAGCTTTTGAAGCATGAATATAAAAATAAAAAATACAAATTCAACATAATATTGATTCAACATTTTACTGATTCAAGTAGTGCACATCGAATGTGACCCGACCGGGCACGAGTCGCAAAGCAATGAACAGAGGGGTCTCCCCCAGTTCGGTTCCTATGATTCAGGTAAGTGTACTAATTGCATGAAAAAATACTTACACAATAATTAAACAACAAACAAAATGTCAGTACTGTAACGATTTTAAAGGCATTTTTATGATAAAATCCAAAATAGTGTTCCCAAGTTACGATTTTTGTCCGTGAAACAATTGCAAGTTCTAGTACAATGGCGTTGACGACCCGTTAATACGCAAGTACGGTTTTTTCTACTCCATAGTTTGATACCTAAAGCGATTGGGCCTAGCTTCTCAAAAAGCAACCCTCCAGATCCAACCTCAGTACGACATCAATTGTCTTTGTGACATGAAACATATCATCCAATCCTGGGTAATATAATGATTAATAATAGGCTATTATGCAACATAATTAACTACACATTAAGAAACAATATGCTAACTATTTAGTATGAGAATCACTTCCGCGTTATAACTGTCATGCGTCAAAATAGCAATTGTTAAAATGAATAAAATCAATTAAATTTAATATTTATAGAAATTTAAGTTACAAATTAAATTAAATATTGTAAGAAGTTGTATAATTTACATGACAAAACTGGGCATTTGAGATAGGGGTTATAGTTTAATAGACCTCTAAACCATGATGTATTTATGGATAATTCAGCATGCTGAGAGTCCAACTCTCTACCTGGGCTGGGGGGGGGGGGGGGAGCACAAATGTAGTGATTATCTAGTGTTTCCCTGCCTCTTCAAGCTGCGACTCCTCTTATAGCAGTTAAACAATCTGTGACCACCCCTGGGCCCACTGCCACATTTGTATAATAAAAGCATTTTTAACAAAGTAAAGGAAACACATTAAATATAAGTTTTTCAAAATATAATTCCAATATGCATTTAACTAAATATTCAGTGTGTATATTTGGGCAACCAGCTTCAAAATTCTGACAGTAAATGCGTAGTTGGTTTCATTATGGAACTGAAAGGCTGACACTGAAGAGCTATCTGTTCGTTGGATTGAAATAAAGCTTAAATAGTATGCATTAATAAATAGGGCCCCATCAGTTAACTGTCGAACAAGTTTTATGCAAACATTAAATTAATTGACAATTCATACTTATTTAAGCCATAAACCTATTTCAATTTAATTGAAATGCATATCAATACAATGCTAGATAAAGGTGATCGACTATTAATGAACTGAGTTGGCACCAATTTGCATCAGATGATCTATCAAACATTATTTGAATTGCACTGTCGAAAAAATGTTGTCATCAGAAACATAGTGCCGCTTTTAATGACCACCCTATCCAAACTCTGGCATAACTAACAACACAGTAGCGACAGACATTTGTGAGACTATTAAAAGTCCACTATGGTAAATAATGAAAATATTATAAAATGTTTACTGTGTATGAACATTGAAGGCTTTTAAAAAATTTCAAGCATCGACCACAGTGTGTATCATTTATAAGTCACATCCTTTCACTTATTGAAAATCAGTATTACAACCATTAGTAGAATGTTGCGATGTAGCCATGATGCAATATAAAAGTGTTGAAAACTTTTGATATGAAATTCCGTATAAAAATAATTCAAACTAAAAACAGTTGTAGCAAGCTCCCAAAAACAAATTCATGACTCGCTCAGCCATACTAGATAATTAGAGAATGATTAAATAGAAGGTATGTACTAAAAGAGTAATGCAAAATTGTGCAATAGCATATACTAACCCAAGTTAAGAATGCCCATCAAAAGCATAATACATCCAGCAAGGAATGTTAGAAGAATACAATATGTCACACCTCCTGTTGTTACATGCTGAGCCGTCATGAGCGACAATACAGACGTTGGACCAATTGTGATATTCTTACAACTACCAAATATGGCGTAGATGAAGCATCCCATGAAAGCCGTATAGAGCCCATACTGAAAAACAGAAACATTTACTTTACTAACTTGTTTTCAGCTTAAAAAAGCCATGCATAACATTTAAATAAAAACATATAAATGTAGTTCCCAGATAAAATTTCTTATCACACACCAACTTATCTATTCTAACATAATTTAATGGTTTTCATTAATCTAAAAGTACTAAGCTTTTCGAACAACTTTTTAAATGCAAATTTCAAAACACACTTGTAGCAAAAGAATAAATTTTGACATGTTTATCCTAAACGAAAATCCCGAAAATTATATCTTTCTTATACTGAGCATTTGATTGAGGGTTACATTTGATTTAAATTTTTTTATCTAAGTACTAAATGAGCATAAATGAAGGCTTTCAATGCATAATTTAACATTGTTAGTTACTTAAAAAATTAGAATATTCAGTTTTAAGAATTACTGACTTCTTATTTAAAGAAGTCAACATTTATTATAACTTCAATTTATCATTATAACATTAAATTCATTTGATCCAGTAAATAGCACTTCTGAGTTCTATAAGGAAGTAATGGCATGAGGCAAAAATCCAAAGTTAAACTTTATGTAGGAAAATTTACCCATAATTTGAGGATCAGAAAGTAGTCTGTGCAATTTTAATTAATTGAGGAAAACAAGGTTATACAGTGAAACCTGTTTCAATGGTTTGAACCTATCTCTCCTAGCTGGTAGCATGAAGTTTGTGGTGTTCCCTCTCGACCCTGCATTGAACCTTGTCTTTCAACAAAATGGCAGCAATGATGAAGAGTTCATCACTAGCTAGATGAACAAAACAAGGGTGAGGAGGAAGCGACTCTGACCATGTCAGTAGTATGACTACTGACATGGTGTTATCATATGTACAGGTGTTCTAAACACTAATAATCTCTCCTTCCCCCACTCTCCCTTGATTCCGGTTTTCAGGAAAATTCCTCAAAAGTGTCCTTTTACAAACGACAAGGTATGTAAAATAATGACTCAAAAATAACAGAAACATGCCCTAAAACAAAAAAAAAAACTTTAAAACATGCCACATTACAGAAAAATCCATAATCATAACCCTAATAATAGCAGTTGTATCATATAAAATAATCTAATGTGGTATTATAATATTACCTGAGCAGGTAAGTTCGCTAGAGATGCTTGGGCTAAACCTTGAGGAATAACAGTAATGGCAACAGTAGCTCCAGCTATAAGGTCCCCTTTGAAATCATTAAGATCGTATTTTGGTAGCCAAGTGAGAATAGGAACTCGTCTTTTTAAATTCTCAGTTGTTAGGCACTGTTTCTTGAACCAGGCACATCGTCCATTAGATACATAACTCTCCTGTTCTTGCAGGCCTATAATTTCCTCTGTACTACCAATGTCTCCTATAAAATTATTCAAAAGAGTTCGCTCTGATATTTCCATTTTTTGAGAACTATTTTATACTTTATTATGGTTATCTAAACTGTGCAAAATAGCAAAATACCATATTTCCATTCCCGTTTCATGTTTCTTATTCATATCATGGCTATCTGTACAAAACTTTTAAATGAATAACAAAAAGATGAAAGTAAGTTTTTACTAGAAGATATCCTCTTTGTTTTTTACTGTTGCATCATACTGAGCATAATCAAAACAGATAATTTTATCGAAACTCAACCCATATCTGTAAAAGTGATAAAAAGTTATCAGTTTTTAGCAGATTTCAATAGATTGTGCGCCTGCTATTGTTTTTGGTCTGTTTGTCTGTGAACAATAAAAAGGGTAAGATAAAAGTTTGCCATAAATACAATATGAATGGTTATTGTTAAAGTTGAAAATCTACTGTTACTCAATATATATATATATATACACACACACACACATGCACATATACAATACTACTCAATAAGGTACTCTATGTGGTAGTTCTGTGAAATTTGTCACGGGAAGTCATCACGAAATACTGTCAATGGCAAATTAGGAATTGGAGAGTTGGGAATCGAACAGTTGGTAATGAGAGAAATAGTAATTGGAGAGTTGATAATTAGAGAGTTAGTAATCGGAGAATTGAGAATCTGAGAATCAATGAGTTGAAGATGAGAGAGCTGGGAATTGGAAGTTTGCAAGTTAGAATCTGGACACCGTATCTATCTGCCTAGATATGCTCACCTACATCTATCTGCATACCATAGAATGGGGTAACATTGACACTTTTTTTCTTTATTCGACTATCACAACTAAACAGTTGCTTCCAAGAAGTTTAAAATTACTGCATTATTTCAGCCTTGTTGTGTGGTATATGATAGAGTGTGATCCAAAAATCCTACGATATTAACATTGCCAGTTGAAGCACTAGCAGATGTCGTAAGATTTGTTGTTTTGGACTGAGGAGCAGCTGATAACGATTTTGTCTTAGGGAGTTTGTGGAGGGTTCAGAGAGAATAATCAGAGCACCAACCTTTCCAGCGTGACAACCTTTCAGTTTATTTTGTATGATGCCATGTGAGACATTGTAATTTCAAGAAGCAGCGCTACAGCTTAGTTAAACAAATATGACTTTGTTGACTGCTTCTTGTAATTGAGATTCTGTATGAGTTATGTAAGATCTTTTACTAGGGATTTTCTCTGCCTTTCATAGCATTTTACTGGCTGTCAAAATTATCCCAATTTAGACCTGAACAGAGAACTTTTCATCAAATATTATTTTACAGAAAAGTTATGAATTTATATTTTTAAAATACATAGCAAAGGTGCCATGCATAGTCAAACTGTCACACAGTGGAAAAATAAGTTCCTTTGTTCAAACTGTGTGCTTCAGGGACACGGATTTTTTGGGTGCTTAAAAAATGCTCTTTCTTGTGAATACAGTTTTGTTTTGTTTTTTCCTATTACTACATAAACCTAGGTGGGTTAAAGTGAAAATCCTAGTACACTATTTATTAGACTTACACTTAATAAATTTTTTATTCAACAAAATCGAATGGATGGGTGTAAAAAAAATCGATGAAACGTTTTTATGGAAATCTGCCAAAGTTACTCCATATGCCAATGTTACCCCATTCTACGGTAACAGCCAAATGTGTTACCACTATGTCACCACAGGACATTATACTTGTATTACTAAAATTTTAACATGAAAATTACTATAATTTTTAAAACTTTACTAGCAGTTTTAGGTATGTCCACATTCCAGTACTACTCATAATATTTTCTTGGATGGAATCACCAGCTTAATATGAAACTCAGCATTTTCAACTCTATTTTGACAAAATTGGACCAAAACTATGTGTATGAAGCTTTTGATTATTTTTAATGTTTTCTGCACTTAACTATTCAATAATAAATACATAAATTTTAGAATGATATAGGCTACATGAGAAAAAAGCACCCATTATTTTATTCCTTATTATTACCTATTCACATAGTCTTCATTAAATATGGAAATTGCCCTTTTTTTAATTCACAGATTTGGATGGATTCTTTAAGGGTGAAACTGCAGAATAAATGAGAAGTGAAGATAATTGGGTCAGGAGATTACTGTAGATTATCATACTGAACGTCACTGATAAGTAGGTCATCAATGACGTAAAGAGATATTAAAGATATAAATGCTTCCATTACATACTTGAGATTGGTTGAATTTTTATGGTTCAAGGACAGTAAACGTCATTCTGGGTCAAGCAAAGGGTGGGGTTCAGTGGCATCGCATGCAATTTCGGTTAGGTTTGTTACACACAGGGTGGTAACAAAATGCAGGGAAAAAAAAATTCCCTAATATTTCACTGATAGATTAGTAAAAATTTCCGATATTTTCATGCCCGTGTTGTCAGCAAGATGATGAAAAACATCAAGTATACATATGCTATAATATGTGAAAAAAATTACACAATTATAAAAAAACAAACAAAAAAAACATGCAACTCAAGCAGGCTTCCCCTCGATGTATTACCACTGAGTCAGTGGCAATACGTTGAGGAGAGGGTAC
>QLNU02014176.1:80098724-80108762 GCA_006491805.2 Dysdera silvatica
CTAGGGCTCTCACATATTATTAAATGTGCGTATTACTAGTATAAATTAAAATTAATATGAATATAATTAACAGAAGTTACATTTAAACGTGAGTATTATTAACGTGAAAACTAACGAGCGAACCCCCACAACGTGCCCGACGGGGATTGGAACCAAAGTAGGAGAGTTGGAAAGGTCTGAAAATGTTATTAGACCTTGGTAGTTGATGATTCCATGGATGGATTTTAATGATCTGCGGATTTTAAAACAGGTTATCGAAAATTACTTGATACGTGTTTCAGAAATTTTCCAGTAAAACTCAAAATTTTGAAATATTAACCTTCAAATCTTTCGGAGAAACGAAAAACAATCAACTTCTGTTGGGTGGTTTTTCAGCGAAACCCCACATTGAAAATATTAAGCTTTAATAGTTCGAAAACGGGATATTTTACTTATTGCGTATTTATTATTTATTATCTACCCATTTAATAACTTTGAGCTCGGTAATTTCAAACAATACACGCCGCATGAAGAAGGGGTTGGTTTTTGTACGTCTTGTGATTTTTTTTTTATACAGAGATACACTCGCCCATTGCGATCGATAATTGAAGCGAGTGTTCGTACTAAACATTATTCTGACTTGCAATCCAAATCTTTGGTTTTCACTTACATTAATCACCGAACATAAGTAATTGTCATCAATATCACATTTTGCTTCAATTATTTCCTCATCCTCAATAAAATTGAGAGAGGAAATTAAAATTTCATTTTTTTACAAAAGCGCGAAAGCTGAACTTCTGAACGCTGAAAGCTTTTTGAACGATTTCATTTGCATTACTTTCAAAAATTGAATACGCGTAGTTTACAATGTGTTCAAAATAGTGAAGAACATTGAAGGGATTAATATTGCTATTCATAATTTCAAATTACTGAAAATGACAAAAATTTTAAACATATATACAAAATTGAGCCCTTTTGACAAAAGGAGACGATAAATTATTATTATTATTATTAAGTTAATAATAATGTGCCAAATTGCTTAACTTGGATAAATGCACCTATCATTACGCTTATCATTGCTTAATAACCCGTCAGTTTCTTTGCGAAACATATGATTGTCAAATGGCCGTGAAATCAGTATAGGGATGCAAAACACAAAAAAGGAGAGAACTAATTCAAACAAACGTAACAAATTTAATTATGACTAATTACTACTCTAAAAATTCTATGCAGTTATATAAATGGCGAAAGTTTCCACATGGACAGAAACATAAATGTCTAGCTGATATTCTTGCTATGGTGCTGTGATTTATCAATACAGGTTGTTATCAAATCAACGGCTCAGCAACAATATCTATCTAAATTGCAATATGACAATACAATAAATTACACCAATACTGAGAACGTATGCCAGATATTAAATTAAAACAATGCAAGAAATACTGCCTGAGTAAGCAAGGGCAAATGGGAAAAATAGAATGTTTCATAACCTAATTTTCAAATTAAACCTAAATAATGGTACACCTCGTACAAATGGGAATAAATGGATATTGACTCACGTGCGACTGTTATGATGGGGTGTTGCAGTCACGTGACCGTTGTTTTGTTGCAGGTGCATTACGCTGTGGCTCGTCGTGCACTTCAAAATCCAATTTCTGATGAGAAAACATTTACGGGGCTGCCGGGATGCTGCTGCGTCGGTTCAGTAGGACTGGGAGTATTTTAAGGACAAACATCAGGCTCTGCTGGTGCTGAAAACAACGATGAACAGCCGGGATTCTTCGGCGTCAGTTCAGCAGGACTCGGCGTATTTTACGGGCAGAGCATCAGTGTGGCGGCGCACTTTCGCCGAGGGATGGCAACACCTGCTAACCAGAACCAAAACTTTTCCAATCCGGTACCAAAACTGACGCTAAGTTCGCGGCAAAGTAAGTGATTAGAGAGAGACTTCCTCGTAACGTCGACGCCTTTGCACGCGTATGTTCTTCACGATTGTACAAGCTTACGTTAATCTCGGAATCCATATTATCGTACGTATGTAATTAAAGTTCAGTTTATTCGGGACATAATGTTTTGATATTCTGTTTGTGAACCGGCCAATTTTATCGTACACCCACGAAAACGCGATAAGTGATGACTCTCGGACTTTACCGCAACTTTGGATAAAATGCCGAAAGAAGAAGTGCCAGGCAGCTCGACTCCACAGGAGCCACAAATTGCTAGAGTTAGTGTAAAAGTTCCACCTTTCTGGAAGCCAGACCCACGCGTATGGTTTCTACAGTTGGAAGCGCAGTTTCGGAATAACAGCATTCCTGCGGACCAGACGAAATACGACATAGTTGTGAGTTCAATTGATACCGACGTGTTAAGCCAAATCTCTGACATTTTATTTTAATCAATCCCGCAGCAGAATGAAAATACGAGGAAAATAAAAACAGACTAATCACATCATTCGAGAATGGCTAAACAAACGATTTCTCATTGTGATCAAATCCGACTTTCTATCACAATAACCGCACCAAGCCGCGTACGAATTACGCGCACGACTTTTACGATCAGTAGCGTTTCCTTTCGTAATGACTGCGCGATCAAAAGCCGCTGTTACAGTCAAACAAGTAAGTCCTCCACAGGTTTGAGGCAACCCCCGACTCACAGCGCAGCAAAGCCTCCAACTAGGAGCAACGAAACCACACTTTGTCACATTGAAATACGTTTTGTGCGAAAACTAGCCCTCAACTGAGGCCGCAAAATCTTTTTCAACAAGCAACAACCAAGCTGATCACAGAGCGTTTCATTTGGAAAGATACCAATAAAGACTGTCAGGCTTGGACTCGCGCATGCCTAGCATGCCAACGCTCCAAAGTCCATCGGCACACACGAGCAGCCCTAGGCGAGTTTAAGGTACCCAATCAAAAATTCAAACACATAAACGTTGATATTGTTGGACCCCTACCACCATGTCATGGTTATCGTTATTTATTAACGGCAATAGATCGATTTACCAGGTGGATAGAGGCCACACCCTTAGAGGATCAGTCCGTGGACACTGTCAGCAAAGCACTAATTGGATCATGGTTCGCTCGGTTTGGCATACCGGCAAAGATAACAACAGACCAGGGTCGCCAATCCGAGAGAGAATTATTTCATTCTTTGGGAAAATACCCTGGTTTTCAAAAACATCACACATCAGCTTGTCACCCACAGGCAAAGGGTCTCATCGAGCGACAGCATCGTACACTCAAAACCGCTCTGAAAAGCCATCTTCAAAAATCAACTGCATGGGTAGATGCTCTCCCATTTGTACTTCTTGGGCTTCATTCCGCCATTAAAGAAGACTTGGGGTGTTCATCTGCTCGACTGGTATATGGTTCAGCACTGCACTTGCCGGGTGAATTTTACAATGATTCCGAGAAGACACAACAGCACGATTTCTTAAAACAACTTCAAAATTTTGTCAAAGCATTAATACTAACAACAACACACGGGATAAAAAACTTTTTTGTACCCATGGATCTGAAAACGTGTACACACGTCTTTGTGCAAGACAACGCGACACACACAAACTTGCAGCCAAGTTATCACGGACCATATGTAGTCAAACGACGCACGGAGAAGACTTTTGATGTTGAAATCAACGGAACTGTCAAGAGAATCTCCATTGATCGAATCAAACCAGATTTTATGCTTGAAACAGAGAGGACAACAGCTCATGGCAGCAATGCCGTTTAGGACACCAATGAAGCAAACACCACAGAGACCTCAATGATAACAGGGATCACGAGATCGGGTCAGCAAGTTCATTTTCCCACTAGATATGTCACTATATGTTCAATTTAAACGTTGTCGCTGGGAGGGGAGTGTGTAGCGGCACACTTTTCTTCGAGGGATGGCAACACCTACGAACCAGAACCAAAACTGACGCTAAGTTCGCGGCAAAGTAAGTGATTAGAGAGAGACTTCCTCGTAACTTCGACGCCTTTGCATGCGTATGTTCTTCACGATTGTACAAGCTTATGTTAATCTCGGAATCCATATTATCGTATGTATGTAATTAAAATTCAGTTATTCGGGAAATAACGTTTTGATACTCTGTTTGTGAACCGGCCAATTTTATCGTACACCTACGGAAACTCGATAGTTTGTTTTTATGTGTGTGTGAACTACCGTTCCTCGTCATTGTTCCTGATCAGCGTCACAATTCCGGATCTTAGTTCCTCCTTCGCAGTTCTAGATCTTAGTTCCTCGTTCGCAGTTCGGAACCTCAGTTCAAAGTTCGGAACCTTAGTTCACGGTCACCGTTCTTAGTTTTCGGTCTTCTTTCGTAGTTCGCGATCATCGTTCACAGATCGTGGTTACCACCAAGCAATCGGGGAAGGGGTCCGGAGTCACCATTCTAGGCTGATATTTGAGCTGCGACTACAAAATTCCATATTCGGAGAGTGTACCCGAGGGCACTTGAAATGTCGCATGTCAGGGCCGCATCAGGTACCCCGGAGCCCCCATCCTTTTTCTAGGTTACTAGTTACCTCTAGTGAGTTACGACTACGATATTCCATATTCGAAGTATAAGGGACTGGAAATGTCCCATGTTAGGTCCGTATCGGGTGCCCCGAAACCCCCCTATCCTTTTTCTAAGCTGCTATTTGAGCTGCGACTACAATATTACACATTCGGAGAGTGTACACGAGGGCACTTGAAATGTCGCATGTCAGGGGCTTATCGAGAGAGGAGGTAAAGTGTATACTTGGAACAATTGTAATCATTTTATATGATTACGATTACCAAGCTTCAAATTTTAGATTACGATTACACGCCCTCCGGCCCCTTCCCGATACGGCTCTGACATGCGACATTTCGAGTGACCTCGCGTATGCTGTCTGAATGCGGAACATCGTATTCGTAGCTCCATAGCAACCTAGGAAAAGAATGAAGACTCCGGGACACCCGATATGGCCCTGACATGCGACATTTCAAGTGCCCTCGTGTTCAATCTTTGAATACGAAGTATCGTAGTCGTAGTCTCAAGAAATCAACACAAAACCTCTATGTTATTGTGAATAAGAACTAAGCTTTGAGTTTTACAAAAACTTGTCTTTGTTTAATACAATTCATTAGAGTTTATTTATTTAAAGTTTAATCATTAGAGTTTGTTTAAAAAAAAAGGGGGGATTTGTAAAAACGCACTAACAAGTGTCTATACTGCTACATATATTAATTACATTGGGCTCTGCCAGAAGTGCGTTCAGTTTTAACGTTGAAAATGATTTTACGGAGGTCAATCTAAACAAAGCGTCATCATTTTTCGCTACATTTTTGCGTTATTTTTTTCCGAGTTGCTAATGAAGCTACGGCTACTCTGGGGTCGTGCAGACGTCTTTTGTTCTGTTCCGGACTGTTAGGCCACAGTCTCTGTCTGCGTGGGCGCATATTGCCTTGGGATAGCTTTCATAGCCTGCGGATGGGACATCGACTAGACGTACTGGACCGAATGAATAACGTTGTGTGCATCCTGGTTGCAAGGCCGGTTCATGCTCGTTCCCTGCCTCTTTGAGGTGCTGCACCCATTCAGCGGTGTCCGGTGAGCTCCTGTAGGAGCATCGGCCGGCCTGGGGTGTTCTACGGTGCCATCCATCTATTTTATTTGCTCTTCGAGAAATATGATAGTGGATTGTTCTCGGTTAACGTTAAATGACGATACCAGTGTGAGCGGTGCGTCTCTGTACGCCAGTATGGATCGGCAATCTCCCCCTTCGCCCATTTGCTATCAAATCATTTAATGTTAAAACTTGTCTGGGATTACAGGCTATTTTTTTCGGTGGCCACCCTTCCATTTAAATTTCTGCATGCTACCTACCTATCTCCAAGTTCGAACTTTGTCTGGGAATAGAGTGCTACCCTTCGGCGGCCACCCTTTCCATCAACATCATATCCACTATCTCTCTCTCTCCTCCTCCTCCTCCTCCTCCTCCTCCCTTTAAGATGGAAATAATTCCCGTCAAAAAGAATTAGCGTTATATTTTGGAGAAATCAGGGTTATGTGTGAGCCAAAAAACACCATTAATAATTAGGAAAGAACGTAATGTTATCAAAACCTGCTGCTTCCTGCAGATGCTCCAATATAAAAAATGTAATTGAGCAAACGTCTTTAAAAGTAATGTATTTTCCAGCTATTCAAATCATTGAGTTATTAAATAATACATGAATGCTGCACCCAACGCCCAAGTTACGTCTACGTAATTTAGGTGCGAGGCAAACAGGGTTGGGAAATACCCAAATTTTTACATAAAAAAATCTCAACACAGATGGTTTTCCTTCATAGTTTTTGAGGTTTTATCAGGGTTTTGGGAGTTTTTTGGGGCTTTATGCAGCGGCGTAGCTATAAAATTTGGGCCCTACTGCAATCGCTGGTAGAGGGCCTCTCCATATCAGGATCCCACAATTATGCTATCTAAGGAGCCTCGACTTCCAAAGCCACCCCCCCCCCTCAAGGGCAAAGGCCCCAATGCATCTCCATTGGCATCGCTAAGCCACTGGCTTTATGGGTTTTAGGAGAGGTACTTTTTTAGTGTTTTGAATCTTTTTAGATATTAATTAGTACTGGCATTTTGATAGTGGGGGGGCAGGTGTTATAGAGGTACAATTCACATGTACCCATGTTAAATATGTAACCTTTCATTGCAATGGAGGGAATCAATACCTCCTTGCGTACGCAAATGATTGAGAGAAACACACTCCATTATATTCCTATGGGAGCGTTTTGACAAACACACCAAACTTTGGAAGCTATATACTACGGCAAAATTTCTAAAGGGAAAAAGGGTAGTTCTCAGATTAAAAAATTCTGCCCTTCCTCTCAGAAAAATTACCCATAGGAGTGATTGTTGGTTTTGTAAAAATTGTTTTTAAAAGAATCTTTTAATAATCGCACACTTTGATAGTAATGTATGATTATGTAAGACATATACCTTCCACCTTGTTTCGAATAAATGGCGTATACCATAGGCGTAATTTGGGGGGGGGGAGACAAAAAACAAAAACCGATCATTGTATTGGAAAAAGTACGATTTTGCCTCTTTTCTAAAAAAACCTAGGGCAAGTGCCCCTTTGCCCCCGTCAGATTATGCTTATGGTGTGTACCTCATTTTATTTATTTATTTATTTTTTAATTTCACTGCATTCAATGCAAGATCATAGCCAGGATTTAATTTCGGGGGGTTCAAAAAATTGTACAGCATGTATCCATATAACCACAGCATGCAAGGCTGTTGCCAAGTTCCATTAAAAAATTAATTTGGGGGTTGGGACCGGTCCCTAATATCCCCAGTCTGGAACGGGTATGATTCACTGTAGGCCATATACTCCATCATATTTAAGTACAGTATACCCTCTGCTGATTTGTGGTTACAGGACTGCACATACAATAATGAATACTGATTGATTTGGAGGATTTAGCCCCATAAGCATTCACCCTCACTACGTGCACTGATACGTAACAGGCATATATAATAGTACTAAAAACAAATTTTAAAAAATTTCATCCTTGTAAGAAAAAGATTTTACAGATAATTGATTCTAGAAGGAAAAATAACAATTTGGTGAATAAAAAAAAAAAACTACTGATACAAGCTTAATATAAATTTAAGGAATGGAGACTCATTAACTTTGTAATAAAGATATCATTAATATTTTTATACCAATTAAGGATTTGAATCATGCTAAAAAAGAAACTCTTTTTTTTTTTGAAATACGGATAACGTTGAACTATTTTTGTATGTCAAAAGAAAAAAAAAATGAAATTATACGAAAACGTCCTAAAAACGAGAAAATTGTAAAACATTGCCTAATATACGTATATTTTCCATGGACACAAAACAGATCGGAAATAGTTTTCAGTTATATAAAGAAAAACCTCTCTTAGCGACCAACTCCATACTACGGACACCTCCCTTAACGACCAAATTTTCTAGTAATAGATTTTCTGCCTCCATAGACCCAATTCTAAATTTAGCTCCATTCGGAGACCACCTCTCTGAGCGACCTCTTTTTCACGGAACCGACAATGGTCGCCTGAGGGAGGTTTTACTGCATTCAAAAATTTTCGATTTCAGTCAATTAAGGATTCAAGGGAGATCCGAAATTTTTTTATTTTTTAAATACGAGGTTACTACTTGACGCACTCAATAAGATTTATTTTTTTCCGTAAAAATTCAGCTGCCATCTACTGAAAAAAAAAATCTATAAAAATATAAGCTAGCAGCACAATATTTCAAAAATGTTGCTTTGTTTTAAAGATTTCTAACCATTTATTTAATTTTAAGTTTAAATTAAAGAAAAAAATCAACTCATGGTAATATTAAAAATAAATTGGGAGTATTATTGAAGAGTGTCGTTCTAAAATCTTCCTACGATTAAAATCTGATTTACGTAAGCCACGAGCGTGAACTCTGAAGTGGTGCTGACCTTCCGGTGTGTGTGTTATGTTACATTGGCGACCAAAATTGCGTAGCAAACCTATAAGTGATCTCATCGTTAGCCAATCAGATTGCTTAAATCGGTCCTAATGTTAAAAATGAAAACGAAATTCAAATCTCGCTGCCAGATTTACGTATAGGCCAAGCAGGCCCAGGTCTAGGGATCCACAATTTTGCCCCCCTCCCGAAGAGGTCTGGTATTTAGGTGTAAGCGTTATTATAACCCTGTTTATTTTTTATTGTCCCATCGATTTTGAGTATTGATAAACCTAAATATTAAAATAATGAACTTCAAAGAAAAATTCATGATTTATCAACTAAATATTTTTTAGGGACTTACCCTGTCCTTCCGGCCTAGGGCCCGTTAATCCGGCACTGTACTAGTATTTCATATAAATTTATTCTACACACACGCGCGCGCACCATCATCACCATATTCAACCATTATCTATCTACTGCTGTATGAAAGTTCAATTAAGAATAGTTGCAAGAACTTTAAATATGTTTATTTTGTCTTGTATCTATTGTAAATCATAATCCATATGATATGCAGAAATAAAGATAGATTGATTGATTAAATATCCTGGTGTATGGCTAATAAAGAACAAAGCATAGATAGCGATCGGAAAGAGAAAGGTCTGGAACACTAATTTTAAAACTGAAAAAAAAAAAAAATAATAGAGTCGGGGGTTGCAAGGTTGTCACCAGCTAAAATTTTATACAAACGCCATACGAGCCTGACAATAATACCACTATATCAGCCATCGTTCACATGGTCGGACCTCTTGTGCAGAAATAGTGAACAGCAAAGCAACTTCCCCTTCTCATCATGGGTATTAAAATTTTATAAACAAGTCAACGGAGAACATTGATGCGTTTGATAGATACGGGCAGTAGCGTTTCAAAGGGGGGCGGTCGCCCCGAGCGCCACAATTCGGAGGGCGGCAATTAGCCTTTAAAAAACAAAATTTATTTGTTTTGTTACCCCATTTTGGGGCTTATTTATCGGCAATGAGAGCCACTGGCCCCAGGCGGCGAAATATCTAGCTACGCTACTGGACATAGCAGTTTTTTTTTATAAACTTTCCAATAAGGAAGTCCAAGTCCGAAAGCGCCTATGTATAGGTCGGTGCGGAACACTGATTTTGCCTTTGGGTCCACAAAAATGTAAAATTATTCCTGCGCAAACGTATCTTGGTTTGAAGGTTAGATTTAAGCTTCCGATCCCGTTCCAAATAATTCGTCAATAAGTTTTGAGACGCAAAAATGCAAACCTTCTTACCGATTCGTGTAAGTAAGTTAAAGAAAGTATAGTATTTTTGTCATTATAAAAAGCACAGTATATAAAGTTCTATAATCCAGATTTGCAATGATCCTACAGGTCTAGTAATCCGACATTAAAACAGGGGGAGAAAAATGGAAAATTTCTATGGTAAATTTGATACATGAAATATTTAAAACTCACTCTTTCTTTTGTTTCTTTATATTTTAAATACTTTATTTAAATATGAGTTTTTACTGTGTAAAGTAACAAATCAGTATGCAGCGCGTAAGCGTAAAGTTTTCAAAATTATTTTGGAGGCCAAGC
>QLNU02014176.1:80116970-80198981 GCA_006491805.2 Dysdera silvatica
TGGTTGTATATATAATTCGAATATAACGTGACAAAAATTGTCATTTGCGCAATTCTTATGTGTTCTGTATGATGATATTTCTGCTCTGTCATACTTGAAAGAGAAGCACACCCTTTGATTTCGAGATGAGTCCTTTACATCGTAAGAATAGCATGTATACAGTTTGTAGACTCTTTACATGTACGTCGTAAAGTCCTCATGTATGTATTTCTGAGTTCAGAATTTCAAGGCAAAATAAGAGTCTACCACGTCGTCGAGAATTAAAGTATTTTTATTCCTTGTTTTGTTGAAACTACCTCATAGAATAAAGGATTTTAAGCGTTACATTGTGGCTTCCTGGGGTGTCGTGATTTTTTGTTAGAGGTTTCGTAGCTGTTTGCAAAGTTTTCATTACTTTTTTAAAAAATGTGTTATTTTAATGCCTTCATTATTAAGTATATTTTCTCTACATGCTTTGTTCTTGCAAATTTACATACAAAGACAGACTTTTTTGACAAGGGAATGTTGTAAATTAAGTCAAATAGTGATATGCTGCGCCAAACTAATAAATAACATAAGAATACAAACTATTTCAGTTAAATTTTAATATCAATGACAGCTGTTTCGACAACTGGTAGGCTATTTTTACCAGAATCGGATGAAAATAGCCTACTGCTATTTGAACAGCTCTCAAAGATATTAAAATTATTTAATTGCGATATTTTTTATGTTCTTATGTTGTTTACGTTGCAAATTGTTTTAAAGAGAGGGATAAAAGAGAAAAACCACGTAAATTTTAGTTAAAACTTAAGAAAATTGTGGACACCAAAGTAATTTGAAAGTGACTGTCATAAAACGACCGTTTTCAGCTTTATTTTTTTTAATAATACTCTGGATAACAATTTCAGATTTGAAGCACATTAACGCTTCTTCCTGTTTGAATTCCTTTCGACAAATATCGTTTTTATTATCTTATGTCTATAAACTTATTTGGCCAAAATTATCTCATACAAATATTGTAAACATATGAAGGAAAACATATTTGCTGTCTCAAAAGTGTGCAGAAGAGTTGATTACAAATAAAACCTACTGCGCTGAATCTTCACGATTATGAAATTCAAAGTTTGCTGTTATGTTTTACCGTACCTATATGCAAAAGTACTAAAATGAGACAGGGAATGAGAGTAGTTAAGCAAAGTATAGAATGACAGTTTTACAGTATATTTGTTCTTTGGGCATAAATACCTGCATATCTAAACAGGTTGCGTATATATGACGAGCAGATGTATTGATTGTATATGTATTTTGCATACGTGTGGCCAATATTGCTAGAAAATGTAAGTTAATGGGGTAAAACAAAATTGAAGCACTGAGCTATTTGGTGAGGTTATCGAAAGTTGGAATGTGGCGTTTACACCACCGTAACCACAAAAGTACAGTGGAACCTGGTAAGGTGACCACCTTGGTAGTTGTTAGGGATTTGTGGCAATAGATAGCGCCACGGGTTTAAGTTCATAAGAGATTTCTCGCCCCTCCACTCTCCAGAACGTTGGCACGTCCCTGCCCGCATGAGCAATTCTTTTTTCTTAAGACTCTTACAAATTAAAAATAATTTTAGCTTGGATGAAAAGCACTACGGGTTGCGTAGAGGTAGCGCGTGCATCTACTGTTACGTAAACTCGGATTCAATATCACTGGTGCCGTAGAACATTCGTCTCTTTTTTTCTGCCCGACACAGTCCAGAGTTTGCTTCCGTATGCAACAAAGGTTCGAACTCTTCGGAAAGCTATGGACTCCGACCAAGGGCGCCAATTTGAAGAAAGTGTTGGAAGCGCCGAATAAAGGAACATGCGTATGCCGACTAGTCATCCAGCCAGGGATGGAAGAATGTAAACGATTAGTAGAATTTATTTATTATATCTTTTATCCTTAACTGAGTTCTTTATTTCTTTATAATTCGGGAGGGAGAGTTTGGGAGGGGGCCATGTATAATCATTTTTCGTAGGATTGAAGGAACCTGGGCCCCTTAGCTTTACCGTCCCTGATCCCAATGTAATATGACTTTAACTTAGCCATTAAAGGAATTAATTCCCGCTGCTTAATTTCAATTATGCCCTCTCTTTTTTTTATCTGTGCTTTTTTTTTCCGAATTCAGCGTTTTTTTGGACTCGAACCAGGGTCACCGCGTCCTTCTTTACCTACGTAAAATTTTTACTTGCGTAAAATTCTTTACTTAAAAGTTCCTTCTTTACTCATGTAAAATTCTTTACTTAAAAGTTCCTTCTTTACTCATGTAAAATTCTTTACTTAAAAGTTCCTTCTTTACTTCAAAGTTGCTTACATAAATGAAGTTCTTTACCCAGCGTTTTCAATCACATATGGGTTGGTCCTACTATCAGGGCCCTGTAGTGATTCAGTGATAACGCGTTATCCCAGCCTGCCATTAACCCACCATTGAAAAAAAAAAAAAAAAGGAACCGTTACGAACTAACTGCTCACTGTAGTTCTGGGGTTGGTTTCGTAGGCCTTATTAGGTTCAGATTCCTCGGGAAACTGTAGGTCCCAACTCAGCATCACATTTGTTTCCCTTGCACCGTAAAAACATAAACAAAGATTGTATTAATTACTTGTATTAGGGTTTATTGGCTATGTCTGGGGTTTTCAATTTTTCTTTACTCGCGGCTTCATTTATCTCCCGTAATTTCTCGACGGCTACGAGATATACCAAAATGTACGCAACACATGTTATAAATATTTTCACCTAAAATGTCGTGTAAAATGTTTGTCAAAATCGCGATACCCTTGACCGAACGCGGCGCAGAGTTTATCAACCCCTGATGCATATGGTTTATTATTTAAAAAACATGAAATCTAATAAAAAAGTAATGGGTGGAAGAGGTGAAAAATAAGTAATAAATGGACTATAAAATTATTGGATGTGAAAAAAATAGTACAATATCTCTAAAATAACAACAAATGTAAACATAAAAATCTGAATTATCTGTGTTCGTTTACATTCGTCTTTTTATGACGCATATTTTTTTTCTATGTATCTGCTATAGCTGTTAAATTTCAACATTTTCATATCAACCTTGTTTTTAACTTCGGCAGTGATTATCTCTCAGGCTGTTACCTGGTGTCGTATATTATTTCAAAATTATTTTCTTGCTTATCTCCTAAAACTTTCGAAAATTTTCTATTTGAACTTAACGGTATTTCGTTTCGAATCTTATCTTTTTGACACACATAACCTAATTCCTTTTGGAATATTAGCAAATTTTATGGTCATACTGTTTTGTGAATTCATGGAAATGAAATATGCGCGTTAGCGTTTCTGTATTTTGCGCAAACTGCGCATAAGAGGTTATCTTCATGGGTGTATCATACATTATACTCATTATACGTTCATATGGTTTGATTTTCTTCTACTATTATGCCACTATTTATGCTATCAATTTCATTATTTTTAATATTTAATAAAAAATGTCGCGTCTTCCATAGTTGCTTCTATATAAATACGTTTATTATTAAGTTATTGTGCATCCAAGAGCGCTTCTTCAAACGGTTTAAGTTAAATTGTGATAAACGCCTCTTATTTCATTTATATTACCCTACATGCGTTGAACTTTATATTTAGATCAGAGGTCGCCAACCGGTGGTCCGCAGAAAAAGCTGGACATTATTTTCATTTTTAATGTTTGATTAATAATAAAACAAAAATAATATTCTAAGAAATTCTCATATTCTGAATGACAATTTTTGCTTTTGTATTGCACTAAATTCACGAAATGTACTTGATAGGTTCCTAAATTTTTAAGTACTAATTTCTAACTTTCTATTAAAATAATTAATTGTAAATTTTTATATCTATAGAATGTACTTGAGATAATTATCGGCAATTAGTGAAAAAGAACCTCACTTGCTCCAATGCGGTTACTAGGAGGAACTCTGTATTTTTTTTTTAAATAATATTAATAGTCAGCGGGATTTAAAGTTACGAATTTAGATGTCCATGAGATCCGAAAGGTTGGCGACCACTGTTTTAGATGAGTATGTACGTAATAAGCAATTGATGAATTATTTTATTTTGGCTATCAACGTGGTTTATTTAATATGCGAAGTAGATAATTCGTAAGATATTTTTGTTTCTCACGTTTTTAAAAATATTAGCTATTTCTCACATGTTTTTTTAAGGCAATATCTTTTCATCAAGATTTAAATAAGCTGTGGACCATGTTCTGGAACATTTTTCAGGATTAAAATTAAGAATGCGACCGAATATTCGGCAACCAAATATAAATTTCCTTTAAAATTCACTATGAATATAAACAAAAATGTATTGGCCGCGTTTTAAATCGAGGATAAAAGTAAATCTAAATTTTCTTAATTTTATATAGTCGAATATTCGGCTAGCTTCAAGGCCAAATATCAACGTCATTTAAAATAAATAGGTTTGAATTTTATTCTCAATTGAAAACGTAACAAATACATTTTGCTTATATTTATAGTGAAATATAAAGGAAGTTGATATTTGGCTGCCGAATATTCGATTTTCGGCCTCAAAAGTAGCTGAATGTTGGAGTTTCTACCTCAAAGCTAGCTGAATATTCGGTTGACAGTGAGCCGTTTGCTTGTATACATTCTTTTTTTGGCACTGTTGGGAGTCGAACTCGGGATAACGGCGTGGGAGGCGAACGCATTACCACTGCACCACCCCAAGGCCCGTCAGTTATTCAGGTATTGTCTCTAGGAATATCCTGACTGTTCGGCATGTGTTGGAAAGTGTAGCCTTTCGTAGCACACTGTGTGTATTGGAGTCAATCTCAAGTATTTCAAGGCTTCTGTGTAATGCAGTGGTATCCTGTATAGTGCAGTTGGTATTATACCTGTGGCTGACAGAATTAATGGTACAATGTCGACTCTTTCCATATGCCACTTGTCTTTGATTTTGTATCTTAGATCTTGGTATTTGGTGATATTTTTTTGTCTTGTATGTGGTCTGTATGTTACTAGTGCTAGGCATTTCTATATATATACCGTGTGTTTACTTGGAAAGGTAACGCCCTTTATATATCTTGATAGGAGTTGAGTAGAAATTTGAAAAAAAAAAATGTCAATTTTTATTTCCAGGGGGAAGTTCAAAATTAATATAAAATTAATATCAAAGATTTTTTTTATTCAACCTTCGATCCCCAGGCACACCAACTTCGAATTTCAAATGGCAACCCCTATCTTGTGATATACCATTTTAAATAGCGTAAAAAATAAAATATGTCTATGGAAAAAAATTAAATTGGTTCATGCATTCGGGAGAAAGAACTAAAAATAAAATCGTTATTTGAACCCTTTCAAATAATGCTAGAGAGAGAGAGAGAGATCGTGCGCTTTAGATTGAATGAACTGATGAATGTGTGAATTTTCACGCCATCTGCGCAGAAAATCAGGTTTCTTCTGCATGTTGATTGTGAGCAGTGATACTAGTGGAAGATAGCCACAAATATTGAAGTGAGCGTTCGTTATTTCTATCAGGATCTCAGCGCGAATAACGCAAATAAACGATATTACTCTTAGCTGTTCCTTCCGAATGCATGAACTAATTTAATTTTTTTTCGTAGAAATATTTTACTTTCTACGCTATTTAAAATGATATATAACAAGATGGGGTGTGTCATTTGAAAATTAAAATTTATGTGCCTGATGTTCAGTGGGTTAAACAAAAAAATAATATTAATATCACATATAGAGATATTCATATGTACAAGGAAGACTTTGGTTGAGAGAGCAAACTAGAGTAGAGGACATCATTGTTAAAGTAAAAGGACTGAAATGGCGATGGGCTGGGCATATTGCAAGAAGAACTGATCAACGATGGACAACAGAAATTCTGAACTGGATTCCAAGAGACCACCGAAGACCTAGAAAACGTCCTCAAACTAGATGGGTGGATGAAATAAGAAAACAGGTTGGGGTGACGTGGAAACGAATGGCCCAGGATAGACTTGTGTGGAAAGCATTTGGAGAGACCTTCATCCAGCAGTGGATAGATAATGGTTGAATATGATGATGATGATGATGATATATATATATATATATATATATATATAAGATTATAATATATATATATTATATATATCGATATAGATATTAATTTTGTACTTCCCCCTTTAAATAAAAATGGGTGTTTTTTTTTGTTTTTTTAATTTCTACTCAACTCCTATCAAGAGATATACAGGGTACCTTTTCAATTGAACACACGCTGTAACGCTTATAATACATCTAATGGTTTTGTTAGTTTTATTAATACAAAAAAAAAAGGGATTTACGATTTTTCCGCCAGTAGGCTTTGTCATATTTTACCACTCGTAGATTATAACATATTTTGCCACCCGTAGGCTAACGTATTTTACTGCCTGTAGATTGACATATTTTGCCGCCTAATCTTGTCAAACGTAACTACAGGCACAACAGAGATTTTGGCGGTTTTTGTCAAATTCTTAAGTTGGCACCCCTAGCGGTTATTTCAAAATTGTCTCTTTGCAAGTGTTCACAAATTCGGCGCCTTTTACACCTCTCTCAAAAGTATCGCCTGTGAAAGCTCTTTCTTTGCCTTTGAAGAGCTCTTTCTTTGCCAGTTACGTCTCTGAATATAACAATTCAACACTAATAACTCAATCGGCTTCCAAAAAATTCAACCGCGCCTTTACAATGTTCACAGTGGCAAAGTTTTCGTCCAATATTTGCCTCCGTAGCTTTCAGTCTACTTATAGCCTATTGATAATTTCATTACTGCATACAAGGCTCGTTTATCGTACATATATCTTAACCAAAGAGATCTGCTTAAGCGGCAATTCAATCTTAATCATCATGATTAATTTCACCACATTCTCCTTAAAGTTATTTAAGGAAATCCCTTTAATTAATATACGCACACACGGGAAAAGAGCCTCGCATGGCTGTATATAGTGGGCCGACGTATATACTGAGGCGGTACCCCAGAAGCCACTGGTTTGCTTCCAGTTTGAATACGAGATAATTGTTTATTTCTGCGGGTCTTATGAGCCAAAATAAGTTCTAATATGTCCTATAAAACAGTGAAAGATTAGATTTACATGATTTTATTATTATTATTATTATGTCTGGTATACATTATTGTATTACACAGCATCAAGGAGATAATCACTATCCTCTTGATCTGGAGTTCTTGGTTCAGTTCAAGTCTCACCCAGAAACCTGAGAACTGTCCATGTATCTTCTTAATATATAGGCGGTGCCCAGTAAGGCAGTTTTTTGTAGGTCTGTTGTCGTTATGTCAGTAATGTCCAGTTTTTCTAGGAAGTTCTTTAAATTAGGTGTGATGGGCCCCCAGTGCACCTATCACAATCGAGATGACTGTTACTTGTTTTTTCCAGAGTCTATTAATTTCTATTGCAAGGTCACGATATTTGGAGATTTTTTCGAATTCCTTCTCTTTAATTCTGCTGTCACCTGGCACCGCAATGTCGATGATAAATACCTGTTTTTCCTTCACCAATGTTATGTCTGGTATATTGTGTTTTAAATGTCTGTCTGTTTGAAGCCGAAACCCCAGGTTTTTTATTTTGGTATTTTCCTTCACTTTTTTTTTTTGCTTCACGTTCCCAATAGTTAGTTATTGGTTACTATGATCTTATAATTTCTGCAGATATTCCAGTAAATCAGGGTAGCCACTCTGTCATGTCTTCTTTTTTTTTTTTGTAGTCTGATTGAGCTATTTTACTACAGCCACTGATTAGGTGGTCGACTGTCTCATATTTTACTTTGCACAGTCTGCATTTACTGTTCTTGTCTTGCTTTTGGATTTTTCATGTATCTGTTTAATCACGTTCGTTTGTAGTGCTTATTCTTGTGTAGCAAAGATCAGGCCTTCAGTTTTTTCATTTTAAGTTCCCAATTGAAGCCATCTCCAGTTATGCTGACTGTCAACTTTTTCCCCCAATTTCATTCAAATAGTATAGGAGTTTGATTTTTCCAATTTGTGCGACGTTTTTGAAGTTCATTTAGTTTGAAGCACTTTTTTGAGTCTGAAACCTTTATTAGCTTTCTTGAAGCCACTTCCATTAAGAGCTTCTCATTACTTTTATTTAAATATTCATTGAGGTCCCTTTTTTCTCCTCAACAGTTTCTTTAATTTGTAAGAGGCCACTTCCTCATTCTCTCCTCGGTAGGTATAGTCTATCTACATCACTCTGTGGATGTAAAGCGTAGTTTATATTCATCTGTTTGCTTGTTTTTCGGTCCCAATTAACCGAGTTCATTAATGTTCGATCCATAATCTCTGACGTGTATCTTATTACTGGTATGGCCCAGCTGTTTATGACTCTAATGGTGTTACCTCTATTCAATTTTGATTTCAAGATTTTTTGTACACGTTTCATGTATTCCAAGTATGTAATATTATTCATATTATTGTGAAGGAGGCCATCCAGTTCTAAAATGCCCAAGTACTCGTAATGTTCGCCGCTGGAAATTATTATTATTATATTTATAAATTATTATTGATAATTATTAATCTTAATTATAATTGTCCCCGGATCCTCTCCTTAAACTACTGAATGAAATCCCTTTAGTTATTACGGTTGAACTCGCTTATATCGAACCTCGGATGTATCAAGATTTCACATATATTGGTGTTTCTCCGTGTCCCTTGGTCTTCGTAACGTTCATATAAGTCGGTATGGATTCATGTAATTTCACATATAGCGAATGTTTTCGCAAGTCCATTCAGCTTTGTTATAAGCGGGTTGGACTGCATTATTATTATTATTATTATAATTATTATTGCACAAATTCACAGTCTATGGCAAGTTTCTTTCATTTAAATTCATTCAAGCCCTTTTTAAGGACTTCGACTAATTAGAGAAGTGTAGTTAAAGATGTTTACGTATAATGAGTGCTGTCTCTTGGAAACACTATTTTTGTAATTTAATGACAGAACTTTTTGTCAACGTTCAGTCTGTTGGGAGAGTGTTCTCCAAATTTTCAGGAATTGCAGTCAAAAAAGGCCCGATGGCATTGGCTGCATAGCAGTGTTATATTATTATTATTGTTATTACAATGGTGACACTAGCCACAGATAACAAAAATTCTTGCTGATGAGAGTTCCCGTCAGTAACCTGTTGCCACAAGTTGCTACCCAAATGATTAATATTTCATTGAATCGAATCACTAATCTCTTGCTTGTAATCCAAAAAGTCGCTGATTCGCCTCCAGTCCGGGACAACGACTTTTTCTCTTTTGTGGCCCTCCAAAATTTCTGATGGTGTGACGATGAACCCTAGTTCTATAATACAACGTGTCTAAACACGTGTCAAAGAACGGGGTTATCAAAACACCAAAAATTTCATCAGTCCTTCACGAAAATTTACAAAACACTATTCTGTGTGAAATAGTGTTCTGTAAATGTTATTTCCTGTGTTCCTTTGAGGCCCTAATTTCATGGGTAATCGCGTTGTTTCTGAGAGAGGCATAATGTTTTAAAGTAGAAATTTACTACGCAAATACTCTATTTGCATGCAATATTCAGCACCATCTATATAATCTTCAAATGATACTTAAGGGTTATATAATTACGGTTAATTATATATGAGGTTATAATTTAATTGATACAGCTAATGTCCAAAATATTTTAATTTACTGATGAACTGTATATCGAAAATAAAGACAGCGAACTGTTATACTTAAAAATACATCTTAAGAACTGTGAACTGATGAACTGTATATTTAAAATAAAGACATTGAACTGAATACTTAAAAATACATCTTAAGTCGGAGGTCACGTCTTATTAGCAGAAGCCTCTTGGATAACGAATGTAAAATAGTAAAACAGAAACATGGCATAATTTATTTCCTTTCTAGAATTTGATCTTTGTCGAGCTTTGATAAAGTGAGTGTAACATATGGAACACTTTTACAGGAAGGTGACATTTGGTTGCTTCTTATTATAATGTAGTTTTGCATAGTGAAACAAACAAGTAAATGAGTCGTAAGAAATTTTGTTATGAATTCATTTATTTTTCTTCGCAAGTCATTACTCCATTGTAACAGGTGAGTTGACATTTTTTTTTTGTATATTTTTATGTATATATATATATTATAATGCTTGTGTGCCATCCACGATTACAAGAACAACATGAAATTACGTCAGGAAAGAAATAATTTGCATTTTTTGGGCGAGCGCTTCTTCAAAGAAATTTTCACCATCGACAAAAAAAGTCAAACTTTTTTTTGCACCAATTCAATTCAAATTCAAACCATAACACAAATGTTACTCATTCCTTACAAAGTGATTTCGAAATTTGCGAATTTTCGGGTATTAATTTCACCTATATAGTTCATTGTTTGTTATATTATGGAAAGTTCTACGTTTTTGTTTACTGTCTGTTTTTCTAAGCAGTGCCGTTCCAGTGTAGCTGCGTAGTAGTCAAGTCAGTCTATTACAAAGAACAATCACGAAGTTGAGTGTTCCTCGACGGCAGCCCCAACAGGGTCGGCAACCGGGCTGTAGGAAGTGGTAGTTGCGTTACAGAGAGGTGTATACAATTGGGGGATCTGCAGAGAATCAGCCATGTAAGTGGTGCTGCTTGGGGTAATGTGGTGAACACCCGATGCCTGTAACGGAAAACAAAGTTAATTATGAGTTTTCAGAACTTAATATCATGCGATAAGGTGAGTGGCTTAACTAAGGGGACTAGATCTCCTGAAAAAAATTGCCCCCCAAAAAAAAGAAAATTACGAATGAATTCTATGCGCCGAAGAGTGCGGCGAATGACTTAGTCCAACCCAGAATTCGAAACTAGTTACGCCAATTAATAAAATAGTTAAAAACATATGTATAACAGAACTTATATATCCCATCTTTCACAATATAATCTGTTCTTCATCAGATTTGCGTTTTAATCCATGTTGCATGAAAGAAATCTCTGCAGGATATAAATATTCAAACCAAACCAACTATCAGAATACAACAAAAAGCCGAAAATGGAGAAAATCATCCCCCTGCCATTTTTCGCTAAAACAACCCATCAAGAGGTATAAGGATTGTTAGCGGAGGCAAAACCTCGTACCATAAAGAAAATGGTAGCATACGTTGATTGACCAAGCAAATAGATGATTCTCCACTGTTATTTTTCCTGAGGTTTTCCTTGGGCATAATGGCCCGAATGTCATAGCTAGATTTGCAGCAAAATAAAATTCCAGACATAAATAAAATAGGTATTTAAAAATCTTGACATCAATAACAATATACTGTGTTATTCTAAGGAAATAAATTATCCTTATACCTAAGAAATAAGTAGATGTCTCAGATCAAGCATTTAGCTCGCATTTGAAAGTCTTTTTACAGTCGTAGCAAAGTAAGCATATTTGTTAGCGCTAGCTACCTTACAGAAAATATGTACAAAGTAATTAGTGCTTACCTAAAATATAGTAAATTACAAACGATGTCTCCATTTATTCTTCAGCCTGGATTTTAGACTTTGGTCGTCCTTGCATCTAAATGAAGAAAGCATGATAGCATGTCACAAAGCATTATGCACAGCTAAGCCAGAAACACACGCAAGAACGTTCACTACATGCAAATTGCATACATGAATAATATTAAAGTAGCGTTAATGTCTTTATTTAGTCAATTGCCAAAAGACAGTAAACAGAGAATTATAATTCAAAGAAAAGAAGGCAACTTATTATTTTGAATTTTGAATATGAGGCCCAGAAGTACATCAAAACGAGCTTAGAAAATAATGATAGGAAAGTTGTCAAGTGAAAACTCCACACATGCAAGTAATTTATAAGATCGTATCTAAGGTTACTAAAGAAACGTTATTTTAATAGTGCTGAGCACTGCTAATAAGCAAGATTTATGCTGATATCAGTATTATGTACAGGATTCTCAGAATATTTGAAGTTCGAGGATATAAAGGGCACAATTTTGATAGTAATATATAATGAATGTTGCATAAAACTCCGGAATGAAACATGGGTGAAAGAACATTTTATAAAAATGTGGGACGTGTCTTCCTATTAGACCATTTTATAAAATTGAAATCGAAGCTCTGGAGTTGTTCGCATGCAAATTTATTTGTTATTGTATAACTATTCTTTTTAATTGTCAACGGTACTTACAACTGGGCTCATTGCACGTCCTACAGACGCTGAACTGCGGTTCTTTGCACGTAGTTTTGCAACAGCGTTTTCAGCCATGTCAGCGCGCTCTTCTGCATCCTCAAGCTCTTGTTGAACTTTCCTAAATTTAGCCAAATTCAAAGCAGCAATCTCTTCCTACAAAACAAACAGTTGACATATTGTTTGTAAGAATACACACTGTTTTATAAAAATACGAAACTTGTAGGATGATAAAATGTTATATAAAAAACCTGTAAACCACGAAATTAATGATTGCAAAAAAACAACACTTACAGCCTCCTCAATCTGTCTCTTGTATGTCTTGATCTTCTGTTGCAGCTTGTCAACAAGATCCTGCATGCGTTCGTGATTCTTTCTGTCCTCATCAGCTTGGAACTGCAATTCCTTAACGCGACGTTCAGATTTGCGCACGTTCTTGGCAGCTTCAGAATGACGACGTTGTTCAGTATCAAGCTCTGTTTCAAGCTCACGAACCTACATGTAAGTAATGCATAGTGAATAAAATATGTGCAAGTCAATGTTGCGAAGTTACATATTATACATTTATACCAGCAGCCTAGCAATTCAAAATTCATGTGGAAGGGGCTCAAATGCATTTAAAGAAGATTTTATAATGAGGCCTATGAGAAAATAATATGTTTTGATATCCCATGGTGAGCTTGATCTCCTCCCTCCCTTTCCTGCTCCACTAGTTTATACACATGTTATACATATATTAAAAAGTAATTATGCGTTTACGCTTAAAAATGTATGATAATGGACAGCTTTTGGTAATTTAATGGCATGATTTCATTTTTATCCTATTTTCTCCGAAAGTAAGAACAGCATATTTTTACCTTCTGTTCAAGTTTCTGGATAATCTTTTTGCCGCCCTTCAATGCTGCAGCTTCGGCCTCATCTAGTCGTACTTGCAGTTCTTTGATTTGTTGTTCCATAGCCTTGCGCATCTTCTCTTGTTGTTGAGCATGCTCCTGTTCGGCTCTGAGCTCATCAGCTAACCTAGCAGCATCAACCATTGCCTTCTTAGCCTTCTCTTCAGAGGATTTGGCCTCGTTAAGCATCTCATCGAGATCAGCATGGAGAGCTTGCATTTCTCCTTCCAATTTCCTCTTGGCCATTGAGAGCGATGAAGTTTGAGCGGATAATTCGTTCACATTTTCATGCAATTCTGCTAGCTCACTGTCAGCGGCACGACGGGCGCGGTCAGCCTAAATAAGATAATATGGTGTTATCAATATAAAACAATTTGTTTATTCACATTTCTATTTTGATTAGACACATATTGTTCAAGTTTTTGATATCATTCTTACCTGTTCCAAAAGCTGTCTGCTCTCTTCCAGTTCGCCGTGCATGGCATTGCATCGTCGTTCAGACATGGCATATTGTTCGCGAACTTCATCCCTAGCTCTTTGTTCCTCTTCAAGAGCCTGTTGCACTTCCTTAAGCTGCAACTGGTATTTCTTGATGTTCTTTTGGGCTTCAGCATTAGCCTTATTGGCGTGATCTAGAGCAATCTCTAACTCGTTGATATCACTTTCCAATTTCTTCTTCATTCTCAGTGCTTCAGCTTTGCCCTTAGCTTCAGCTTCTAAGCTGGCTTGCATGGAATCAATGGCACGTTGGTGGTTCTTCCTACATTAGAAAATAAATAAAATAAGTCAAACAAAATTTGAGTGATACTATAACAATAAACACGGTCTTTTAAAACATATGAAACATAGGGAAACAACGAACCTTGTATTCTCAAACTCCTCTTCTTTCTCTTGCAGTCTCCTGTCAATTTCTTGTCTGACCTGAGATAGTTCGAGTTGGGCTCGTAGAACTTTGTTTTCTTCTTGTTCCAAGGCAGCTTCAGCCTCCTCCAAAGCAGCTTGCAACTCTTCCTTTTCCATTTCTAACCTCTTCCTTGCTTTCTCGAGTTCGTGTACGCTGCGTCCACCCTCACCAAGTTGGTCCACGAGGTCCTTAATTTCATCTATATATATTTATATATATTTTATATCAAATATATATATTTTTTTTTGTATCAAATTATCTATATATTTTGTATCAAATTATTTCATATATATTTTTTGTATCAAATTATCTATATATATTAAATATTTAAACCTTTTTATTTTATTATTTTTATTTATTTAATTTTACTACCTTATAATTATCAGGAGCATTTGAAATCCATTTAAAAAATTTTTATACAAGGAGAGACATGTAAACTTTATGCTTTTTAAAGCTGAAGTTCCCTGGGAAATAAAAGGGATTTAATCCTCTATTTACGCGTTTTGTGGCTGAAACTAGAGCTTTTTTACCATATGTTAAAAATTTGAGATATTATTGCCCTTCACTTCCTGAAAGTAGTTAACATACGAGGCTCATATGGAATGCTTTTTTGTGAGGGCCAGAAACAAAAAAAGAGGTTTCTATTCAAGATGAATTAAAACCAGCAGTCTTTTGGTTAAAACTCAAGTATCTGACCAACTGGGCCACTGAAACATATCTGACGACGCTTTTTCTTCATAACTTTATTTGTAAACTCTTCGTTTTTTAAGGGGAAGATTTTGTAAAATTTGTAATATCGAGGCCAAAGAGTTTAAACCACAAAATATGGGAGATGAAAATTTGATTCCAAGGAGGAACATACCTTGCAAGTTCTTATTTTCCCTCTTTACGGATTCGTAATGTTCCTGGCTTTCTTCGTATTGCGACCTCAGTTTGAATACTTCGGTGGAGTAGTTTCGGCATTCTTTCTGTGAAGCGTCTAATTCAGCAGACAAATCATCAACTTTTTGTTTCCATTCGGAGATGATCCTGTCGAAAGACTTTTGCTTCTTCTCCATTGCGGATGCCAAAGCATTAGACTGAAATTATGGAAGACGTTTAAAAAAATCAAACGAAACTAAAAAATAATAATAAATAAATGAAACTATATGGGACTATTTGGGGACACAAACTTTTATTAGTGTAAACAAAATTATATTAATAGAACAAAACATAACGTCAAAAATATATATATATATTCCTTCATATGTAATTACGGGTATTATCTTTGACGTTATATTTTGTTCTATTAATATAATTTTGTTTATACTAATAAAAGTTTGTTTATATTTATTGAATTTGTGTTATAAAAGTCAGTGAAATTTTGGCTTCAACAAAATTTTATTTAAATTGAATTTTCTTATACAGAACAATCCAATTTCATGTTTTTTGACAATAAAATATTATTCAACATTCTTGTTGTTGTAAAAGATTTTCAATTTCTTAGTTCGTGATTATTTTCAAAATTTTTAATAAATATCCATGGGCTCATACTAAAAATTAGATATTAACAAGTACGTTTCACGGCAATCAATGAACATTCCAGAATGTCTGTCATTATAATTTCTTTTAAAGTAATTTAATTCAAGCAGAGGGCGCTTCTTTTTTCAAGCCACGATCATTCGGTTTAATGATGAATTTCTTGGTAGGTACCTTTTCAACTTCGATGGTCATGTCTTCAAGCTCTCCTTGTAGACGAGACTTGGTCTTCTCGAGTCCACTGCATTTGGCGTTGAGCTGATCGATGGTCTCCATGGCTTCTTGTAATTTGGCATCTAGTTTTCTCCTACAAACAAATAAATAAAATTGTTTATTTTGTCACATAATTTAGAGTAATTCAGTTTGCTAGACTTATTATTAGAGTGTTTTATAATTTAAAGTCATATATATATATATAATTTAAAGAAATTCAACTATTGGAGTTATCATTAGAGTATTGTATTGCATTTATTAAAGTTATTATTAGATTGATCCAATTACTAGATTTATTATTAGAACACTTTATTTATATTAGAGCTATAATTTAGACTATTTATGTTTTGAGTGTCTAATTGTTCAATATTACTGAATGTGAAGAAATTACTTTCAATTTTAACAAAATAAAAAGAGTGTTGAGCTTTTGTGATGCGTATGCTGTTTGAATTTTCGATATCTAACTTACTTTGTTTCTTCTAGTTCTTCCAGTCGAGCTAAGCCCTCACTTTCGTATTTGGACCGCCAGAGCTGTACTTCAGCGTTAGCTTTGCTCAACTGTCGTTGCAAGTCCGCCTTGGCCTCTTGTTCTTCATCGATCTGTTCGCGCAAGCTGTCCAAATCATGTTCCACGCTTCGGAATTTGCCCATTGCTGTTGCACGTTCCTATAACATTATTTAAAAACATACTCTTTTAGTGAAAGACAGTGGCCTTTATTATATGTTGTAATTAATGAATTAAAGCTTTTTTTATATAATTTTTAGTGTGCACTTATTTTTAAAATTGAGAAATGGAAAATGGTTGAAATTCGTACCCGGCTTTCTTCGTCGGCCATACGTTTGACGTCATCAAGTTGGGTCTGGAGGGACATCTTCAATTTGCTGAGTTGGCTGATTTGAGATTCAGCTTCTTCCAGCTGCCTTGTAACCTCTCCATTTTCAACTGTCAGACGTTTCTTGGCTGAATCCAAATCGCCCAGTGTCCTGTGTGCCTCATCCATTTTACCTTGGATCTCACCCAGTTGCATTTCGAGTTGCTTGGCCTGTTTTTCTGCATTAGCCTGAACAGAAATTAAACAATAATTTATAAATTAAATAATCACAAATTAAATAATAATCTATAAACATATATCTATTATCATTTTCTTTTTTCGATAAGTTATGATGCACTTTTGTAATGTTCTTTACTTTAAGTCGTTTTATATATAGTAGTATTTATATATTTAGTATTATATATAGTATATAGTAGTATTTATATATTTAGTATTATATATAGTATATATATTTATATTTAGTATTATATATAGTATATAGTAGTATTTATATATATTACATATAGTATATATTTATATATTTAGTATTATATATAGTATATAGTAGTATTTATATATTTAGTATTATATATAGTATATAGTAGCATTTATATATTTAGTATTATATATAAGTATAGTACATATTTTAGTATTATATATATAGCAATTTGTTTAAATAAATAACATTACACTGAATACATGTAAAGTACTTTTATATAATAATCAAACGTATTTTAGCATAAAATATATTTTAGGGAGTTCTCAGAAACTTAAATTTAATCATAATTAGTGGTACTGAGAGGGAGTTTTAAGTTATATTTCTCAGTTTAAAACCAGATAATCGATTATGGCAGAAGAACATGACGATTTACTAACTAATTATATTTTTATTCAACTGAAAGAAATTGAAAATAATTTGAAATTTTATAATTTTTGAGCATTTGCAGTAAGTAATTTATATTTTTAATTCCTTATACATTTTTTCTTGTGATCTGTGCATTCAGTTATAAAACATAACTCTATATTAAACTTTAGACAAATATATAGTGTATATGCAATTAATATATACTATAATTTAAAGTAGGATAATAGTAAAATTAAAAATATATAATATTATTGAGAGAGTAATATACGCCTAAATATACTGCATAAACTCTGAATAACCGCCATTCTTTGAACCCTGCATAACCTCTGACAGACCTTTTGGCCATTCTTCAAAGGTGGCTGGTATTTAGAGGTTCAGTAATAAAATAACTAAAATTAGTAATAAAAAGAGACCGAGAGATGTGAATATTTTAACTGTACTAATCTTCACAGTAAATTCAGCAGTATCAGCATAGGTGACCGTTATTCAGAGGTTTTACAAGAGAATATTGCTTCGCGATACGCCAGCATGAAAGGGTTTGAATCTTCTACAGGTGTGCCACTCGTTCACTTAAAGAATGAATGAACGATTTTTCCCATCTGTTTTAAAGGAAATGAATCGTTCAATGTGTCGGTTATTGAACGACTTGACACACCGATATTGGAGATACAGTGGAACCTGGTAAAGTGATCACCTTTATAAATTGACCACCTGAATGAAGTGGTCATTTTTTATAAGAGAGAACTGGTAGGGACTTAGTCTTCCCTATATCAAAATCTGTAGGGTATAGTGACCACCTGTCTATGTTGACCATTGCAGTCCAGTCCCGAAGGTGGTCACTTTAGACAGGTTCTACTGTCCTTTTTTAAATCATGTTAATTCGTCTAACATACCTTTTTTCTACACATGCAGTCTAAAGCGATTTGAAGTTCATGCATTTCACTCTGCATAATGAATGAGTCTTTTTCGATTCTGCTCCACACGAAAAAAAATTCAGGAGATTAAAATATCAGGTTAATAATCATGTGAGCATTTTTGTGAGCATTAAGAATTAGTGAATTAGTACTGATAAAAAATTCAAAATAAAATTGAACACCAATTAATATTTAGTTCAGCAGTCAAACAACGATAATCAAAAATATATTTAATAAGGGAAAAACAATGGGAATTGAAAGGAAACCAAGACCATTATCTTCATTAGTTGGATAACACAAACACTTAAAGGGGGTATGAGGAATTGGATTTTCAAATTATAAGTGCAAGATTGGTCACACGGAACGTGGCATTCTCTCAGTTTACCTTCTCTTTGTTCACGTGATCCACACTTGATCGGACATCATCTAGTTCACCCTTCATTTGGGCTTTTTCTTTCTCTAGCCTACGATTAAATTAACACATTTAGCACGATGTCACAAAGCCTTAAGCCCTTTAGTCTGTTTGAACAAATCTTTTAATCACTGCATTTTAACACTCTGTAATTATACATATGATAACAATGGTGGCCGAAAATGTTTTTAATTTTCTGCTACATGCTTTTTTTTTTAATAATACCATTCTAATGAGGACTATTACAGCGCTATTTTGCTTACTTTTTGTTGTTACCAAATATTACATGAAACAGTGGCTGTATTTTTTTAGGATTCAAGTTTTGTGTAACTTAGCGAAAATATATCTTAAATAGTTCTGAAAATTAGTTTGATCATTATTTACTGGCCTAAAGTATCGAATTTAGAATCTTAAACAATCATTAAAATAGCTTTGAAGAACGCTGATAAGGAAAGTTTGCTTTGGAGAATTATATTACAGTATTACTAATTAAGTGGTTTTAAAATCAAAGTAGTGAAATTCAAGTTTTCGAAACATTTAGTTCAATCCATGTGTATAATCTAGCTGTACAAATATGCTTAATTCAAGCAGATCATGTGAACCCGGCTCAACTGCTGTTTTCGTAGATGATTCCAGGAATTTCTGCGTGGACATGTATTTTAACATACCTAGAAAAACTCGGTATTCTTAAAATGTAAAACACTGACCCGCACCACTTTCACTTTAAAATTACTTGTAGATATAATAATATAGTTCTTCCATAGAAACAACACTATTGAAGTTGGTCATTATTAAATCTATATCATCATGCTTATGTAATTATGAAATTTACCTTTGGAAAGAAATGTAAGTTCTTTAAACTTATAGAAATTACGAAGTAAAAAGGAAACTATAGCTATAATTTTGAAATTATTTTCAATAGCTGTACAAGTTATTGTGTTGTGAACTTACCTGGCCTTGTGCTTGTTGAGCTGGTCGATTTGTTCGCTGAGCTCGGCAACAACATCATTGTGCTTCTTCCTAAGATTCGCCAAGGTCTGTTCATGTTGGAGATTGGACTCTTCCAAGTCACGTCTCAACTTGGCCATTTCGGCTTCTCGCCTCTTGTTAAGTTCAACTTGAGCTGATGTAGCACCTCCAGCTTCCTCAAGACGTTCGCTCAACTCTTCAATCTCACGGGCTAAGTCAGCACGTTGCTTCTCAGCCTATAATTGAATTTGTAGCAGTTGTACTGAGATCGAAGCAACAGTTAGAGTATGGCAGCTATAAAATTTAATTTAGTGTTTATTCCCTAACTGTGAAATCAGTGGTCGACACTAACCTTTGCTCTTGCTTGTCGCTCAGCTTCCAATTCCTCTTCTAGTTCTTCAATTCTGGCCTAAAAGTCAAATGTCGTATTTAATGCTTTGGTATAAATATAGACCAAAAGAGAAAGTGATAGATACATCGCATGAAATAAAGCAAGTTTTGAAAATTAATAAATTTAAAATTTTTAAAGCGTATGAGTAATTTCCAATTGCAAACTGTTTTAAATAGTATGTCTTACTCTTTCGGTTGAAATTGGAAGATGGTTAGATAAAGAGAAAGCGCAAGATACTGCACGAATTATTATTCTAGTAGTAGTAAATATTTGGTTTCATGTTAGCTGTTTATATAGCTGAGAATTCGATGTATTCATAAATTCAGTGCCTCACAATAATGTGTAATGAATATTGACTGATTCATATAATGTGGTGAATGATGACTTACTGTTAAAAGAAAAATGATATATTTCTGTTAAAATTTCTCTCATATTTCTGAAATTTCTGCTATTTTCTTTCAAGCACCAATTTAAACCAAATTCTGAAAAGCTCCGTTGCATTTTTTTTTTGAATAAGCATTATTCAATTAAAAGTATCATAAATGTAAATTCAGCCCAGTATAAGCTTTAAATTATGTGAAATAAAAAAATAGTTATAAAGCTTACTATTAATATTCACAATTTTTAATGATATACATATTAAGTCTTTGCAAATATTTAGAAGATAATTTATTTATGTAAGAACCTTACTTAAAAGCAAATTCCTGGTATGTTATGCGAAGAGCAGCAATGAACGTTAGAAGATTGCAAAGCAAGAAAAGCGGATGCAAGAAGAAAATTTGATGAAGATTTAGATGACCATATACCCAAGCTTTAACCCACACTAAGGTTAAACCAATGTCCTACTTCATAAACAAGGTGGACAGTACTCGGTGAAGCGTTAAACACAGGCTCTTGAAGTCTCCTTATCATTCGTTTAGTATCCGAACTAAGCGTAAAGCTAGGTGACACATAGTGGCATTTTGGAAAAGGATAAAATTCTCCTTTTATTGTAGAAACAACTTTCGATTGGCGTTGGTAATCCATGGTGGGACGTGCACTGCTGTCGTGATCAGTTCCATTGGCCAGTCCATTAATTGTTGTGTTTAATGTTGGTAAATGGGTTTCATCATTTGTTTCGGGTAATTCGGATCGTGTATCCATGATCGGTAAGATTTGGTTCTTAACGCTCGTCGTACGAAATGAGGAAGAAGACTCCGGCCTTACAATCTCTTCAGCAGCACCAGCTCAAGCGTATACACAACGCGAATGTGGGATTCTTCCTAAAATTCATTGAGCCAAAATCTATTCCAAGGTATGACTGTAATAATAAAGCTAAGGAACCGTTTCAAAAACATAATATTTCAGAAACCACTCATCAGTGACTCGTCGTTCTAAAATAAACGTTTGTGAGTCACCATGGATGCCATAGAAGAGGGGAAAAGGACTGACTGCTCCCATCTTAGATTCCTTTTACGGCATGCATTCAAAGTGTGAGTTCAGATCTGGTAACATTTTTTAAATTTGTCAGTATCGTTATGCTACTCATAAACTATAACCGTAGTTAACAAATCTGAAACAAAATCAAACTGGCTACGTTGGTTGATGGAAATATTAATCAAATGTCAATTATCTCATATATATATATATATATATATATATGCAAAGCATACTACAATCATAATTTACCTTAATGTTATTTCATATTTTTTGTTTTTTATTTTTGTTTATGTTTTCGTATATTTTTATTTTTCTATTAAATGTCAAAAGGTATAAGTTTCTGCTCATCGTGCTTCAATGTACGAGAAAATTCATATTTTAATCAATATTTTGCAATAAAGAAAGGTTCTTAAAAAAAGAAAGAATTCCCCTTCATTCATCTTTCATGTAAAACTGGGCCATTCCATAAACACTACTGCATATATGCTTTCAACTTAAACATATGTTATATAAACCAGACAGTAAAAAAGTAAGTTTAGATAATTTCTCCGTTATCTAGACAAATAAGGAAGGCGAACCACGTTAAATTTCTTGTTATCCTAATTAAAATGTAAATCGAAACAAAAATGTTCTTATTTGATAATTTCATCTTAAAAAAGATGCCCAAGATTTGTTACTGTCATCCTTAATCATGATGAATATCTTAATCGGAAAGATTCCCAACTTGTTTACTTTGGCAGATGTCGGGAATGGGTCTAATTTCTTCCTACACACACACACTACGAAGTGTCGATCCAAAAATAGCCTCATCCTAAAGACATGCCAAGCAAACCTTGTCAAATTTGCTTCTCAGTTCTATGATTTTATAAAATTTTCATTGGATTTTTTACTCAAGCGTATGTTAATAAGCTTTCGTTTTAAAAAGTAAAAGCTCAAGATAATTTCCTTGACGTCAGAAGAGCGGGAAGTATTCCAAGTTTCAATTTTCGGGAACGTATATTTGAGAAAAAAATATGAAGATTTCTATCGTCTGTTACAAATGTGGCAGTGGGTGAGTGCGAAATGTAAAAATACGGCGCTCGAATAGTAAATATTTTTGGAACGGTATTGGATTTCGTAAAGAAACCATGAGTAATTCGTTTTAGAGCCATTTGTTTCAGTTGGCACTTCGTTTGAAGTTTTTTTAGTGTTCTTACATATTTAGGAAATGAGATTAAAATAAGTTTGTGTTTTATTTCCTGTAGAATGCAGAAAAGTGTGTAAGAATGTAATTAACTTATTTTTGTCTTTACCTGCAGTTCCTTGATTTGTTTCTGCAACTTGGCAACTAAGCTTTGTTCATCCTCTAGCTTAGCGGCGATGCTGGCCATCTCCTTCTCTTTCCTTAATGATTAACATTTCATTTAAAAATTTGATTTGATATCACAGATGAAAATCTTAAAAATGGCAGTTCGAATTTTAAAAAAAAACTTCAATTTTGCTAACAATTTTAATAATTTACCTTTGCAGAGCTTGCTCAAGTTCCTTCTTGTTCTTCTCTAGATCAGCAACGGCTTCTTGTGCCAATTTGAGATCTCCTTCAACTTTCCTCTTAGTTTTCTCAACATCTCCCCGAAGTTTCTTCTCCCGTTCCAGAGAATCTTCAAGCTACAGTGGTAATAATACATACATCACGAACTTTCTTCGTTTTAAGGACATTTTATTTGATACTTCGAGGGGAAAAATATACTAAGCAATAACAAAAACAAACTCAACCAAAACTTACCTCGTCGAGGGTCTGTTCTAGCTTAGCCTTAACTTTCATCATGTGATTAAGCTTGTCTTCGGTGGCTTGAAGATCCTCTCCAGATTTCTGAAAACAAGAAAATCAAATATATATGTCGACGATGATGGAGTTCTTATAGCTAAAAATGTTTGGTTAGCAATCTGTACTACATAGTTTATCTATAAATCGTATTGCTATTAAACAAATGAATCTTACCGTTCCCATTTCCTGCATTTGTTTCTTCTCTCTGTTGAGTTTATTGATGAGTTCATCTTGGTGGGCAATTTCGTCATTCAAATTCCTAATTTGATGATCTTTCGATGCTTTATCTTGCTCAGTCTATACGGAAACAATATCAAATTTAAAAGTCCGTCTTGCCATTTTAATTTATTAAAAACAAAGGGTGAGCAAAAATTATGTCCTATTATGCTTTGCGTAAAGTCAGCCATAAATGTTTAAGTTTAAAATATTTTTTAAAGATTAAATTTTGAATTGAAGTTGTATATTTTAAACTCCGAAACCTATGAAAAACATTTAATGCAATAACTATGCTGTGTTTCGTTAAGTAGTATTTAAACTGTGGCTGAAATGTATCGTTTCAAATTTCTTCAGTTACACAAGGTTACAAATTTGCTATTGTAATTGAACTTTTAAAGAATAATAGACCTAAAATAAGATAATGCATACGTTTCAGTCTTCGAAAGCAGTATTTCGTTTAATAAAATCGAACTATATTAATAATTAATGTAATAAATACCTTTTGGATGACCAAGTTGAGATCCTCTATCTCCTTCTTGAGGTTGGAAATCTCTGAATCCATCTTCTTTTTGGCAGAGTTCAGGTTGCTGTGAGCATCCTCTTCGTGATTCAGTCTCTCTTGCAATTCCTGTAAGCGATACGAAATGTCAGAGACATTTACTTTATCATTCTCCATGCTGAAATTTTCAGAGTTAATAGTAGCAACGTCGGCCATCACTATCCGTTATATGCAGAAACTATCTGTCTCCAACCGCGCGTTGATCCTGCACTTTCACTAGTTAAATTCCTTTCAGCTCTCTGGGCCAATCTCCTATTTGATAACACGAATAACCTCACTCCGGATAAGAACCTGCCAACTCTTTCCGGAATACAGAATATGCCGGAATGTATGAGAAATCCAGAAAAAGTAGAAATGATATCTTCGAAAAGAATCGAAGGGGGAAGCTTGGGAACACGAAAGATCGGAGGACTCGCGGTACGAATTCGCTGTCGCTAATGAGAACAGGCGGGACAAATCAAAACTCATTCCGATGGATTTCATCCCAAATAGTGAGTCATTCAGAGCAGGGTGAAAAATGGAAAAGGGGAAAAAGAACTGCAGCTATTAAAAAAAATGAATCGTTCTCCTTCTCCACCCACACTTTCTTGGCAACGGAACAGCGAAACCTCAGATCACACTCAGAGTTGTATAGTGCTCAACGACAAGACGAATATTTTTCCTTGCCCATAAGGCGACACTCGTTTTTAGTACGAGACTGGGTCTGGCACACGCTGTCACGCGGAGAAGAGCGAAAATTGGAATATCCCTGAACGAAAATAATGCAGATCGTTACGGGTTGATGCATTTAAAAGGTTCGCCAGGTGCTAAATATAACACTCTCATTTCTCATTTTGATATTAAGGAGGCTATCTTTAAAATTTTTCGGGTTCCTGTTCTTGCCATCTTTCAAAAATTGACACTTTCGATGTTAGACTTGCAATAGGACTTTAAAAATCCAAATATTTTACGGTGAAAACTAATATTTTAAAGCATTAACTGTTTTCCAAATTCAGATCGAAGCTCATTTCCGTTATGTGTAAAGGCATCACTGGCTTGTATTTTTGTTAACCGTTATATTTTGGTGAGCAATTCTGTTTCAATTTTTTGACTTCGTATCTAATAGCCTAAGCAAGGTTCCTGCAACTACAAGGGTACTCAAAAATGAGGGTCCGATTGGGAATCCTTAAATGTTCCGTTTAGCATTTCATGTGATTTATTAAATATATGATATTATCAGGGCCCGATAAGTCGCGGCAAACCGCACTCGCCCTTCCTCGAAAAGAAGACCTTGGCGCCTAGTAGGAAAAGATGATTTTTCTTCTCGCCAACTGAAAAAAATAGCTAGTTACTACCAGCGACAGGATTCGTCGAAGAGTTCTTGTTATTATGTTAATTTAGTCATATAATATTTACTAAAATATATAAGCTTTCAAAAAAAGCTTTATTATAATTATAAAATTTAAGTGGTAGAAACAATTAATGTTATTATATGTATTATTAATCATATAACATTTTATGAGATGAACTATGTCTACTGTGTTTCGAGCGCAAGCGATAACTTATTCAAAAATATATGAGGTTTAAATAAATTGATAATAAAATATGAAAGGATAATAAAATGGGGTTTTAGATAAAAGAAAAAGAAATACAATTTCCTTAAGTAAAGTGTGTTGTCAAATTAATTCAGATTTTTAAAGTCATAACATAATTCAAATATGTATTTCCGCTATGAAAAGCGAGATTAAATTAATTTCTGTGGATTCTGTTTCATTTCCTTTTAAACGTTATTATCAAACTGAACTTCGACATTTTTTAAGACTAAATCTTGTTTGCGGAAATTTGTGTATTTTAAAAAGTTGATTCAGCAATGGTTTTTGCATTTGCATGTGATATATTTAATGTTAGGATAACTAACGAATGCCGAGGTCTGGTTCGCAAACATGAACTTTTTTGTATTTCCCTCTCGCTTTGATCTTAAAGAAACCCAGTTCCTCCTACGTTGACAAGATAGAACGACTTCAGATGTCAGATGACTGAAAATATCTCCAGATATGTCCAAAATTATCATCGATGAAAGTTGGGCATGTAAATCTTCGGATATGAAAGGCAGGGTCTGTTCTTTTCGCCACCCTTTCCTCTAAGAAGACATCTCGGAGTTAATTATCCATGTACTTTGTGTGTATATTTAGCTTTTCCGTCCCATTTCTGGGGGAGTCCTTTGAATCAAAATAGAATTCAGAAATTTGGTTCTCTTGCCAGAATTTTTGGACCATTACCAGACATTTTTTCTTCGCCGCTAGGTAAAATTACCTTCAAATTATTTAGTACAAAATCTTGAAAGTAATCATTTGTTTCAAATACTTCTGGTATTGTGTACCATGTATTTAGGGCACTCTCTTTTGTAGTTCGTTTGACTTCCTTTATCACCAATTTGTCGAGTACCATCCTCTTCACAATGAAAGATAAATATTTGAGAAATATATATCTAAAGCCTTTTATGGAATTCGCTTAGCAAATCGGTTCAATGTCTCCCCAAAACAGTTGTAAATTTTAATTGTGAGGCGCATAAAGGTTCGTCGCATTTATTAAAGTTTTGCATAAGCTGGGATCTTTTTGCCTTAAGACGCTCTATCATGGCTTTTAGTAAAGCCACCCAGACACCCAGATCTGCATTACTATATTCCAAAATCTATAACTTGCATTGTGTTTTATCGCATCCAATTCCTCTTCAATTTAAAGTCTTACTTTAATTATGTGTATGTTCCTATGGATAGAAGGTTTTACTTTTGTAAAAGGTGTGTGGACACAGAATAAAATCTCACGTCATTTTCAGCAACCACTATTGTAAAGCACTATAAAATTGTCCCAAAACCCTTGTCATTTGATTTCTTTTAAAATTATATAGAATATTTTAATATGGATAATATTATTTCATTTGAATGTAATTATATGTAAATGTATTGATTTCAGTTCGTAAAAACTAGGAGCAGACAGTTTTATGTTTCGTGGTCTAATTTCATGATATATATATAGAAACAGTGTCGGGAGGGATTAAATCTCAATAATAATAAAAAGGAACTATTCTATGTTGGTCTTCCCTCTCCTAAGACACCATTACAAGAAACTGCCTTAACTCCAGATATAATCAATGGTCACATTCCGGAAATGTGATAGTGTTATTGGCCGACATCATTATACAGTAGGTATTTGAATAAAGCCACTGTAATCATACAAGAGATTTTTTAAAAGCAATTGTCCTTGAAATGCTAACAGTAACTCACTGTTCGCTCGCTAAGCGAAACTGCTTTAGTCCCACACCAAAAACAAAGAATTGCAGTATAATACAAAGCTCTGTAAAATAATCTGAGACACTTACAGTCGCGACATTAAAGTAACCTCAAATGGAATAGTAATGTTTAAAGTACGTTTTCCATTGTTGTAGCGTGAGGAAACTGTAAATACCAGTTTGATAATCTTTTAACAATGCCCCCTTATAAAGTAAGGTGCCAAATTGCTTTGAAGATAATAAGTATTTAAATTTTATTGAAAATATGAAATTCACAAATTTCATTACAGTTTTAAGTTAAGTAAATATTTCTGTGTTCCTGTAGGATATATGTATATATATATAAGGGCCTTTGCACATCGTTACTTGAAATAAGAAAGATGAGCCAATTTGACATCCATTAGTATTTAGGATGGTTGCAAGCGATGTTTGTAACGTTAATCGTCATAGTTGCCTCAAATAATTTAGCATCCTACGTACAACTTTTCAGTAATTTAATAGATATCTCTCATTCCATATAAGAGTATTGCCCATTGTGAATTGGCGTGATGAAGAACCGTTGATGTTTCATACAGCCAACAAAATTAGTTTACTACAGATTTTATAAATATATGAATACATACAGGAATCATACTTGGACGGTATTAGCAACCGTATAAGGCAATAAAATATATTACAGTCATGTTTATATTATTTAAAATATATATAATGAACTATTTCATATAAAATAATTTGTACGAATAACGATCTTGATGTTTTTGTTTTTAATTAGAAAAAAATGTTTCATTAACAAATTTTTCAACTAAGATCCTGGATGACAATTCAATTTTTACTTTATTTGTCCTTAAAAAGTCATCCGTTTGTTGAAATTCTCGATTTAAAACAAACGGGATAAATAATTATATCAAACTGTTGATTTCTAAAATCTTTAATTTATCTTAAAGATGTATTTTAGAAAATTTATCTAAAACAAGCAGACATAAAGCTGTAACCACTAGTCAATAAAACTTGGATGTTGTGACCTCAAACGGGTTAATGTTCCACGTTCAATTTTGTGTCACTAAATTGATACCTCATATCATTCACATTAATTTATACTATCTTTATAAATTTATAAAATTTTAAATTAATACCTTAAGACTATTTAGCTTAATGTAGAAAACTCAAACGTTGGTACGCTTCTCTTACTATTTTTCACAATTTTTAACATCTCCTGCTTACTTAATCATTATTCAAGTATAAATTATTTATTACTAATGTTCACTAGTTTTTTTAAAGTTGACATTTTAATTTTCTCTTAGCCGTAAAACTAGCGTTTGAGCAGGGAGATACTCACGGATAATTGGCCTTCCAAGTCGTTCTTGATTGAAATGGATTTTGCCAATCGTTCTTCGAGATCACCAGAGCCAGACCTTTCTGCGTCTAATTGCAAGAACATGTCGTTCTTCTCTTGTAACATCTTGACGTTTTGGGCTTCGAGATCTTTTCTTAGCTTTTCTTCTTTCTCTAGAGATTCGAGGGCCTTCTTCAATTTTTCTTCTAATCCCTTCAGCTCGTCTTCCACCTTGGCCATGCTGAGCAGAGGCTTGACCTATTTTGAAAACAAAAATGCAACGTCATTCATAAATCTAGTTCTGTGTATTTTCCTTACCATTTGGAAGAGGAATAATTTCAGATCTTACCTTGATGTACAATTTGTACCACAGCCAGTTTCGTAGGGTCAAGAACTTTCGCAAATTACGTTGGATAACCAACAAGGCAACTCTGAAATACAAGCTCTCATTAGCTTAACTGTACCATAAACCATGTCTATTACGCTTAACTGTACCATAAACCATGTCTATTACGCTTAACTGTACCACAAACTATGTTTATTAAGCTTAACTGTACCATAAACAATGTCTATTAACTGTACCATAAACAATGTCTATTAACTGTACCATAAACCATGTCTATTAAGTACTATTCCTCTTTGGATATAAGTAAGGATAAGATCTGAATTAATGTGTTTTGTTGATGCATAATGTATATTAACCTTTGTTCTTGTAACTTCTTGAATTCCTTTTTGCTGAGGTACCACCTGATCCAAGCCTGTAACCATGTAACGATTTTACTCAACCTTTCATCACGCATTTCCTCAAGACGACCCAAGACACCAGCTCTGAAGAATACCTAAATAACATAAGTAAAATCAGAAAAAATGTAAAACAATCCCTCATTATACTCTGAATTTTCATACGTGGTTGCTGCTAATCTTCCAAAGTGGACTAAAAAATATATCACAATCCTTTATTTAAATTAATGTTTCTCTAGTACAATTTTCATACATTACCTTTATGAATAACCCTAATTGCATTTTATTAATTTTATGTCTTTGCTACTCTTCTCTTTCTCAATCAAATTCCAAAAGCTATACTCACTTGAATAAAACAATAATTTTTAAAATAAAATAGTCAACGGATTAATGCATTGTAATGGCAAAAACATATATTGTCAGATTGTGAGACAGAGCAGTTATTTTAGCGAAGCAGTATTTATTTAAAAATACTGTAAGCCACAAAATTTAAAATAGCATTTAAATTTTATATCGGCATATAAAGGCACCGTACTTTTTAAATGGTCTTATAAATGCTGGAATACCCGAAAGAAAAATCAAAATTGAAAATTGTATTTTTCTAAATCTACAAAATTTTTGTTAGAAGGAATAAAGAGAGAAAATATGGGATAAAAAAAACATGCTACATGCAGTTTAAAGGACTTAGAAAACGATGTTATTTGGTATTATTCACAATACTACATTTTTTCTAGTCATGGCTATATATTCTCGTATATGCGTTAAGCACAGCATCCCCATATTCTTCTAAGATTGTTAAACCTTTATTCACGTTATTGTCATTTTTCTGTATTAGCGTTCTTCAAATGTAAATACTATAACGGAAAAATAACAACTTTTTTAGCGTAGTTGTAAGTTTAAAAGATGGTTCGACGCACGTTTCGAGAGAACAAGGTCTCTCCTCGTCTGGAACTAGCGTGCAATAAACAACATTGGAGTTTGCAATGTCGTTTATTGCACGCTAGTTCCAGACGAGGAGAGACCTTGTTCTCTCGAAACGTGCGTCGAACCATCTTTTAAACTTACAACTATGCTAAAAAACGTTGTTATTTTTCCATTATTGTTATATTTGCGTAGTGTTCGTCACTTTTCCAGTCTTTATTAGTAAAGACTATTTTACGTGGAACGCACCAAATGAGCCAGTTTAGCGTTTCTAATTAGAGAGAGCACTGTGCTATCCAACAAATAATGGGGCTTGCTTCTTAATGTGGTCTCCGAGATTAAAAAAATAAATTGCTTAGGTAAAATCGGAATAACCTGGTTTGCTTGCAGTCCAGGAGATTGAAATAACTAATTTAGATTAATGTCTCTTAAACTCGGTTGTTTATGTATCGATATGATGATGTTGATGAGAGACCAAATGTATAATGGCTTTATCCACCATCTTACCATTTTATTCAAATATAATTTCTGATAATTGCTTTTAACTTTCAAAAAGCAAATCTTGCAGAGTTTCAATGACCACAGGGTTTTGAGCTTACTAGACTTCATTCAATTAACAATCAGTTTGGTTGCATTCTGTATTTGTAAACATATACAGATTCGAAAGTAATGTTAAGACGTCAGTTCTACTTTAAATGATCTTGCCTGAAGTCTTGCCGTATTGAAGTGCCGAAGTTTTAATAAACAGAAATTGTTAAAAGTACTTTTTAACTTTATTAATACTGTGTGTAGTTAAATATCTTATTTGAAGAGCAATTTTCGGCCTAAAATAAAGAATTTATGGTACTCTTACTAAAATTATACTAAAAAGTATGAACATATAGAAATATATGTTATTCTTGTTACTGGAATTTACAGAATATGGCTTAACTGGCCTTAGTAAATTAGCTTTCTAGTTCCAAAATTAGCATCATGTTATAATTATTAGATATATTTCTTTTTTATTTAGTAAAAATTTCAGTAAATGATCAAGATCTCATCCGGTAATTTGGATGGACAGAGGGCTCATTAACCCAAAAAAAGGTGCATAAGGTATCTTACACTTAAGAAGCCACAAAAGATACTTCCCAAAGCACAGTTTCGTGGGTAGGAAATTGCTGTTTTTGGTTACCAAGGTAGCCACGTAAGAGGCCGGAAATGACTTACAACCAAATTAACTCCCTATGTAGATACTCTGTGAACTTTATAATGAAATATCAACGTAAATGAAGAAGAATATGGGTTTGCTGGTTTTGAATACAAGTTTATAACTAAGAGCAACTGCTGACAAAATGGATAATGAAGATGAGGACTTACACCATACAGTATTGTTTCTAATAAACAATTCTAGAATTTCTCTGGAACGGACAGTTATGGAAACCAGATTTTTATCTTTGGAAGTGGTGAAAGAGGAATGTTGGGATCTGAAGGGTACGGGAAAAGGAGACATGAAAACATCATTCAGGAGGCATTCAGGGAGTAAGTTTTGCTGGAAAAAATACAAACACAATGGTAGCTTAGTTTGAACCAATTATCAATTTGGTGCAACTTTACCGAAATAATATTCTGAATTCAACAACGATTACTTTTATATCCATTTACTTCAATTTTGATTAAACAAATTGACTTTATCAACATGAAATTAAATTTTTGTTTTTAAATTCGAAGCGTGTTGGAAAATTTTGTGTGATATAGCCTTCAATAGATTATTTTTAGTAATATCAGATACATGTGAGTGTATGTCGTCAGCTATTTTGGAAGTGGAAATGTGAATATTGAATTCAACCATTTTCCAGGACTACATACTTTGCGCCTTTTCTGGCGCCAAGCATGTAGTCTTGGAAAAGGCCCCTAATGACGATTCTGAGGGTGCATGCTTTCATTATATTTTATATTTTTGAGTATACATTAATTAATTAGTTGTTGTTTAAATTGAAATGTTATATTTTATGTTAATCTTTTCTCTTATTTTAATTTTATCAAACCTCATTTATTTAACTCTCTCAGACGCATTTTATTCTTTTTATATGCATTATTTATCACACATATATATATATGCATTTGATATTTTACTATATCTTATCCATTATATAGAAGCAGCTAAAAGTACGCTTTACTTAGAAAATGTTATATTTATTTGTTCTATATTTTCCATTAATTTTTTCTCTGATTTTAAAATTATCTACATATATAACCTCTCTAATAAATTAATATGGTTATATATTGTATAGACTCATATGTTATGTTGTTTATTATATTTCAATGATATGTAATTTATTGTGGTTTCGTGTGCTTATTATACGATTATTTATTTAATATACGTTTCTCAGCTATATCTCTTATATATTTTCTATAGTTTGACTTAAAAATTATCTTTACAATAATATAATTGCTTACAAATGGAACACCACAATTAAATTTGTTTCATCACTTATAAAATCTTGAATAATTTCATTTTTATTGCAATGACCAAAAATAAATTGGAAACGTAAGTAAATTAAATGTAATAATTAAAGTTTTTAAAAATAAATGATGTATTACAAATACGAATTATACTTGTAAATAATTTTAAATTTTGGATAAATTCTGAATAAATCTGTTCCAGTTTAAGCTTATAAGTTTAAATGCATTTCAATTTGATAATTATGGCATTAAGTTCATAATAATCCATGTTTAACAACAGTTACTTCAACGCTGGCTAAATAACTTGTTACGTAATCTCCTGATGAAACCTCGTATTGTTTCGTTATCATTTGTATTATAAACAAATCAGAAACGTCTCAGTATGTGTATAATGCACTATAATATGTCTATATTTGTAAATTATAGAAAGGAAACCCTTTACTTGGGGCAAAGGGTAATCATGCCGAGTGGATTTAATTAGGCAAAATAATTCTTTAGATGTACATTGTAGATTAAGTCTATAGAGAATATGAATATCCGATTAAAGTTGCAACACTGTTAGTTAATAATGGGTAGTTATATTTATTGCAAATAACGTTTGAAAAGAAATTAATTTGTACAACTGACCTTTGTACTACCCAAACGGTAGTCATTGGCATCAAGCTGAATGGCGGACAGCACAGCTTCAGTTACCTTCTTGGCATCAACGAAGCCCTTTGGTACCGCGCTGGCAGCAAGGATTGTATAACTGTGAAAAAAGGAATAATCCACTGAATTATTACATTCATTCAGTAAGTCACTTCCATAAGACATTGGCATAACTCTAAGCATCGATGATTATTGGAGATGGATTATTTCCCATTACCGTTGCTTGAAGTCGGGGTACACCATTCTGTTGGGGAAACCTTTTCGGCAAATACGGATTCCTTCCAGTACACCGTTGCAAGTCAGCTGATGCATTACCAAGTGAGAATCGATGACACCTATCAGAAAATTTTCCAGACACTTCTTAGATGTGGATATTTACGTTTCAGAAAAATATGTGCGTTTGTTTCTTGAATTTTATATTTTGTGCATTGATGTCTCGCATTTAAATGCAAAAGAGCGTTAATTTATATTTACGAAAACTATACCATTTCATATTTTACGTTTATAATTGAGTAATACTTTTAAAAGATTTAATATTTCTGTCCGATTAAAACATTTACACAATCATTTATATTTATAAAACATGCAATATATGTATTACAATGTTACAAAAAATGTTCATCTTACTTTACTTGGAGCAGGAATCTGGAGAGGTCATTCCAAGTCACTTGGGTGATGGGTATAATGAGGAAAAAGGGTATGCATACCAAAAAATTAGGAAAAGGAATTAAACTTGTTGTACCATACAATTCAATGTAGTGGTAAGTTACGTCTTATATAAATGTGAATTTTTTTTATTAGATGAACTATCTAATTTGTGCAAATATCCTTCTAATTTAGATCGTCTTAAAATTGGCAGGATTTAGTCTTACTAAACTAATCCTTTAGGTGTCTTCCCATTAATTGCCGTCTGTAATTATATTTAATAGAAAATGTGGCGAGTTCCGTTCAAATACCATAAAAAGAGAAGTGGCTGACCCGAACAAATTCCGACACCTAAAAATTTTGTTTATTGTGCACAAATTGCGCTTTGTTCAGAGTTACGTTAGTTTCTCATTACAATTACAGATCTAAGAGGTGTCTGTCTTACCTGGTGATTTCGTTTCGTTGGGAATAATGCAGCGGACGAAATGCGGAGCTGTGCTGCGCAATGTGGCCATCAGCTTGTTTAACTGTTCCTGTCCATGGAAAAGTTAAACTGATGATAGTAGAAGCAGTTTTTAAAGTATAGAATGCTCATTGTCGACTGTATATAAGTGAAAATTTTTATGATATTATGTCAGAAATGTTAAGAATATTTGTAATTTTTATGTCGTAATTTTATTTAAATTACTGGCAAATATACGGTCGACAATGAAAACACCAAATCAATAATTTTATTATGTACTCCCATATATACTTGTACTTTCAACTTCTATGATAACCGGAATTTGAAATCGTTAATAAAGTGCACCTGATGTTGTGTGTTGGTGTCTTCACATGTAACTGTAAAAGGTAATGTATGTATTAATAACAGGATAGTGAAGGGTTTTTTAAAGAAAAATTGATTATTATTATTATATATTGTAAATATTTCGGAAAGGAGGGTATGAAAATAATAAGAAATGATTGTTATATCGATGACGTAGGAGTTACTAATTGGAAAACGCTTTGTAAAATTTTGCAAGACTTGAAACTTAAGGAAAACAATGTGGATAGATTTGCAACACTTAGAACTCGAGGAAAATTATATGGAGAGGTTTCCCAAGCATAGAACTTAAGGAAAATAACATGGATAGGTTTCCAAGACTTAAAACGTAAGGAAAATAACATGGATAGGTTTCCAAGACTTAAAACGTAAGGAAAATATATTAGATAAATTTTCAGGATTTAAATTTAAGGAAAATGCATCAGATAAGTTTCCAGGACATAAAACATAAGGAATATGTATTGGATAAGTTTTCAGGATTTAAAACTTAAGGAAAATGCATCAGATAAGTTTCCATGACTTGAACTTTAAGGAAAGTATAGTGGATAATTGCCGATAACAATTTGGATCCAGCGGAAAAGAAATTAGAAAAGTATGGCCAAAGAAGTTCAAAAAGGAGAATAGAAGGAAATTGGAATTCATGGAAGTCCTGGTTTAGGTGAGGATTTTCATTCATTTTACCTGGCTGTTTCAACTCGTTGGGGATGATGCAACGCACGAAGTGAGGCTGTGTGCTGTGCAAGCTGGCCATTAGCCTGTTAAGTTGTTCCTGTAGTTAAACATAGAAGCAACACTGTTAACTATGAAGCACAACTTAAAAAAAAAACAACAACAAAGCGGACGTTTGTTTGTATTCGTAACACAAACGAAAAGTGCATCAATACACTACTCTAAAACAGAGACAATATAAAACTAAATTAGTTTACAAGAAAGTGCGATCGAAAGTTCTATTTAGGACTGATTTAACTGTAAATCCTAATTTATCTTTTCTTCTTTCGCGAACATTGGAACAATATTTAATATTTCTGTATCCTTATATATACACAGTATGTAAATATAATTTATATTCACATATTTCTTATATATATATATGTGTGTAATTTATATTTTTTTCAAAAGATCAACATATGATTATCTAAAATTTAGCTTTTGTGGGTTTATCGCGAGCAATTTTTCGTTACTCTTTAATGTTTCGTTCTAAACTGTGCAAAACATCATTGGACGGAAAAGAAGAAAAAAATAGGTGGTCAGTTTCCCCTCTTTTATCGAAAAGAGGATTTCTGTTGATTGGTCAACCACGGAAGCTTTCCGTAGCTGAGCAACCAATGAAAGACACCAGCATATATAGTACCAACTTCAAATAAAAATAGAAAATTTTTCTAATTATAGAACTTTCGAATCGTCTTTATTTAGTAAGTTGACGTAAAAGTCTTCATTCTGCGCACAAGAAATAAGCGTAAGCACAACACTCTAGTGTAACTATAAAAAATAAAAATCAGCCAATTTAGAGCTTCAATTAAAGGCGCATAAAGCTAAATAATGTAATAAATACATCAGTGGTGTGATTTTAAAAGGCAGAATTTCTCTGATGCTTTTCCAATCGCCTTAGTGCAATGCTTTCTCTACGAGGAACAATCTTTTTTCCCTCAGCTTCCTATCAGTAAAATTTAAAGTTTAATATTAAGAAAATCATGATTAATATAAATGTATATTAATGCAAGTATAATATACATAAAGCTAAACATTTTCCATTTAAAACTGTTTCGATAGAGGAAATTTTTCCAGTGAGTAAGTTAATATATACGTTCACTGAACGAATAGCTACGTAGTACATTAAGGTCGCTATCACACCACTAATGTATGCGATGAAGCTGCTGAAATGAGAAAGCTTAAGTTATACAGCTACTACAAAGGCTAGTTAGTGCTGCAAGTACTACAAGCTACTGCTAATAAGCAATAAACCATAATTCGGAACTTACATCATTTACCACATAATTTTCTAATAAATTTCTTGATCTTGGCTTTTCGCAATGACCAGTCTTTTAGGTAAGTGACGAGATGGCATGTGCAAATTATTCAAAGCATTGGAAATGACGAAACAAATGAGACATTGCCCATGTCTGATAAATTATTTTCGAATTGTCAAGAAGTAACAAATTTCAAAATAGCAAGTACAGAAGGCTTGATTTTAAAAGTGACGAAATTTTGAAAGCAAAGGAATTACGGGTTTACAATAGTCAATTGTGCTAATTGTAAAAATTGCAATTCGAATATTTTCAAATGTATTATAGAGGATGTGTGTATTTAAAGCTCTTGCAAACAAAACATAGTTTAAATTACATGTCCGATGTGTCTTTTAGTTTGATGTTAGATTCAATATTACTATAATTATTGATTTAAAAAATGAATTATTTTATACATGTTATAATATTTGTATATGTGCGTGCGTAATTCTGTTGGTAATGCAGATTATTGGTAATGTTGGAGTTATACAGAATCATTCACTATCCAAACAAATGAACAATTCGATCCGCATTCTATAGGATCGTATTCTATATATGTTTTGTATATATTGAATATAATTCTATCCGTATTCTGTAGATACAAATAGATACAAAAGATCTTTCACCGCTTCTTTAAATGAACGATCCTGTCCATCTTCTTTGGATGTAAAGGAACGTTCACTGATTCGGTAAGTGACAAGTTCTGCCCATCTTCTATATATATGAAAAGATCGTTCAATGATCCTGTAAAGGAACGGTTATCTCTACGTTCTATAGATGCGACGGATCGTTCACTAATTCGGTTAGTGGATGATTCTGTCCATCTTCTGCAGACGAAAACGTCGTTCACTGATTGCGTAAGTGAGCGGCGTTGCACATCTTAAGTCCGTATGTAGCTTTCCATAAAGTGTAATGTTAAAAATGCAGATCGTAAAAACTAATATAAAGAAAAAATCAATATTCGTTCATCATCGCAAATTATCATTAACTTATAAAAATAAATACAATTCATACAGTCGTGTGCTGATTGCCTTCATAGATATGAATTTGATTATTTAACTTAGTCATATTTTAAATAAAAGTAAATACACTCTCTCTTCTCAGAAACAAAAATTTACGTGTCCAGCTTTACAGACGATTGATCACAATTTAAACATAACGATTCTGAATTCTATCAAATAATAAAATTTTTATTTGCAGCAGTACATTTTATTGTGGTAGTTTAAATATCCGCACATTTTATAAATTTCATTAAAAGAATTTAAAAGTTGTCGTTTAGTACTAGAAATTAAAGCAAGGGGTGTAAGATGGTAAATATGTCTCTAGTTTTAAAAGTTCGTATTAGGATTTTAAAAAAATCAAATCAATTTTAAACTAATTTGTATTAATTGTAATCTGTAATAAATAACAACTAAGTTATTGTTTTGTTTATTTTTGTTAATTTATGAACGTAATGATGCGTAAAACCTATTTGAATAAAAACATTTTGAAAAACAAAAATTAACGCTGTTATTATAGAAAAAAAAATATTTTGTGTAACACAAAAGTAAATTTTCTATGCAAGTTTTAAATTACTGTTAGCTTCATATTATTGAAATTTGGGGATATTTAAAATTCAGTTTAATGAAGTAGTCTATCTTTGATACCCTACTTCAGTGCATTTAAAAATGCGAATTCCTTTAATTTCAAATATCATTCTTGGATAGTCCAAAAAAAAGTTCTAAAGGATTAAGTACTCTGAATTCCAGAACAAACATGTGATGAATTGCATATCAATATATAAAACAAGGTATCTATTATAAAAAAAAGAAATACTCTATCTGTAACTACGTCATCAAAATATTCTAAAATTGTAGGCCTGTTTTACCATTAGTATTGCGTTCGTTTTATTCATTAACTATAGCTTATATGTCATGTACAAGACACTTCATATTTACCCTGTATAAAGCAGACACAGTCTGGAAACTGGCACCCTTCTTCCTGCCACCACCTCCCTTTCCGCCGCCGCCACCACCTTTTGGCTCCTCACCAAGACCTGGATGGTCCTCGAAGATTTCTGTCACCAATACGTTGGAACCCTTCTTGAATTGATCGACAACGGTGTCGTTCAGTGGATCCTTGTTCTTTTCTAGCCATCCAGTTATATTGTAAGGCACCTGCGATTACAAGACGTAAGAGCAATGTGTCAGTATTCATTAAGAGACTGGTAAAAGGTTGTGTAGACAGAGTTACAACGTGTACTATTTAAAATACTTACAGTTCCGGCATAATGGGCAATGGCAAAGTGAGCTCCAGGCTGTCCTGGTTTGGGAGGTTTGGGCTTAACGAAGTTTGTAGATTTACCCAAGTGGTTGGAATTCAGCTTGTCTTCAAAGGACTTGTCGGTAGCTTTGGGGAACATACTCTCCTCTTCTAAGATGGACAAGATACCCATAGGCTAGGTAAAGGATGGTTGATAAGCATTAGAGAAACGATAACTTACTCTTAAAAATGTACAAAATTGAATGTTTTTAAGAGTCAAGAGAGAAGTAACCTTAACTATCATTTGTACAAAAAAAAAGAGGTTTTTTTTTATATTCTACTAAGCATTCGATTTAGAACTTAAATATTTAACTTTTTCTTACCAGAATGAGTAACCGTAAGATTCAATCTCCATGTATTTAAGTACTTATTATGTATTACTATTGTCCCTAATAGTATTTTATATAATAATGTATTAATGTCACTTTTGTATGTTTTTATATTAAAAGTATTTGTATGTGCTATCATATTTAATAATATTTGTATATGTTCTTATATTTAATAGTATTAATATATTTATATAAATATTGGCCAAGCATTTAAGTATTAAAGTATTTAGTACTGAACTACGCTATCAGATAATTAAACTAATAAACAAAATTAACAATTTCGGTATAAATTAGCAAAAGAAGGAAATGTTGAGAAAAATATGTAAAATGTATACTCACTAGTTAACACTCGCTAAAATGAAAACATGGTACAAAACATGAGTACATATTTTTTATGAGCGTTTAATAGTTGAAGCAAATCGCAAGCCAAAATCAGCATCTATTCGGCAACTTTAGTTACTGGCACTTAGTTGCCAAAGCCGCGAACAAAACAGCAAGCAACATTAAAGATTGCAAATGCAGGGTAAGAAAGCAAAGTTAAAAAAATAATGTATGTACAATACTACCTTTTCAATTAGCTCAATGCAAGCTGCCAAATCAAGCCCGAAATCAATGAAGACCCAGTCAATACCTTCCCTCTTGTACTCCTCTTGCTCCAGTACGAACATGTGGTGGTTGAAGAACTGTTGCAGTTTCTCGTTGGTGAAATTGATGCACAACTGCTCAAAGCCATTGAACTGCATTGGGGAAAGCGTACGAAGCAAAGATGCATGTCCAAAAGCAGCAACATTGAAGCAATGGAACATAAAGCCGTGTTAACGCTTATGTGACAATAGCAAAGCAACTAAATAAAAGCTATTGTTCAAAGTTGAATTTTTAGTAACTTGCAAATATATTTTCCGTATTACAATATTATTATTAGTTATTACTGAAAATATTTTCGTTAGAAAATACTTTCTTTAATTTATTAAATACTAATTTCTTTTATTTAGTAAATACTTTCGATAATTCAACTTTGTACAAACACATTATGCAATAGCATGTACAATATTCACAAATAGCAGCTGAATACCCTGGTTGGAGATCGCATAAGCAGCAGCAACGGCAATAGCAGCTTTAAGCGGCAGTAAAAATAAATGAAGCTGGCTCAAAACAAAGCAGCACTCGATGTTGCAAAACGTTAATCTTTCAATACCTTTTCAATGAGCTCGATACAAGCAGCTAGATCAAGACCGAAGTCGATAAACACCCATTCTATACCCTCTCGTGTATATTCTTCTTGCTCCAGTACAAACATGTGATGGTTGAAGAACTGCTGCAGCTTCTCATTGGTGAAGTTTATGCACAACTGCTCAAAGCCGTTGAACTATTTTTGAAAATTCACCAAACAAGTGTGTGAGTTGTAGCAGTAAAACTCATTGTTTGCAAGATTTAGCTATTAACCGATGCGGTCAGCACAGGTTAAAGCGAACAGAAAAAAAAGAACAAAAGCGGTGATTTTCGGATTGTTGCTGGAAGTCTTGCCGAATCTTGAAGAATCGGCTAATAATGAAGAATTTCAAATCTGAGCTCCATGTATCTCAATTAAAAGCAACACAGAACTTCTATTAAGTTCTGCATACTTGTCTAAAATGAATGGGACTTGCCGCAACAATCGAAAATGCACATAACAAAAACATAACGTAGATTTAAGCGCATTGCGCAACATATAGCTGCATGTGCGTGTTTGATGTTGATATCAGATAGCTAGCGCCATGCACGAAGCTTCGCTTGCAAATAGTCATCCTCACCGTCAGTTGCAGCATCATGCCCATATGCTTAGTTTCAACTCTCTATTCTACCTTTTCAATGAGCTCGATACAGGAGGCCAGATCAAGACCAAAGTCGATGAATACCCATTCAATACCCTCACGGGTATACTCCTCCTGCTCCAGCACGAACATGTGATGGTTGAAGAACTGCTGCAGCTTCTCGTTAGTAAAATTGATGCAGAGCTGCTCAAATCCGTTTTCCTTTGGGATTTCGAAGTGGTGGTAGGAGGTAAGAGGCGTAAATAAAAGAAGGATAATATAGAAATGAGAGAAATACAAGTGGGTAACAAGGTGACAAGGTTATAATCAAAAACACTTGGAGAATTAAGGAAAACAATCGGGTTTCAAAATGAAAATCTTCTATATGGTGAACCAATCAAGATAGGTTTAAGTTTTAAGTAATCAAACTATTTGGATAACTTAAGACTTTTCGCTTTTAGAGAGGGAAATCTTACAATTACTTTTAAAATCCTTCAGTTTTTAAATTACGTTATTATCAAAAATCGTGTGCTTCAAAAATATAAGGAATATTTTTTATTAATATGTCCAAAATGGTTGATTCACCATGTCAATTTAACTACTATAACTATACTAGGCGACATTCTGTTAAAAACATTTGTTTCATTAATATAAAATTTGCTACTTTTTAAATTAAAGTTTCAAAATATTAATGCAAAAAGAAAAACTATTAAAGTATCAAAAAGTAACCAATAAGGCTCATTTTTCGAACTACTGGAGCTAACCATGCATTGGGAAGAAAATTTTTAGCTTAAGAGAATACTAGAAAAAAATTTAAAGTATTGCGTAGAAACTTGTGGAAAGAAGAGAGATGGGATAAAATAGGTAAAAGGTAAGGGCAAGTGTATTTTTTTTATCCCAGATTTAAACTTTTCTGCAAAATTCTCACCCTTTCCATATTTACTTTTAAAGAATTTAATGGTTGAATGTAAACAAATTTCGCAATAATTAAGCGATTTCGTTAAAATCTTTTACGCTGCTGCTGCTGATTAAGGTTTTAATTTTAAATCTTGTTTATTAAAATTATCAACAGAACAAATATTCACTTTATGAGATGAAAACACATTAACAAAATCCAGAATTTCCCTAAAAACAATGTTTTCTGTATTTTATACATAACTGGTATGAGCTCTTAATAGAAAATATTATATTTTTCATTATAAATTTTATGAAATTGAAATATTTTCACTTTTGAATTTCCTTTAAATGATGAAAATAAGAAAGAAATAAGTAATGTACTAGAAACACATTAGATGTTTCAGAAAGTACATTTCCTTTACTTTCAAAATCATGTGATGTTTTCTAATAAGTTTCTTATTTTGGAAAATTTATTAAACTTAAAATTCAGTAAATTTTTACGATATATACAACGTGAAACTAATGTGTCAATAAAAATTTTAGGGACATACTGCAAAACATACATTATAAAACTTATTCAAAAATATCACAATCTCTTTTAATTTACAATAATTGCATAAAATATAAAAGTTATAATTGAAAATAAAGCCAATGTGTACAAAATATTTAATTTGCAAAAAATTACGAAACAAATTAACGTTAATTTTGATGGTTAAGTTAGTGCATACATATTGATATATTGTATCAGTGATTAACATTATGATCCTTCACATTTCAATGCATAAGTTAAGTTTGGTTACTCACGTCGAAGATCTCAAAACCAGCAATATCCAATACACCGATGAAGTGTTGCCTTTTCTGTTTGGTGTCCAGGGTTTCGTTCAACTTCTTTACCAACCATTTGAATGTCCTGTCAAACATACCTTTGGCCAAACCACCGAGGGAGTTAAGGACCTGTGAAAGAAATTTTAAAACGAATTAAAATTGGAGGGTCGAAGACCGTCTGAGATTATCCGTATATGTGTGTGTGTGTGGCAGAGTCAAAATGGAACTGCATCAGTATGTTTAGATTTAGGCGCATTTTGAATTGAAGTAATAAAATTTTTAAATCTCACCCAGTTAAACAGATACCGTTCCGGTGGCAAATTCCGCCTTCTTTAGAACGAAATAATCTCTGTCTGACAGCAAAAACCAATTGCGAATTAGGCAATGGTATTTTATAACAAATTACTTAGTTTTAAATTGGTTTGTAGATGAATAAGGAATTGCTTATAATGTCATCTTCTGATCCAGAACTAGGAGGGTGATTCGGAATAAATGGAATTAGCAGCTGTATTTACTATTCGTATGAATATATTTATGTGTAAAGTTCATTACAAATGCCAAATTTTGACAAATACATGTCACACAAAACGATATTCTCTTTAGTTATAAGCCTGTCACAATTCCATTGTTATTAGTAGTAACTATAGTTTTCATAAACGGTATTTATACCTGTTGTTCAGACTGGGATTTTGTCACCATCTCGTTACCGACTTTGATCTTTGGTTTCAGCAAGTTCTTGTAAAAATCTGCAGCGTTGACTCCCAACAAGTGGGCGACCTTCTCACCGACTTCTGTACCATCAGCCTCAGCCTGCTCTTCTCGTGGTCTCTGCTTGAACTTCATTTCACCAAGATGCATGCAGGAAGCAGTGATTTTGAAGCAATCATCTTTGTATTGTTGAGTGAAACCGAGGATGTCGAAAGCTTGCTGTTTGTGCATAAAATAGTCATTAGGTTAAAACGCACTCATTATAATTATCACTCCTTAAGCCTAAAGATTTAATCAAAGTACACATTTGTAGCATAACTGACATTTTAGCAAAATGCTCATGAATATTTTTAGTTTTTGCTTTGTCGAAATAATAATTAAACTTCGGAAATGTATATTTAGTTTAAAAATTATCTACTGGACTTTTGGTTTGCAAGTTTAAATTTTGTGCGTATTTAATTATCAACTGTTTTTAAAAAATCGTTTACACTGATTTTCAAACGAAGTAGCTGCGCTTGTTTTGAATGTCTTTCATAACCAAACATAGATATTTGTATAAGTGAACACAGATTTTTTTCCTTATAAAACTCATATTTCCATTTCTTTAGCAAAAGCTAAATCTAGATGGAAATTTCTCTATACATGATAAAACTATTTAATGTCTTAAACCCATTTAATTCCATTTAAAATATTATAATGCCCACATACAAAATATTATGGACATGCAGAAAACCAACTGTACGGCCTCCTATTATACGTCTGGTGAACATTTTACTGTCGCTATTGAACAATGTTACCAGCCGAATATGAAAAAAAAAAGGGAAAGAAGTTCTATTCTTATGCCTCTTTTCTTTCTTTCCTTTTTTCGATTCTTAACATTTACGTGTCACGTGTCGTACCCTGGTTTTTAAAATGTGCAAGGTTTGAATAATTTTAGTAGTTAAATTACTAGTTGCTTTACTCAACTTTAATTTATTAGCTAAATGTGTCCTCAGCTCATAGTATATCATTTATTCGAAGGTAATATAATACTAAAGATTGAATATATGCAGGTAACAGAAAAAAATGGAAACACTTAATCGCTATTGAAACACAAGAGCATGAATTTATTTACCATGACTTCTAAATTATTTAATTAAATTTAAGGTACTTGACCTGTAATTAATTAGTGCATGCATATAATTTAATATACTTAATATGTAATATAGATTTCGTTAAGGAAGTAAAATTTAAACCGTAATTTATTTAGTTTTCATTAAACTAAATTATTCCAATTGTTTAATTTAATTAATCGTGTAAAATATATCGATGATACTTTCGATAGTTTTTGTAGTACTATTTTATTTTGTGTTTAATATGGTCATTTTCCTTGGCTTTATGGTATATAATACTTTCCATTCTTTACTTATATATCGAAGCTCCTTAATTTTAGCTCCATTTCGTTTTGAAAAATAATGTATTTGATATTTTAAATATAAAACGAAAGAGCTGTGTTATCTAACATACAGTATATCTTAACATTATGTGACTTTACACTTTTAAAACTTTTATATATTTTTATACAGTATACTGCGTTTAGCTGTATATCGTTTTAAACACATACTACAATTTAACATAAAATGACGAAAACTGACACAAGGTAATATACGCTTTTGACATAAAAGGAATAAACACACGTTTTAACATAAAAATGAATACACTTTAGCATAGATAGCTTAGCAAGGAAGGGAGAGGGATGAAGAAAAAATATAGTGTTAGAGTAGGAGACAGCCAAGCAGAGCTTTAATGTGCATAACTTGAACTTCTATTCACAGTCAGCGTTCAATAATAATAAAAATAAAAAATTGTAAATAAACTGCGAAAAAGCGAAAAACCAGAAACACACTATTTTAAGCGCAATCTGTTTTGCTCATAAATAAAAAGAAATTATTCGAATTTTAAGCAAAGTGTATCAAGTAACAGGATACAAAAAAGCGACATAATGAGCAAAAAAAAGCGTATTTTGTATATAAAAAATGCACAAAGCTAATAAGAGCGTACGTAGCATGAAATGTCGATAAAGCGAATAAAAGCGTATTTAGCATCCAAATTCTATAAAGCGAATGCAAAAAATATATTTAGCATAAAAATTGTATAAAGCGAATGCAAAAAATATATTTAGCATAAAAATTGCATAAAGCCAATACAAAAAAGTGTATTTAATATCAAACTTTTATAAAGCCAACACAAAAAAGCGGTTTTTTGCATCAAAATTTTATAAAGCCAACACAAAAAAACGCATTTAGCATCAAAATTCTAAAAAGCCAATTCCAAAAAGCGTATTTATCATTCAAAAATTTTAAAGCTAGCATAAACTAGCTAAAGCTAATAATATATAAGCCAGCCTTTATTTTTGCTCTCCCTTTAAATCCAGCGATTAAGTTGCTAAGGAGGAACATTTAGTTTGCATAACTAGTTTTCGGTAGTCTGCTATCAACCATTAGCATATTTAACGAATTTTAATAATTTTCAATATGTTTAATTGTCATTCCAAATATGAGTTTAAATAACACTTAATCCTGCATTTTAATATTTTTTATTTTCAGTCAAGGTTAAGAAATAATTTTTGCTGAAAGTCAATAAACGTGTTAAGCAATTATAGTTAATTCTCCCGTAGTGCAATTTCTAGGATTTTTTAATTATAAAATAATTCTCATTTTCCTATGCCATTATGACACTATTATTTATTTTACTTTAACAATCAGCAATAAATGCCGCAATATAGTTAAAACTTTAAAATGATTTCAAATGTTTGGAAACCCATAAGTCTCGAAAATCTTGAAATAGTCGTAGTTCAACGAAGAGTTCCCGATTTGGTTATTTCAGCTTTTTTCTTTCTCTGAAAGCTCTTTTCTTTCTTATCTTTCTCTGAACAAGAATAATATATTAAAAAGAAAAATGTTTGCTGTAATTAAATTCTAATTTTAGTTTTAGCATCATTTAGGGCATCAAACAACTTTATCGCTGGAAACTTCAACGGTATCAAAAACGCAAGCAGCGATAGCGAAAAAAAAAAAAAAGCTCAAAATGCAGCAGTTCTTCATTCAAAGCGGTTGCCCCCTCCTGTTGTTTTACTCACGTCTGTATCACGCATTTCTTGAGCGTCGTCGACGCCGGGAATTTCGGTTTTTCCTTGTGAGACGAAGTGGTAGTCGTAAATGTCGTCACTCAGCAGACATTTCTCTATTGAGAAGAACAATTATGACATGAAAAAAGAGGAAACGCAAAAACGAAGTGCATGTCTTGCTATGGTACTTCAAATCTGTCCATGGCTTCAAAAAGCGACAGAACGGGTCAGTAGCTTACCAGGTCTTTAAATGGGATTATATCGAAATTCACATTTATTGCAAAATTTTCGAATGGAATATTACAGGAATCGAGAATGACCATACAGTGAACTACTGATCCTAATTATATATAAAACAAACATAAAAAATTATCACAGTTAAAAACTGTGATAACGTATTATGATTATTCTATACATACTTTCTACGCAGTGCGTCGCATAAATTCAAGTAATCTTAACGTTAGCGCGCACCTTTTTTCGCTTTAGTGTACTTTTTCGGATTTTGCTGATCCTCTCGCTGTTATCCTCAGCTGCTCCTGAGTATTGGTAGGTACAAGTAAAAGAGAAGAAAAAGTGTTTTTCTGCATGTAGCAAATACAGGTTGAAAGTTGGATCAGAAAAAAGTGAGGGGAGAAAAGGTCTGACTAAGTGTCATTCTCCTTTGTGACGTCATACTTACATCGGTCAACCTCAATTCTTCAGCATCGTCGACATTGGGGATTTCGATTTTCCCTTGGGACACGAAATGGTAATCATAGATATCGTCACTGAGCAATAACAGTTCTGTGTATGCGTAACAAAATCGATTAGTGACAAGATTGAAAACGATTAATAATCATGTACATACATATCATTAATTTCTTACTAATTAATAAAAGTTCGTGTCGAGAGACAGTGGCGATTCAGTGTGCACTAAATTTCCTAAATACCAAGCTTAAAAATTTCTGTATGCGTCGCTATCGATTTCTGTTCAAACACTATATTCCAAAGGTTTCAAAAATGTTTATTGGTGCTCTAAGGGCGCAAGGACAACTAGGATTATACCACTTCAGGACTTACAGGTTTTCGAGGCATCCGAACTTCCTTGTATTAAGGGCTTAAAGCCCGAAGTACGGATCCGTGGAAAAGATCCACATGAGTTTGCTCTCTATTAGAATCAAACTATAATTGTTGCATTGTCGTATTTTTACAGGTTATCTGCAAAAATCTTCAATTTTTTTAGAAAAAAAAATTGGTTAAAAAATTCAAATTTAAGCATAATGAAGAATGTGAGACAGGAAAATAATTCTTCAGAATCTCAAGATCTGTATTTTGGAATATTTTCCCCATAAAAAGTGAGTATTAAATTAAAATAACTATTTATGAATATTACGAAAATCAGACATTCATATTAATTACATTAAAATATGAACTACATATTTAATCATGTCAAATATATATATACGCATAAGGATATGCATGAATACAATTTCATATAAATGCGTGTTAAAAATTGCAAAATACAAAATCCAATCGTTCACATAAAATCAAATAAACGGGGGAAAAATTTGCCCAATTTAAAATATTGCAAAATACAAAATTACGCCTGCATTTTTTTTTACGTTTTCAGAAGGACGCATATTCGTCATTTTATAGATTTATATGTTATGTAATAACCATTGAAATATAAAAGAACATAAGTCTTTTTAAAAAGTGAAAACTACTTTATATTTAAAAATATCTAGCAATAAGTGAGGTCAAACTACGAAAAAACAGTATTGTTAATAACTATACATTGCATATATCATAACATATCCTCATTTGGGTTTACTTTGCTCCACGCGGGGTAATTTTGCTCTAAAAGTGGTAGATCTATTACAGTGATTTTAATACATTCTTTTGTGACGTACGGTAACGATGACGCATTTTTATGTTGCGAGGGAAAGGGTCAACACGTCTGAAGGTGCCCGCTTCAAAAAGGTTTCTAGGCAGGTACTAGAATGGTTTAGAAAACTGTGCCTGTAAAGGGTTAAATACACTGACCTCAACTTTTACGTCACGGAGGGCCCTACTTAAAAACAGAGATGAATGTTGGTTAATTACAAATAATGAATTTTATTCTGATGATTGTGAATCAAGTATGAAATTGATCTAAGCTCATTTGTTGTACTTAACAAAATTGTAAATCGAGGTAAGATTGCTCCGAAAATAGGGTTACTTTGCTCCAGTGTTTGTTATAGAGCAAAGTATCCCCCCCTTTATTTTTTCCTGACTTAAAAATAAACCTTTTATGTTTTTTCTGTAACACTATAGAGGTACCTGTTTATGTTTTATTTTATTTGTATTCTGACCTTAGATCAAAATGCCAAAAGATTTATAAAAGAAAATTGGGAGCACAAAATTACAAAAACTACGACGAAGATAAATTATATCTCTGCTTTAATTTCATTCGTTCTGGCCAAATGAGTCGGAGAAAAGCTTCTCTGCACTTTAAAATGCCTAGAAGGACAAGTGAACTTAATAAAGTAATAAAAGTAAACTTATAAGTAAACTCGGAAATTGACACACTAAAAAACCCGGACCACCACCTGTTTTTTCAGAAGAGGAAGAGAACAACTTTGTAAGGTGCATAATATTAAAGTTGAGCTAATACGGTTTTCCGTTGACATCAAGTGACTTAAAATTTTTTATTCGCGATTATTTGAAACAAACGGGGCGAAAGATTCCTAGGTTCAAAACAGCAGTCATGATTTCATTTTATCATTTTTAAAGAGGCACCTAGAACTAATGCATTTTGCAGCCAATATTAAAAGAAATAGTGCTGCTATTACTATAAATGATTTAAAAGATTACATTGAAAATCCTTGGATGAAGAAACTGCAAGGGTTTCTGCGATGACTCAAAGTACAAAAGCTTGGGAATGACCAGATAATGCAGATGTCATCGATTACAAATGGTCAGATGTGATTAGAGGAATTAATCCGCCCCAGCTTTTCTTGTCTACTTCCTCAGAGAGGAAGGCAGTTTACAAAGACTCAGAACTTGATGTAGCGAGTTAAAATCACAATTTTTTAAAGACAATTTTATTTCAACTTTTCCTCTTTTGTTTGTTTTGGTTACCTATCGTCGATGTGCAATTGTGGAACTTGTTCCTAGTTTTATTTTAAGTTTAAAGAGTTGTTTATTGTATGTTATTTGCAATCATACTTCGTTTTTTAATTGTATTTTTTCTTTGTAAAAAGCAAAACATTATAAGATGTTTTATATCAAGTGGTAACTTTTTCTAATTTCTTCCAAGTGGGATAAGTTTTATTTACCATGTCAGTGCATACGGTCATAGGGGATATATTGCTCCCAGTAGTAAAAACATATGATTTTTCAAAGTTTCTAAAAAGTGGAGAAAAGTATCCCGACCCAGGCTTAATTTTTCTCCATTTTTCAATAAAGAAAGTTAAACACTTTTACTCGATTATACTATATCATATACATATTTTTGCGTTCGAGAAACCCTAAACTATGAGATTAATAGCTACTTAGAACTTTCATGTGCGGTATTCTAGATAAAACTCAAGTTTTCCGAGAGGATCCTAAAAATTGGAGCAAAGTAACCCCAAATGATAGTTCTAACATTTATCTTTTATCAAATAATTTTGATTTGAAATAGCATGCGTCCAGTATATTATAAAATTGAAATCCATGGTTGTCAAGATTTACTCCTCACAAATTTTATAATAAAATCCAAAATCACGTCATTTGTTTAATTTTCATTAAATATGTATTTTCTTTACTCTGGTTTATTTCCATAAATATGCAACTACGTTTTATCTATAGAAGCAGATTTTATATGTTGTTAAGAATATGTGTAAAACAAAATGCTAAGTTCGAGTCTGAAACCTGTAAAACAATATATTATCTCAAATTTAAATTCCGACAAATATTTTTGGCTTTTTAAATGAATTAAATTAATATGATTTTACTGGTTATATGATTCTAAACGTGAAATTTAAAGTTATTGAAATAATATAGCTGAAGGAAAATTCAAAATTTTTCATTTTACCTTTCAGGTCTGCAATACCACCGGACATCAGTTGGTAGAAGATATGGTAAGATCGTTCCAAAGTCTGTTGAGAGATCACACGAGCTTTCTCCAGCAGATCTGATGAGAAATGTTTGTTTAATTTCAAATTAAGGACAGGTATATATGGTAAGTCGCGTTCAAAATAATACTAATAAAAATACTAAAAAAATGTGTTTACATTTATAATTCCTTTATAACTAGAGTACGTGAATATATTCTTCTGAGATTACTCCGTTTATTACGGTATGTTTTCACTAAATTTCTTCTTAAAGAAGATACTTCAAATACACTGGTGTCCAAAATTAAGGTTACATTCAATGTTATTTCAATGGGAGAGGTACATATTTTGCTCTGTAACTTTCAATGTGCTTTATTTATAAAAAATCATTTTGCAGAAAATTAAAGAGTTGTAAACACTTAACAAATTACAAAAAGTCAAATGTTTTCAGGTATCTAATGAAAGAGAATCCACGATCAAAAATGGTACATAAATTAAAGGTAGAAAACAAAAATCAGTAAAAAACAGATTTAAGATATCATATTTGCTTATATAAGCATCAACGATCATTTTCTAATAATTTTGTTCATTTATGTGAGAAAAATGGTCATTCTAAATCTGTTTTTTATGAATTTTTGTTTTCTACCATCAATTTTTGTACCATTTTTGATAGTGGATTCTTCTTCATAGTGTATCTGAAAAAAGATGATTTAATTGTGATTGTGTTAAGTGTTTATAGCTCTTTAATTTTCTGTAAAATGATTTTTTATAAATAAAGCACGTCGAAAGTTACAGAGCAAAATATGTACTTCTCCCATTGAAATAACATTGAATATAATCTTAATTTTGAAGACGAATGCATATTTGCAACTGTGTTTAGACTCACTGCTTTGCATAGACCTAAAATATTATATATTGAATTTCCCTTTGTTAAACGATGAACATTAATAGAAAATAAAGGCGGAACGACTTCTTCTTGCATAGATAATTAGTAAAACATTAAATATATTAGATTTTTTCCTTATTTGTAATAAATTTTCTGCCTTGCTCTTATTTGTAAAAAATTTGCTATATTCTCCATGAGGAATATCCTTTTCCCATTTTAGTTATGTCCGAGTACACGAAAAGCCTTGGTATATCATTAGAATGATAATTTTATTCACACTTAAATAGAATTGGTATTCTGAAAGTAGCAAACACTTAATTTAATGATCTAGCGTATGTACAAAAAAAAGGAAGAAATTTAAGTCATATTTTTAAATTGGGTAAAAATTATACAATTTGAATATGGTTCAAAGCAATTGAAACGATTATTTATTGAAGACACACCAGAAATTGATTACTTAGTTTTTCAAAAAGTGCTTTTTTTGCTTTATGGAATAGCACTAGCGGACAGCAAATGATTTATTAAACTGAAGTCAACAACGGTTAAAAATTTAGAAGTTTTATTAAATCCAAGCATGTATAGGTAGTGACAAAATTTAAATTTCTTTTTATGAAGTCTTTCTTTATTAAATTTTCCATTGAAATTTCTATGGAAATACTGATCTTAGAATTGAACATTTTGTATTAATTAAATTTTATAACCTTTGCAATAAATTGTAAACTTAAAGACCAGATTAACTATGTTAATTTCGTAAGGGTTTATTTACCTAATTACTTAGTGAAACAACTTTAACTATTTATCAAATTAACTTACAAGTCTCAATATCAGCACCGGCCAATTTTCCCATCGGACCGAAATGGATACGGATGAATTTACCCTATAGGAGGTGAAAGATCAAATTTGTTAATTTCAAATCACTTTGATAACGTAATTAAAATGCTATGATACTGGTTCTCTAAACAAGCAAACGGAGAATGATAACGTTTAATAAAGCTTTACATGTTAACTATTATTAAAAAAGTAATTGTCTTAGATATTTGTATTTGGAATTTATTAATAATCATAAAATGTAACGAAATATCCATGTCAAGAGTATTCTTTCGCCTATTATGCATTTCAGTTATACTGTAACTCTTTATATTTATATTGCATAGTTATAAAACGTTTCTTCTCAAATAAATTCAATCACAAATAAAGAATATAATTTGACGGCAATTTAAAAGCCCATAAAAATTTAAAAAGTCAGTTATAAGATATTATTAACATGCAGTTAACTTTTGTGGTGCTCTATGCGAATGTTAGTAAAGTATTTTAAAAATGTATGTGACGGTAATTTAAAAGCCTATGGAAATTTAAAAAGTAATTTCTATGATATTACTCAAATACAGTTAACTTATATGGTGCTCTATGCGAATGTTAGTAAAGTATTTTAAAAATATATGTGAAAAAGTGACCTTTATTTTTTTGAAGTTACAAATAAGAGAAGTCATACTTACGAAACGAGAGGAGTTGTCATTACGCACTGTCTTGGCGTTACCGAAAGCCTCTAGTACAGGGTTAGTCTGGACGACTTGATCCTCTAGAGTTGCCTATAGAACAAAGTAGGAAAGTATTAACTTCTAAAACCATTTAGCTTAAAGTTTAACAAATTTTTGTGGTTAATCTCCCTTCACACTTTATTTATTGGGCGTTTTCTTTGCCTTCAACTGACTTTAAAAATTTGAGGAATTTTGCTACTGAGTTATCGGATTGATCATCTTTGTTAACATGGTAAAATTTCTATATGTACCATTTAACTTACGAAAGAAACAATTTTAGATTATCTCCATTTAAAAAGTCCCCTGTTTACTTATACATAGATTAAAAAATGTATTAGTGAAGTTACCATTTCAATTTCTTTGTTTGTGTTATACTCATAATCAATGTATTTCTAAGGAAACTAATTTTGAAAATTATATGATTCGTCTGTTGCAATTTTAAAAACATGCTTAGGTTGCTATATTAAAATCAAATATTTTCTGTCAAATAAACGTCGCTAGATTTTGGTAATGGATATTTTCTTCAATTTCATTTCTTAGATAAATAGGAAAGTTTTCTCTGGATAAATTTAGGCATTTAAAACTGAAGCATTGAATTTATTCCAACGTCATCGATGCCTTCCTTTTCTTAAATAACTTTTATGCCATGATGTTAGAATATATATTTTAAAACCACGTGCAATGATCAGCTTCCTTTTCTTGCTAACTTATCAGTCACCATGGTTTACGCACCCTCATATAGATATATCGTTTGCTTCATTCCACCCTATCAAAGCGTACACTCATCCTATTTTCCCTAAACTTAGCCCTTTTCCACACTTACACCTTGCTATTCATTAACAATCAAGTCAAAAGTATGTACTTCATATCCTGTCACGTTAAACAAATCATCCGCCCATTACACTTTGGTACATTATGGCGTGAAGCAATTACTCAGAGCTAAATTTCCACTGGCATGCCAGCACCATCAGAAAAGCTCTGTGTAATTTAGCTCAGATCAGAGGTTATATAGTAATGCCGTGGGATCTTTTAAATTGATTTAGGTAGTAGTGATCTGCGTTACTAACTAGAATTTCACACAACTTAAATTATGTAGGAAATAAATTTAGCACATCAATGGCGTATCCTTAAGTTTAGTATGGCTTACTTAAATAATTTAATGGCCAAAACATACATAAATAAAACATTTAAAGAATTATCATAATCTCTATTTTAAAATTATTAATTGCTTAATTAGTTGTAAAATTATTAATTGCTTTTTAATTTTTTGGTGAAAGGATATTATAAAGATGTACCTTCTTTTCCTTGGGGGCGGCTTCGACTTTACCAGCCTTGGGTGTCACAGCGCCGACATTGGCGTAATACGCAATTACTTTCTTCGTGTTCTCAGTCTTTCCGGCTCCGGACTCACCGCTGTAAAAGAATAATGTAAAATTCATATCGGATAACAAAGAGTTAAAAACGGGCACAAATTTTCATAGCAATCGGGGCGCTATTGAGAGCTTGAAGGTGGGCTAATTCGTTTACTGAACGTTCCTGCCTATCAATATATATATATATATAGAGTCATTGTTATCCCCCCAGTCGATCAACCATTCTCCCCACCTCTACTCAAGAATAGTCCGTTCGCGGAAAATTGACCGCTGGTCCCGTTAGAATTCACAGCAGCTGACATCACTAACGGATTGGTTCATTACAGTAGAGAGAAGGGTGTAATTTCATAACTGTTTTTTTCACGCAGACAAACGTGCGCGAAAAACCAGTTATGAAATGATGCCCTTCCCTCTACTGTAATGAACCAACCCGTTTGTGACGTCAGCTCCCGTGAATTCTAAAGGGACCAGCGGTCAATTTTCCGCAAACGGACTATATTACTACTGCCCTAGAAAATCATTTTTATTCTTATACAATGCACGTGTTTTTTTCTTCAAATATACAAATTTGCATATAATGTAACTGAGCAAAAATGAAATCTTTACACCAGGGTTGTCTAACGTACGGGCCGAAGTCACAATCCAGCCCGTCGACAACTGTTTGAAATGAAAAAAATCCAAAACAATGATTTTAGATTTTTCTTTAGAAATCGAGAAAAACCGCATGGGTGATTTCTTCCCATATTGCGATTGATGTGATACACTGCACAAAAATAATAGATAAATAAAGGACAATACGGTCGCAGTTAGAAATGACATAATTTAATGTCGTGACAGCTGTTTCAGTAGCTTCTTGATACTTTTTTCAAACAAAATATACAAACCAAAAAAACTGTTGATTGGTAATGCTTGTCAAGGTTGCCACTATACGAGTTACAAGTTATGCTTCGGAGAAAAATAACCGTTTTTCACTGGGATAGGAGAAACATCTCTGGATACAACGCCGATCCACGAGACGGCGGAAATGTTCAGAAAAGTAGTCAAAATTAAACTGATGAGGATTTTAAATACAGTTAATGGGGCAACAGTTTTTTGTAGCATTCCGCAAAAAATATGCTTTCACTAGGATCGTTGATAGCTCCATTGCCCATTTGAAATATGTGGAAGGCTTCGAAGAAATGAAGGTCCGACGGAAAGTGAACTCGTTCAATGCTTCGGGCATTATGGAAGGAGAAATGGTGGCTTTGATTCCATGATGCCCGAATTATTGAACTCGTTCACTTTCCGTCGGACCTTCATTTCTTCGAAGCCTTCTACATATTTCAAATGGGCAATGGAGCTATCAGCGATCCGAGTGAGAGCATACTTTTCCCGGAATGCTACAAAAAACCGTTCCCCATTATTTAAAATCTTCATCAGTTTAAGTTTGACTGTTTTTCTGAACATTTCCGCCGTCTCGTGGATCGGCGTTGTATCCAAAGACGTTTTTCCTATCCCAATGAAAACCGGTTATTTTTCTCCGAAGCATAACTTGTAACTCGTATAGTGGCAATAATGACCAGCACCAATCAACAGTTTGTTTGGTTTGTAAATGTATTTCGTTTGAAAAAAGTATGAAGAAGCTATTGAAAAAGCTGTTAAGGCATTAAATTATGCAATTTCCAACTGCAAAAGTATTATGTTTTATTTATCCATTCCTTCCACTATCTTAAGTTAACAAATAAATAACCGGAAATAAATGAACGGATACTTTTTGTTTACGAATCTTGCTGAAGTTGCTGGCCAACAAAATCTTTGAGAATTTTTTAAGTGGCCAGCTTCCCATAAAGGTTTTTTTACAGCATTTAAAAATATGCATATAAAATTTTTATTTGAATTTTTTAGCTTTGTTTTAAATATGAATACAACTAAAGCAGATTTAAAACGATAAAGATATTAAATGTATTATATTTGAACATAGAGCATTATGTTTCGTAATGTAAAATTTGTATATTTATATCCACAGCATTTTATTTGCGTCAGTTACTATTAGCGCTTACGTTTCTTATGTTACTATCAGCACTTACATTTCTTATGTTACTATTAGCAATGACATTACTTGATTTACTATTATTATTTGTATTACTGATGTCACTTGCATATTTATTGACTTCTTTTGTTCAAAAATGTTACGCATTTATTTATATTTTTAACAAATTAAGTGTCTACATTTCTTTCAACTTTATAAGAAACTTGCATTCATTCTCTTATTCTAATTTAACAAACCATATTTACTTACGTAATAAGCATAGACTGGTTCTCACGATCTGAAATAATAAACACCATAGTTAGTCCACAATTACTTAAAAAAAACAAAGACAATGAGATATTTTGTTTCATATTTATCACATTTACCTATTTTTGTAGTTCTATTGTGACTAAATGCAAGAAAAATTTATATTCCACTTTATTAACTGAATAGTTACTGAAGTAAAAATCTAATGTACATTTCTCGAGATTAAAATCGCCACACCAAGTAAAATAGAACCCTCCAGAGTGAAACACATTCGACGTTCAGCAGCGTAATGAGAAACGGGATCCGGTCACTTCTTTTAAAATTAACAAAATGAACGTCTTATCAAAAAATTCTTATGTTTTATACCTTTTTCTGCTCAGTGCCGTAAAAGTTCTGTCTGATAATATATTTGAAGGAAAGTAATGGGGCTACTACTTTCAACTATTATAGCTTTTTAAATTCCTTTCTAAAAATGCTGATTTTAACTTTTAGTTGAAATAGCTGTTCCATGAAATTTAAAAAAATTGGAAATTTAATAAATTTTGAAATGATGGATCGAAATTAATAGATGTATATATACATTATACAATATCATATTGATAAAATTATAAAAATAGAGAGAAAAAATATAGATTAAAATATTTGAAGCAATAGCACTAATTGCTTCAAATATTTAAATCTATATTCTTCCACTCTATTTTTATAATTTTATCAGTATGACGATATTGCATAATGTGGTGTTAATGTATTCACTTGTGAAGATTAATCGCCAAATGAACTATATACTTTATTATTATCACTATTTGGTATTAACTTATAAAGAATTATTTGTTTAATTTTTATTATAATATAGATACAATAATATATTTATGTGATGCATACATTTATATTCTTTGAAATTGTAGCCTATTTTCTTATGATTTTAATTCATTTTTACGATAGTCCATCCCCTACTAAGTACTTAGTTTATTCTTCTAATTCGTCAAAACCTTTCTTAATTTTTTATAAATTGCATTTTTTAAATCAGCGTTGAAATAAATAAATTTGCTTGTGTTATTTCGATATATTTTTTCTATATATTATGAAACAGTTTTTTTTATTGAATAAAATTTTGACTAAAATAACCTATCCCTTAATTTAATCGTATAAGTTCTTTATTTTGGAAAAAGGCCTGGCAGCAATTTATGGCTATACTCTCTTGCTCTCTTACTAAGGCTCCTTTTTCTCTTACTTAGTCTCCTTTCTTTATTCTCCTCCATTTATAGCCTATCTGTTAGAAGAAATGTATATAACTCTATAGTTTATACTAATAGAAGATCTATAATGTATATTAATAGACGCCGTGAAAGTCTTCGTGAATGTAAATCTATATTTCTTTGCCCTATTTTTGTATGAGATAAAAGGATTTCCATAACGTTCAATATTTATACTAAACGCACATAAGTAAATGAGCAAAAAATCATTAAAATATATAAAATTGCTTTATAATTTATTGTAATTATTTTTAATAGCACATCGAAATGGTTAACCTTATTTTCCATAGCTTAATAATAATCAGTAGATTGATTAATATTTATTAGGTAAGCCGTTTTACATCATAAGTGTTTTATATTCTGTTGGTGTAAAACATTCGCTCATTGTATTTATTTGTTGTTCTTGTGTATAGAGTTACATGCTCGGAAATTTAAAAAACTCCCTCTCTTATTTTTTCCCCTGCTCCCAAGTAAATGACCTATATTTTTGCCAAATGCTTTACTGGAAGCTGATAAAGCTATCCAGAAGAAGAAGTATCTCATTGCCAAGCAATGTTCTTTCTTTTCTAACTTCTGTCCCATTCTAGTACATGCCGGAAGGCAAAAAACGAACCATGGTTGTAGGGTATTGAGTCCAACGGGACAATAAAAAACTCGTCCTTGGCTCCGTACCAAAAATGGGATAAGAATAGACTGTCTCAGAAAATAAGCCGTTCTCTTGGCTGAGCATCCTGCATTCTTGAATCCACCGTAAAAGGCTTTGTGATTGAGAAAGACAGACGATATGGTGGCCCCATTCTATTCGAAAAAGAAAAACTCGCCCCCCACCTCTCTCTCTATTTCTTATATTCACTTCCGCCTTTTGTACTGCATGCGTGGGTGACCAAAGTGCCTCTGATCACCGAATAGTCTTACACATTTTTTTCTTGCACCTGTTTCGCTAACGAAGTATTTACGAATGTGTAAGACTTTTGAATACACCACTCGTCATGATGACAACACCTTAGCGCCCTTTTCTCTCTCTCTCCATCACTCTCTCTAAATAACACATTTACCTTGTAGTTAGAAAACGTCTACTCTTCCAAAACAAATGTATATCCTAGAGTTATTTCTGCACAGGATTTTCAATGTATGGTACATTTTTTTTCACACACACTCTCACTATACGTACCTCTACACTACCGTAGTACTTTAAATTTTGCGAAATCTCCCAATAACCGATAAATCCATAAATTTTCATAAAGCCTGATGGCTGTTGATGCCGTAACAAAAACGGCAGCTTTCTACTCTCTTCCATTTCTAATCATACATCATCATCATTAACATCATCATCATTATCTTTCCACATAAGGAATATCATCGCCATTACCTTACTTGCTTTCAGCTCATATATGTTGCTCATTTTGTGTGAGATATAACATTCTTCTTTGGTTTAATAAATTATTATTATTATTATTATTATTATTATAACAAATACAATAAGAGTTCAGTAGATTTTAAAAGGTTGGTAATATCGAAAGGAGTTCTTATATATTATATTTCCTTCAATGTCGTTTAAGAGACTAGGTTATACGTTGAAAATGTTAGCTTAAATCTAAACTGAAGTTAAATATACTTATAACATTTGCAAATTAACATTTTGTGGCTCGAATTGTTAAAACATTGAAAAATGTATTAGAGAACCTAAATCTAATTAATTTAAAATTTTAAAATTTATTGTAATTTTCTAAGTGAGCCGAATTTTAATTCTAAAACATTTTTCCAAGATATTAAATAGTTTGTACAAAAAAATACGGGAAAAATATGAAAATAGCACAGAAGCTTTCACATGCGTCAAAAGCAGTCCTTCATCAGAAATGAAGAAAGACTAGTACTGGCGTACCAGAAAGCTAGAATGCTCTATTTGTTTTTATATTTTACTAGTGTTTAACCTTTTCCCATATAATTTATTTCCTGGTGCTTTGTATTTCACTTCAACTAAATAATTTAACCACCAGTTTAGTAATGTCTACTTTACAATTCTTTTTATAACAACGACTCTATGCTAGCGTCTTGTTTACTGAATATTGTAAAAGCATATGAGTCCTAAGTTCTAAACAACTTTGTAACATTTGTCTATAAATGCAACGTCAATGCGAACATCAGTTCATATTTTCTGTAGTTACAACTGATTATTTTGATCAATTACTGATCATTTTGATCAATTGCTGATCGTTTTGATCAACTACTGATCATTTTGATCAATTACTGATCATTTTGTTTGCTATTGATTCTGAACACTGATGTTTGGTAGATTTCAGATCATTGTTTAAATAAATGATCCTTTACCGCCTCTTTCTGAAGCCTATGTCTTCATAAGACCATCAATTTAAAGTGCCATAAACGCATCTATCTATTCTTTTCATCATATTAACATCTATTCATTTCAAAAATAATAAAATTTTCTACCTCGGGCAGCATGACCTTTGTTAGATCCTACAGTCTTTACCCATTACTGCCCAGGCAAATCAATTTAATACTACTATAATATATAAAAATGTAATGTATCAGAAACTGTAATTGATTCTCCTAAATAAAGTTTGTATTGCATTGTATTTCTACTTACTTGCCAACATAGCTGAATAAGCACCATCAGAAATAGCAAACAAATGGGGTGGCACCTCAGTACGCCTCTTGCCCTTAAAGACCTGCACTACTCTGTTGGTATAGATGGGGTAACGTTTGTAAGGGTTTACAGCAATACAGAAGAGGCCAGAGTAGGTCTGAAATGAAAGGATAAAATGAAAACTTCATGTCTTTACAAGAATAAATTGCTGTTAAAAGTGATTGAATATAAAAACACCGTATTAAATTAGGCTCCACATCAGCCACAATTTAGTGAAAACATAAATTATTATAATAATATGCTTATCATTACATGTGTTCTAATATTTCCTCCTGCGAGCACAATGACAACCTTATTTTTCTGTGGGAAAGGATTTTGTCTCAAACATGATAAAGTCCGTTTTCTATACAAAAGGAGGAGGAGGAGGAGGATTGTGCAAGGGTTTCATTGGGAAGGGTGGCCGCCGGAGGCGGCGCTGTAATCCCAGACAGGACGCTTGAACAGCGTAATATACAAAAGGATTTTAGTGTATTTGAGACAAAGTCACCAGTTGTAAAACAACAAAAAATCTTAATAGTTGTGAACTCATTTTTGTCATTGTAAGTAATACTCTCTCTCTCCCTCCCTCCCCAAAATAGTGATTGATAAAAATTGTGATTATTAATGAAAATAAATTTACTCTAAAAATGTAACCATGTACTTTTTTCAGATTGTGTAACTTGATTTTAAAGTCGGTTATTGCACAAACTATTTCTGCGATTCAATTGCTATAAACGTAATTTACGAGATAACACAACAGCCTTTATTCTTAATATATAAAATATAATATATTCAAACGGATTCTATTAATTAAAACACTATGTAAGCTTCCATACATATTATTAAAGGGGAAATGGGGGTCACGAACGTTCATGTGATTTTTCGCCAGAAGTTGTCTACATTCTTAGTCTTTTCTCTGCGTTTTGCCTATGCGGTTCTTGATTATGCATTTGAAACCACGCATATGGACTATAATATTATAATTTTTGAGAACGTCTTACTTTTATTTCTTAGTTTCTGCCCCCTTCATATTTTCCTTTCTGAGAATTTTTACTTTATTTTTACTGGACAGTCGAAACGGAGTAAAAGGACGGTTGAAGCCTAAGCTGCATTTTATGTCCAGTTTATGAGCTCAGTTTTTAAGAACTACCAATAAACATTTCTCTGCTTCGAATAATTACAACCCTTCCATTCATGATATTGCCCAATGATTTAACAGCTAGAGATTGATGGATAACAGTTTTTATACCTACGTTTAAGTTCAAACTAGAGCTTTCGTTTGTACAAAATAAAAAGCTCTAGTTGGAGCTTAAACGTGGGTTTCAAAACTGTTAGCCTTTAATCCCCACGAAACAATTACAAAAACATTCGCCCTTGTTTTCAGGTAATAAGCAATTGGCAATTGCGTGAACCTTATGAAGGGTAATAATACCTTACAAACAGCCAGTGGCGTAGGCAGAAAGTTCATAAGGGAGAGGTATAGGCTTAATGGGAGGGATTACAGAGCTACAACTTATGTATTTCTATGTTAAATATACAAAATTTCATTGCGATAGTGGTTACAACACCCCAAACCGCCCCCTGGCTACTCCTCTGCAAACAACTAGTAACTGAATTATAGAATTCCGATTTTTTGAAAGAGAATTTTTGAAACTATATTTACTTTGCACTAGACTGTAAAATGTGTATGGATATATTATTGTTACGAAATACTGTGTAATATATAATTTATTACATATTAATGCATGTTGATATATCATTAAATTCCAGTTATATAATTAGTGGTACATACCACTAATTACATCCACTCTAGTGCATATGAGACAAACTTTTTGCTGAAAAAGTACCGATACAGAATTTCCTCCGTTTCCCCAGTTCATATACTTTGGAATAGCAGCATGCTATTCACGTTTAAAGTCAAGTTTTAGAGCTTTACCAATAACTGTAAATGTAAGAAATGTAAAATGTGTAATTTTAATCTATTGTGTGGTCAAAAGCACGAATCCGAAATAATAATATACAGATTTTATATTAACAAAGGAAGTTTGTTAGAACGGGGTGTTCTCTCTATATACACCTGCATCTAACATTCGTTGAATACTCAAATCGAAGTGTTACGAAAAAGAAAAAAAAAAAAAAAGCATCGCAGCATTCCCACATGAAAGCAAAAATTTATCAGTACTGTTCATTTATTATTGTTATAATTTATTATATTTTATTAGTCGTGGGAAAGGCATAAAATATTCCTAAATTTAAAAGTAAAGAGAACATTCAATCTTTTATATATATGTATATATATTTAGGTGTTAATCACATTTTGTGACGATTCACAAGCATAATAATTATAGTTATAAGTAATATATTACCGATATTTTAAACGAATTTTTATTTCAACATATATTTTCCTGACAAATTTAAAGCATTGGGTTTTTTTAAATCTTTTTTATTATATCATTATATATTATAAGGAACAATAGGTGAGATCAAAGTTGCATAAAACTGAACATTTAAAAATAAACCTTAAAGTCTGTATGAGAAAAACAATGTTAAAATTATTTTATTGATTTCAGTTTCTAAAACTCAATTTTTAAAAAAATTTACTTACGGAAAATTTTAAAAATTAAGGAAATATTTTTCTATTTTGCCAATTTTTTCAATAAATAAAGTTTACCTTTACATAAGAGTATTAAATTTCAAAATGTACTATAGAGTTCTCTCTTGTTTTAACGAACCTTCAATTTACGGACTTCTACGAACTATTGTTGGTGCAGAAAAATAACCCACAGAAATCAAATGTTAATTCCAGTTCACAAACTTTCGAGTTCACAAGCTTTTTTTGGTGGGCCCTGTGAGTTCGTTAAATCTAGAGCCTATTGCAGTTTTAATTGTAATTTATGAGTCCTAATTTTTTCGTTTCGAAAATTAGAATTTTTAGGAAGTTATGTAAATTACTTCATGTAAGCTAACATGAAATACTTAGAAATTACACACTTAAATTTACCTTATTTAATGTTAATGTAACATACATGTATATGTCTACTCGCTCGTTCTTTTGCAGGGAGGGCAGTGGGAAGGGTGGCCGCCGAAGGTGACAGCGCTGTAATCCCAGTATATGTCTACTCAGAGTCCATATTCTGTATTCTATTTCCAATTGCTCATAAATCAAGTAATTGGTTTCAGTTTGTATATATATATGTGTGTGTGTGTGTGTTATTTTTCCCAAGAGGAACTGCTTATATTAATATAAACAAGATTTAAGAATAGCATAGCATACTCTTTTGTCAAATTTGTACTAAAACTAAGAATTTTAGGAAGACTATACATTCTTTTTATGTGTGTGTGTATCTTTTGCGTCAATTTAATTAGTTTATATAATTTTATACCATCATTGCCACGAAAAGTTAGCTTATTGTAAAGAAATAATGAACTGGCGTATGGTTTTCTACCTCAGATATTGCTTTTCAAAAATATATAATCATTTTGTGTGCATACTGTTATTAATACTTTGTATTGCTTCCAACGTTTCAATTTTCTTCGAAAAAATTAGACAATATCAACTCAGAAATACATCACTTCTCCTCTTATTACTCATTAAACTTATTATTTTCATTATAATATGTATTTTGATAAAAACAACAGACCTTTTCGTTAAAAGAAAAGGTTGAAACTCTCCCTCATTGCCGCTTTATTGGCTGTATTAATTATTACTAATAAATTTCATTTTTGATTAGCTATTTCTTATTACTAATTAATTACGTTGATAGAAGTAAACTACTTACGTAAATCAGTTTCGCGTAGTATCTTTCCTTCAAGTTGTGAAGAACGCTAGCGTCATTCAAATAGGTTAAGTTGGACATGTCATCAGCCTTCTCGTATTTGGGAGGATTTACTTGTTGAAGTAAGTCCTTTTTCACTTGTCGGGCCTAAACCAAATAAAAAGTAGCAATACTTAAAAACATGTCACTCAAATAATCCTCAATAATTTACTCTTCAATAGGCAAGTTACAAATAAAAAATAAAACCCTATGTTAGTCCATTTTTTCCAATTTTTATCAAAATGCATCATAGAAAATGTGTGTAAATAAATTATTTCGTGATCACTTTTTTATTTTGTAATTGAGTTAATTACTTGTAATATTAATTATGCGCCGAATGTTTTAATTATTTGTTAGATTAATTAGTGAGTTATCTTTTGTTCAATAAATCTTCCACAAAAATATGAGACCAAAGTGATAAAGTTCTGTGATGGTAATATCTTTTATAATGCCATTATTTTTTCATGTACGTTTATTTTTTATATTTATGCATATATTTTACGATGATATTCAGGAACTATAATTGATAATAATATAATGACTGTCAAAATTGGCCCTTTTGAACAAAATCAAAAATTAATTATTTCTAAAATTAAAATCCAATCCGGGAGTTCCATTTTGTATGAAAAAAAAAATAGATTTTTAAAGATTTAAGAAACGCTTTAGAGGTAAAGAATCTTCAGTTCAAAAAGTCAAACAAGCAAACTATGAATAGTAGAAAAATTATTTAGTTTTCCTCAAATCAAAATTAATTAATTTAAAATGAACATGGTAGTTAATTATTTTGAACATGGTAGTTAATTATTTTCTTTTATTCTTGCTTAATATTTTTGTTCTATTTTTCTGAAAAGGCGCATTAAGAAACTCTTTTTCATACCCAGTTACTTTATTAATTAAATAGATAATTAAATTGCACTTTACATTTCGTATCTTTGGCAGCAGCTTCAGCCCAAATAATTTAATATCTTACCATACTTAATATTTTACAGTTAATCGATTTACATTTCATGCTTTAATTCAAAACAAGAGCATTAAAAAAATCCATGTTGTGAATTTATCAAATGTCTTGAAACATGCAAACTCGTTATTAATCTTGAAACTTAAGTTATCTGTCGGGACATCCAATGGTTAACTCCGATTCCTTAATGACATATAATAAACTTTATTAAGCAGCATTGGAAACATCCGTTTAAAGTCCTTAAGCTGGGTATACCGATTTTTTAAAACCCGCTTACAAACAATTTTAACATTTGGATAACTTTCAAATTATTCACATTGCCACACAGAATATATATATATATAAAGAGAGAGATGGGTATTCATAAATCGTTTACCTCAATGCCAGGCTTATCAAATTCGACGGTGCAAATTTCTCCTTGAGTGCTTTTGATGAGACCCAAGAGATACCCGTCCTTCTCATCAACAACCCAGACCATTTTCTTGCCATCGTATGGTTTTGTTTGATCTTTACGCTTCTGTTCCATAGAAACGTAAAGAAATTCAGTGGGATCCGGATCCTCTGCCATCGCTGTAGTTGTTGATTGCTTTTCGGTTTGACTAACGAGCGCTCAACACACTTCTTCGGCACACAAGCTTTGTCAGAACAGCCTTTAAAAAAACAATTATTAATATACAATACACATGTAACATTCAAATTAATCTATATGTTTAAAATACCTGTGTTATACATGGCTACTTTAGTTTTTTATTAATTATTCATTGATATATCTATTTATCTTTATACTTTTCGCTGTACAGATTAACAAAATTCACGTATCTGTAAGGACCTCCGTAGCGAAAGTATGAATTAATTTTATTTAAGCTGATCATTAATTAATAATGAATAAGAAATATTAAAATGCTTATACGAAGTGTCTTTCGGAAATAAAAACTTGCTAACCCCACTATATTGATAATAACCAAACTATAACTAAGCATACTGCAATATGAAGTCTAAAAGCGCATTTATAATTCAAGAGGAAGGTCATTAAATTGAAATCTTTAAAACGTAAATCTATATACTATATATTAATTGAACATATCTTAACCATAGATATGTTCAACTCTAGTTTTAAAAAGGTCTGGTGGGTATTTTAAAAACTGCAGCTCCACGTTAAAACTACCCAAATTATTTTAAAGTTCCTTGAGGTTTACGAGGTTCTGAAACTAGCAATTCACACGAGAGGGTGCTGAGAAGGAGCACCTGATGGTTTGAAGTGCACTATAGAAAGATAAATGACACGGAAATTGAGTGTCGTAAGCAACTCCTTTCTCCGTAAAAAAATGCTAAAATAGCCTCATTCTACTGAGATGTATTGAAATACGATTGCGGTCATAATTCAATGCAAGTAAATGCATTCTGTTATTAATTATTACAAAAATAAATTTAATTAGTTAATTTACTGAAAAATATAAACCACTTTAGATAGGATAAAAAAAGCAATAATAGTGTCAACGAATTGACAAAAAAAATCATTATTAGAATTTCAATATCTCCAGGAAAAAGGTAAGTCGAACTTTTTCATCTTTAAGTTTCTCGTGAAATTTATGGCCTTTACCACTTTTTGACATTCATGTTTCATATGCAAAATGCTTTTAAAATAAATATTTGAAACATTTATTTTTTTTAAATGATGTAATGTGGTTTAAATAGTCTGATTTATCACATCTTTCCTATTCTCTTTTTTTCCTTTATAAGATTCCCTTCTAGTAATAAAGTCAGGTAAAGGCATAAGGAATTACTAGCATATGATATCATGTTCACCACTTATAAATTTGTTTTAAGAATTAGCATTTTCAGTCTGCAAGCTATTTAACTTTGGAATAACCTTCATTAATTCTTTGAAACCTGCCCTCTATACCTGGCATTACAACAACATAAAACTTTGGATAAATTTATCTTATTTTCTTGTGAATTAGGCAATATCAATATTTTTATTATTCTGCTATAATCCTCTGTTTTTTCATTCCTTGAAACTTAATTTTATTTTTAGTATCTATTCACATAAAATTGGGCAATTTGCAATTTTTATACTTAATGCATAAATACTAGGTTAACTTAAAAATATAGTAATTGTTTTGAATATATTAACCATATATACAGTAAACTTATAAATAAGTAAGGAATAAGGATTTTATATTCTTTGATATGAACACATTAACCTTATTTCAAATATTACAATATCATCAATATTCATCTCACAAGTATGAATATTAAAATTATGCATTACAAAGCATAAATATGTAATTGTAAGTTACGTTATTGAAACTATTTATTACTTAGAATAAAATTTTGAAACATTCAAATAATTCAATATAATTTAGAAATCAAAATTTTACAAAATACATTTTCAAGCAAAATGAGAAGATTTTCGTTAACCGTTAAGTAAATGAAAAGCATTCAATTGTTAACTTACGGACTGATGAGAATATCAAACAAATTAGGAAGGGTGAAAACTAATCGAGAATATTAAAAACTAACTACATTTAGTAGTACGTGAGGTAGGTAAGATTGGTTTAAATACATGGAAGGTGGGAAATCAGGCAGGGAAGAATTGAGTGAGGAATGTTATGAAGGTAAGGCAATGACTAACACACGTGAAATAAGGATTTATTAAACGACATAACAAAGACGTGCTAGGCGAAATAACACACGGAAGAGCCGGAGGTAATCCAGCGGTGCAAGGAAAGTAGAAACACCAATTCCAAAACGGCTTGGTTTCAACGCATATCCACACTGCGGGAAAAACCTATAGTACCAATTCACAAAAACAGACAACACAGACCGTCTGTGAACACTTACGTTTGAAAGCTATTCTGTGCCAACAGCAATGGCGTCTGACTCTTTTAAACCTATGCTATCGGGTATCTCAAATCGTGGTTTGGGGTTGTCGTAAATCGAAAGCCATTCTACGATTGGTCGATCCGGGCTAAAAGGCGATGGGGAGGGTGAACTTCAACGGATTCCCTAAACAGCACGACTAGCTTACCGAAGAACAAATAAAGATGGCGGAAAAGAAAAGGGGAGGCATAAAAAGAAGAGAAGAGAAAAGGAGGCAGTCATGACGTACTTAGGCTTCACGTTCCATTTTTGGGTCAGAGGTACGAAAGCCACTCGCGGAATCTGCTTCCAGCCACTTTTCTCTTCCCCTGCTCTATTTCTGTGGTTGCCACTGCCGCCGGTCGCCATTCGGAAAAGGGGAGGACTAAAAATACGAGATGCTCCCTTCTTCAACCTTTTTACTGTTTTCTCCATTCCTGCCTTTCTTTCTCTCCGTTTCTGCGATGACTCTTGAGGAACACCTTATTCATGAAAAGACACTTTGTGTTACCTCTTCCGATGATGCAGTCTAAACTTGACGACGGAAATTAAAAAGAAGGAACAAGTTATGTTTGATACGATGAACACAGGGACGTAATAACGATTTCGAACCGCTTTTGACGGACTCGTGCAAATGACTCAATTTTTTAAAACAAACTCTATATTTTTGCTTTCGCTAGAATTTTGTCAATCAAATTTTGAAACTAAGAAAGTCATGAACGTCGTAGTATAGAGGGTTTGTTTTTTTTTCGAAAAACTTGCGCATCTACAAAATGAAAAGTACATTTAACTTCACCTTTTTTCTTTGAAAGGATAAAAAACGTCTCAAAATATGCACAGATTCAGTAACGTAGCAATTCAAAATTCATGATGGGGCCATGCACGCAGCCACGGGGAGGCTTAGTGGATTAGAGCCTCTCCCATAGGTCTGTTGAAGCGCCCTTTCAGACCTCATGGGCCCTCATTAACTTTATTTTGCCTCATTGACCTCATGCTCTCTTCTTGCAGTAAGCACCCCTCCCACCCCGAGTAAAAGACTGGTTGTGCCTCTGGATTGGGCTCAGATATTTATGGGGGCTCAAGTGGCTTTAAAGAAGAGTATGTAATGAGGCCTCAGAAAAAATAATGTGCTTTGATATCTAATGGGGGATCTTGAACTTCCTGAGCCACCCCTCTTTTTTCCCTATGCCCCTGTAGAAATCGCAATCTTTTCAAACTGCACCATCACTCATTCAAGCTCTCAATAAAATTTTATCTTCTCATCATCGTCATATTCAACCATCCATTGCAGGATAATGATCTCTCCAAGTTCACGAAAATATTCGCTACGCTGTACAGGAGAACTGGTGAGTTCTTCATCCCTCCAGTTTCGTCCTCCTGTCCATAATTCAAATATTACATTTTTCTCAAAGGCGGGAAGTTTCCAGTCTAGATTAACTTGGGAGGAAAATAGGACTCTAGGTTACTGGACTGGCCAGAGAGTTCCCCGCATCTTCACTATATTGCAAAGTATACGTCTTTTTCCAGTTCTCTACATTTGACATCGATTCAAACTCAAATAACCCTGTAGAAGTTCTGGAGAGTAAAACTCAAGAAACCCAAGGCCGTTCCTTCTTTTGCTGGAATTTATTAACATTCTTTATCGGTCAGAATAAATGACATTGCAACATAAAGAAGTGCTTTGTTTTCGAATAGGTATGAATATAATAATTTAATTTACATGAACCTATTCGTAGTACCCAAAGATTTCGCATTATATTTTTAAGTTTAAATTAGCTCGACGTGTTTGTTTCATATAAGCTGATTTATATCTTTCTCGATACGAAGCATAATAGGCATTGTAAAGTCAGAAAAAAAAGTATCAGTAAAGAAAATAAAAAATTGTTTCAATATAATCAAAATATTATAATTCACATGACTGCTCGTAACTCATTTGTTAATTTTTAGCGGATCTTCGAGAATTTCCTAACAAACATAGCTGAGCAAATCGATAGTTCTTAGGTCCGGGTTCTCTATGGTATCAACAAGAAATTGATTAATATGATAGTAAGGGTCGCCATCAAGTGCACACTATTATTATTCATCTGCTGAACTAGACTCCATTGACCGTATACGTAGGTGACAATAACGATATTCAGAGCGAAGACTGCTGTGTAAGAAGACCAAGATTTGGAGATAATTAACTTGAACGAAAGAATTTCATTTCAGTATTTCCACTCAGATTATCCCCATAAACTTATTCAGCATTGGAAAGGACGCCTCCTTTTTTTTATAAAACTGAATATTGTGTAGTTCGAAATGTCATGTTCTTATGTAGCACAACTTCCATTTTGTCGGTATTATCATCTTTATACGAAACGTTGGCAGCTCTCTTTATAAATGTAGTAAAGCCCTGTCGGGAGTATTTTCGCCTATAGTGTACAACAGACCTCTATAAATGCACAAATGTTGAATAGTCAACACCTGCCTAAAGTCGAACATAAACTCCTTGTTTTTCCATAGTGAAATTCCTCTTATTGAAAAGACAGCTTCATGTTTCAAGTATAACGTTCAGTGCCCGTAGATATGTACTTGTGACCAGGGCCGGCGGAAGATACAGGCGAAGCGGACGACAGCCCCACTTGACGAGGGCGCCGTAATCAATAATTTTTTTCAGTACTTCTGTTTTACTTCGTGGGTTCAGGTCCCACCGAAGGCAGAAATATTTATTTTCTTTCGAACGTTTCACCATCTAATCACGCCATACCATCGGCGTTGGTATCACTACGCCAATAAACGTTGATTGATTGACATTGTTGTTTGATTTAATCTGCGTAGTGTTCGATTTATATAAAATAAATAAGTACTTCTGTTATTGTTCAATAAAAATTAATTAAATAACAAAGCGACAAGGTCCACTCCCGCTTAAAGACGTCTGATCAGGAGAAGTGTCGTTTCAGGATGCTAAATAATAGTCAATTTTTATACAATACAATTGCACAAAGTGTTTCACGCCACTCCTTTTTTCTGGACTTTCAGAAATAGAGGGTTGACCCCTCTAAAATCTTCTCAATTTCTAAATGCAGCTGTTAAAAGCTCGTAAAATTGTTAACACCCCGAAATAGTTTTGAAGAAAAGACAGTCCCCTAACGGTCAACCACCCTCACTGCTGAAAAAATCATGGGATATATATATCATTAAAAGCGGCGGAAAATTAAAACTTTTCGCACCACGGGCCAATGGTCAATTTCAACCCTACTTGGGGGAAATAAGACAGCCGTCGATATCAAATTCCTTTAGGCATTTTAATTCTATTGCTTTTGCCGCTTCATGTAAAATTTAGATGTAATATTTTCCTAGATTTTGACTTAATAAGGTCGGACTCGCTTGCAGTGTTTTGGGTCCTAAGGAAAGCAGCAGTATGCCATTTTCTACCGCATATAATTTAGGCGCATTGTACTGAAATTCGCCACGCCGTTACAGCGTTGATTTTCTGGAGCTAAAGCAAGTGACTTCCTTTTATCTTTTTTAGTGTATTAGTAATGTTGAATAATAAGATGAAAATATTATAAAAGCTAAATATTTCCTTCGAAATATGCTATAGTCAAGGATGTTATGGGGCTAATGTTATGAGTGGGGTTTATGATGATACACAATCACGCATTGTGCAAGTCATAATTTAAATTTAGTTATTAATGATAACGTAAATTGTTGTAATAACGTTTTGTCTTTTTTTTCACATTCTTCAAAAATTATATATATATATATATATTGTTTACTTATTAAAAAATTAGGAAGGGGGCAAATGATCGCCCAGATATCATATTGATTTTCCCATGTTTATTTTTTCCTCAGAAAATGCGTTTTAACACTAACAGCAAACGAATTGTATAAACGCTATGTGCTATACCAGCAGTCCAACTTCATCTGTTGAAATGGGCCTTTTCACATCACTAATAATAGAACGAAGGCAGACTTTCTCCATTCACTCTTGGCATCGCTGTTGGCCACGAGTTCTTTAACTGAGTCAAGCGGTTCGAGTTGTTGCGAGCACATTTTCTCAAGGGTAACGTGCTGGGATGTTTTATAAATATTCTTCGTTACAGAATTACTTGAGAATCATTTCTAAAACTTGCTTTAATTACCGTTTCAATGCCGTATGACAAAATGAGTTCTGTCATATTTTATGAAATACGTCTCCAATTACTCATAATTACAAAACGCGCATATTTTGTTCAGTTTTTAAAGAATAGTTTTAAATTACAGAATTATGAATTGCTTGTTTAGACTCATTTGTTGTACGACTCACCAATGATACATTTATGATCCTTAAATTCTTTTTTTTTTATATATTTCATCATTTATCTTTAACTTGTTTATAATTTATGTACAATCTTTAACTGACGATCCACTTAGGCTCCGTAATTGAAGATTCGTTTATGATCCAACCAAGATTAATAATCAATTTGTGATCCACCCAAGATTAATAATCAATTTGTGACCCACCCAAGATTAATAATCAATTTGTGACCCACCCAAGAGTAATAATCAATTTGTGATCCACCCAAGATTAATAATCAATTTGTGATCCACCCAAGATTAATAATCAATTTGTGATCCATCCAAGATTAATAATCAATTTGCGATCCACTTAAGATCCTTAAAGACCACTTAGGATCCACTTGGATCCTTAAAAACCACTTAAGATCCACTTGGGATCCTTAAAGACCACTTAGGATCCACTTGGATTCTTAAAAACCGCTTAGGATCCACTTGGGATCCTTAAAGACCACTTAAGATCCACTTGGGATCCTAACTTGCGATCCACTTGAGATCCCTAACTAACGATCCACTTGGGATCCTAACTTACGATCCACTTGGGATCCCTAACTAACGATCCACTTAAGATCCGCCTTGGATCCAAACTTACGATCCACTACAGATCTCTAATTTACGATTCGCTTGGGATCCCTAACTTGCGATCCACTTGGGATCCCTAAATTACTATTCACTTGGGATCCCCAAATTACGATCCGTTTGGAATCCCTAACTGTCGATCCACTTACGATCCGTAATTGAAAATTCATTTATGATCCACCCAAGATCGATAATCAATTTATGATCAACTTACGATCCTTAAAATCCAATTACGATCTACTTTGGATCCTTAACTTATAGTCCACATGGGATCCTTGACTTACGATCCACTTGCGATCGTTGATTTACAATTCACTTGGGATCCTTAACTCAAGATCCACTTAGGTGGGATCCTTGACTTATGATCCACTCAAGATCCTTAACTGACGATCCATTTACAATCCATGACTAATCATCCATTTGCTATCCATGACTAATGATCCAATATGTGATCCACGACTGATAATCCATTTACGATCCACTTAATAATCCTTAACTTACGATCAACTTATAATCCTTAATTGACGATCCGTTTACGATCTACGACTAATGACTATGAGGATTCTCTTACGATCCTTAAATAATGAAACATATGCCACTCATCACTGATGATGTGTTTATGATCCATCATTACGATTTGTTTATAATCCATCATTACGATTTGTTTATGATCCATCATTACGATTTGTTTATGATCCATCATTACGATTTGTTTACGATCCTTTACCAACATCTTTTAACGATTCGTCACTAAAAATTTATTTGCTATCCAATTACAATCCAATTGAACTTAACGATCTACTTACGTTCTTTTCCATTAAAAAATAATTAATTATAGTTTATTTATGATATGCTGTTTCAATCGATAAGGATCTTATTTAATTCTACGCATAATTAAAAAAAAATCGTATTTGTTTAGAATTAACAAAGTCTACACAGAAAAAGGAATAGAACTTCTACTTTATATGAATCTGGCAACAAGGAATGAAAGTGAAAATGTCGTCTGCTGCTAGCATATTACTTACACTGAAAATCATTATTCAAACTTTGTTCTCCATATCATGTATTTTTTCCTTGCATTAAAAAATTTCTTTTAAATCGTTTTAAGAAAATACAATGTAAAAAAAAATTAAATATCATATTTTTCACAATAATAAATGTTAAATAACAATATCTAAATTCCACTCGCAAGTTTGACTTTTCAATCTGGCAACGAAAATCGTCTGCTCTTGACAGGAATCAGTTTCTTTTTCTGTTCGTACGAACTGCAAAACGATTTCTTAATTTTATAATAAATGCCTTTTTGATCAAGAAGGGGGGGGGGGTTATAATAAATGCGTTTTAGATTAAGAACAAATTTTGCGATTAATTTAAAAGCCACCCTTGCATGGCGAACTACGTGTGTGACTAACGACACTTATTTTAATGTAAAAATTTGGTTGGTAGTCGCAAAATGATCCTCATTTTAGCATTTAAATCTGGCAACGGCAAAGTGATAATTATCGTCTGCTCTTGAGAATATTTATGAGAGTGATTTTTCTTCCGAGGTTCACCTGTGCTTCTCAAAAACTTTAAATAAAGGTAAATGGATTTTAACTTAACGTTTTATTCCTTATTTTTAAAAATAATATTACAGTATTTTCTCTGAATAACGCATTCTAATTAACGATTATTTTCTTTCAACAATATTTTGCAGTCCTGCAAGTACGTCATAGAAGTATTTGCCAGGACTGCAAATACTTCATAGAATTACGTATGTTTCTATTAATGTCTTTTTCTGTTTAAGAGCTTTTCCATCCCTTGGAAGTCATTAATGCCAGGAATTATCACATGTTTTTAATTTTTTTATATAATAAATAATTTATTTATATAAAATTAATTAGTATAATTTTAAAAATTAGACGTTTTTAGTTATACAACAATTGTGCTTTCAGTGACATGTTTTATTTCAGAAAACCAGTTCCGTTGAATTTTTATGGCATATATAGGTCAGCAAATAAACATTGGTACAGCAAAAAAATTACGTGCTTTATTTTTTACGTTTAACTTTATTTTTACATATGCTTTTACGATTTTACTTTGTGTTTATTTTGTTTTGTTATTCGTATTTTTTGCGTGAGTTTATAATCTGCCCATAATTAAACCTTTGTTATTTATAATTAAATTTAAAGATATAATGTAAATAATGTCATAAACTATAATTTCAAATTTTAAATCTGGCAACTGTAAAATGATAATAATCGTCTGCATTCAGCAGCAGTCCAAAAAATCAAATTTTTATCCTCGTTTATGCGTCTGAACATGTATACGAATTTAAGCGCCTAAATCTGGCAACAGTAAAATTATGATAATCGTCTGCATTTAGCAGCAGTCTAAAAATCAAATTATTATCCTGGCTTTTGCGTTTGAACTCGTAGACGATTTTAAGCACCCAAATCTGGCAACAGATGTCACAATTATCGTTTGGTCTGTTAGTTCTTCATGAAAGGTGATTGCTACTCGTTCATATGCTCCGTTTCAAAGTGAGTTTATTTCATTAATTTTTTATATAAATCTGAATTTTAAAAGTTATTTGTTATTTACAAAATTGTACCCGTTGATTTGTACGAAAATTGTCTTAAAATCAAAGTTAATTTGCAATTTTAATCTTTTAAGTTAAATTCGTATTAGGCTCAAAATGAATACCCGAATAAGCATCTCATCCAAGTCTGTTTTCATATAACTCTGAAATTAAAACAATTTATTTAAGTCAATTAATAATAATTCAAAATTTTATTTTAATTAGTATTAAATTATTAATAATTTACACCTTAATATCGACTCATATGGAAAGATGCATACACCTGTCTCTATTTCGCTCTTTATATATATATATGTATATATGTAATTTAATTACAGATATTTATTAATCATACAGAAAGTGTTTTAATCTTCTATAAACCGTTTATAAAATATTAGACATAATTAAATATGTATATTGATAACACTAATTAGTAAATAAGATAAATTGATATATATATATATATCATCATCATCATATTCAACCATTATCTATCCACTGCTGGATGAAGGTCTCTCCAAATGCTTTCCACACAAGTCTATCCTGGGCCATTCGTTTCCACGTCACCCCAACCTGTTTTCTTATTTCATCCACCCATCTAGTTTGAGGACGTTTTCTAGGTCTTCGGTGGTCTCTTGGAATCCAGTTCAGAATTTCTGTTGTCCATCGTTGATCAGTTCTTCTTGCAATATGCCCAGCCCATCGCCATTTCAGCCCTTTTACTTTAACAATGATGTCCTCTACTCTAGTTTGCTCTCTCACCCAAGTGTTTCTTTTTCGATCTCTCCTAGTTATTCCAAGCATGCACCTCTCCATGCTCCTTTGCGTTGTCTGTAACTTTATTTACTGTAGAATTCTTCAACTCTTCTAAGTATTTCTTCCCTATTTCTTGTTACGGTGCCATCCTCTCCTTTTAATGCAATGATGTGTTTCTTCCCAACAGATAAACTTCCTTTAACAACCCTAAGGCTCTTGTTATTTTCAATGGCCTTCCTTACTAACTCACAATTGAATTTTCTTATGTCTTCTTTCATGCTTTTGCGCAGAGTTTTACAAAGTTCTATGTACTCAATCCTGGAACTGGTATTTTGATTGTCCACCTTCATATCTCTTCGCCTTTTCATGAGCTGTTTCGTCTTCTCAGATAATTTGCTATTGTGCTTTTTACAGGTTACACCACCAATTTCCCCAGCAGTTTCAACTATTGTCTTAACAATGTTTTCATTTGCTTCTGAGATATCAATTTCTTCAATAAGTCCTTCCAGTGCAGAAAAGCGATTTTTTAATTCCAACTTGAATGCCTCGGTATTTTCTTTTAATTTCTTTAAATCCACCCTCTTACTTACTTGTTTCCTAATGAGCTTCTGTCGTTCTAATTTAGTATTTAAGTGCACTTTACATCTCACCATTCGATGATCACTTCCAGTATTAAATCTGTTCAGTACACTGCAATCTTCAATAATTGATTTCTTGTTTGCCAGGATATAGTCAATTTCACTAGTTCCCCCATTTGGGTGTTTCCATGTCCATTTTCTTTGCGGTTTCTTCTTAAAAAATGAATTCATGATGCTAAGGTTTTCAGCTTCTGCAAATTCGATGAGTTGATCGCCACGTTCATTCCTTTCCCCATATCCGTATTTACCAACCGATGTCTCTCCTTGTTCCTGTTGTCCAATTCTTGCATTGAAATCCCCCATGATGAGCTTGATATGTTGTTTCCCTTTGGTGTGTAACTGTTTGATTTCTTCATAAAATTCTTCAACCTCTTCGTCGGTATGGCTTGATGTTGGTGCATATACCTGTACTATTTGAAGTTGGTATCGCTGGGTTAGTTGAACAACGAGCCTCGCTGCTCGATCTGATGTACTTTCAACTTCCAGAAGACAGTCTTTAATTCTTTTGTTGATTAAGAAGCCAACACCACTTGTTCTTCCAGTTTCCGTTCCTCTATAATAAAACAAATGTCCACTTTTAAGTTCCACCAACTCTTCACCTTTTCTTCTAACTTCACTGAGTCCTACAATGTCCCATTTGATCTTGTCTAGTTCCTCTTCCAATTCCTGAAGTTTTGCTTCAGAAGCAAGGGATCGTCCATTATACGTTGCCAAGGTCAATAACAAACGGCAGCCTGGGCCATTCCAGTGATTCTTAGCACCCCCTGCTTTCATGCCACACTGACCGCTGCCTTGATCAGGAGCACTCCAGCACCTGGAGACTAGGGGCCATGGTTTCTGGTGTGTCAACATAATGGAGGAATTAGCCATAATTTCACCACGCTGGCTAGACGGGTTGGTGAATTAGCCCTCCCCTTCCGCCTTTCTATCCGTGCAGCAAATATTAATTTGCCACATAAATAGAAAGCTCAGCCTGCACCACTTGAAGGCGGGGTAGGACACTAGGTTACTGGCCTGGCCGGTTCCACACATCGTCACATACGTTCAGCGTGTGGGTCTCCTTCCAGTTAGATACCAGCAACCCTTTTGCAGGCCATATATATATATATATATATATATATATATATATATATATATATATATATATATATATATATATATATATATATATATATATATATATATATATATAATAATATAATATATATATATCTTAATTATATATATATAGTTTCTAATAATATATATATATCTTAATAATATATATATATATCTTAATAATATATATATATATATCTTAATAATATATATATATATCTTAATAATATATATATATATATCTTTAATAATATATATATATATATTAATAATATATATTATAAATACACTCTATAACAAAAAAATCGATGCACCAAGAAGGAGTTGTCCGATTGTAATGAAATTTCGTATGCAAAGACATTTTGACCGAACATGCAAATGATTAAAATTTGGTGTCCAATGAATGAATAGCGGGAACTCCAGCGCATCGGAACTGCGCATTCAGCAGGTGTATATAAGGAGCGATTCTCAATATGTGGTCAAAATTTCTGTTGCATTTTGACTGCGGATATCTTACGTCGACTGTAACAATGCCTCGCCGAAAGATTCGTGCTCATTACGAGCATATGTCAGAGTTTGAAAGAGGTCGTGCTATCGGATTGAAAGAGGCTGGTTGGACGAATCGAAGAATCGCTGGACATGTGGGTCGAAGCGATGCGGCGATTGGACGGTGCTGGCAAGAGTGGGTCAACAACGGCAGATGTCAGCGTCGGGACGGCAGCGGTCGACCTAGGGCCACAACAGAACGGGAAGACAGAGCAGCTGTCACAGCACCGGATTCGTCGTTATCAACTATCCAACGTGTGGCCCGCACACATGTGTCCAACATGACCCTCTGCAGATGACTGAGAGAGCGGAATTTACGCTCGCGCCGACCGTTACGCCGCTTACCTCTCACGCCTTTACACCGTCAAGTCCGATTACAGTGGTGCCGGGCTCGATCAACTTGGAACTGCGCTGACTGGGGACGTATAGTCTTTAGTGACGAGTCCCGTTTCCAACTGTGTCCTGACGACAACCGCAGACGTGTCTGGAGACGTCCAGGGCAGCGTGGGGATCCTGCCCTTACTATCGCACGCCACACATGCCCACAACAGGGCGTTATGGTCTGGGGTGCCATCTCCTTTGATAGCCGGACCCCTTTGGTGGTCATTTCTGGCACACTTACAGCACAGCGGTACGTAGACGACATTCTACGATCGGTTGTGTTACCGCTCCTTTTGCAACACCCTGGACTTGCGTTTCAACAAGACAATGCCCGGCCGCACACGGCACGTGTTGCTATGAATTGTCTTCAAGCTTGCCCAACACTTCCTTTGCAAGCTAGGTTTTCTGATCTCTCTCCCATAGAGCACATTTGGGACGCTATGGGAAGGCGATTGCAACCATCCCGGAATGTTGACGATTTAGCCCGACAGTTGGAGACAATTTGGCAAGAAATTCCGCAGGACACCATCCGGGATCTTTATCAGTCTATGCCACGCCGGGTGACAGCTTGCATCCAGGCCAGAGGTGGACCAACGCCTTATTGACTTCCTCCCTTTGTAACGGTCAAACTCTGCAATAAATCATTCAATTGTTCTGAAATTTTAATCGTTTCTTTTTCTATGTATGTTCTTCACATCCACCAATTTTTATCGCAATCGGACAACTCCTTCTTGGTGCGTCGATTTTTTTTGTTATAGAGTGTATAAAATTAACAACGCAACTAATTGGATACTGCGATATAGTCATTTTTAAATATAAAAGCATTGTCGACATTTGGTATGAAATTCTTTATAAAAATAATTGCAACTAAAAATAGTTGCGGCCATTCTCCAGAAACCTGTTCACGACCCCCAGGTTGGGAACCATTGGCTTACATTATCAAAAGATTCATTTCTCATTGCTTTATAAATTGCTATTCAACCAACTACTTTTATCACAAATCACAATTGACGATGCTGTTGCCCACATGATTGTTTTTTTCCTTACCTAGCTTAACTTGTGACTAATTGAAATGGATGAGAACAATTTGCGTTGTAGAAATTTGGGCAAGCATGCTCAAAAGTGGCAAATGCAACTTCCCGTTATCCAATGTAACGATAATTCAACTTTGGCCGGAAAGAAACAGCCTTCATTTTGCTTGGCTTGTGGTATCCTGGTCCTAGAAGATCCTTGCGAACTCTCTATGAAGAAACGGCTTGTTTTGATAACTATGGGTAAGATCCTACGCAGCAAACCCTCGGACATCGTTGTTGTTCTCCCCGAAGAGGAATATGTCACCTTACACATTCTGAGTGTGATTTTAGGTAAGTCAAAAATTTTATCATAACAGATGATGTCTTTGTATTAGATAATAAACTGATCGTTCAAAAAAAAATAATGATTTCTCGACGCCTGGAGGGAACTTAACCCGCAACCTGTTAATAATCAGTCAAGTACTCTTAGCCATTGCACTACATGCTTCGATCAAACATCCCTTTGCAAACGAATATTAAACTTTACTACAAACAAGTTCATAATTAACCCAGATACCCCTGACGTCCTTCCTCAAGGACGGAGAACATTTTTTGGAAAGAAGTAAACTACTCGAGTTACAGCAAGCTTATGTCGCTACTACTACTCGATTTCTGGGACACCTATAAGCTGCACGAAATTAAAAGTTGAATTTTTGTGATCTAAGGACCCTCTAGCAACGTTTTATATTCAGAAATTATAAACAAAAAATGACTAAAAAAAGAAATTCAGGATTATCTGGGTTAATGATTGAGTGTTTTGACTGCTTCTAAAGCCAAAGCAACAATTCAACGATGTCAAACGTCCGATAGACGAGATAGCAATGATATTTATACTAGTTATAAATATCAATGCTAGTCTCATCTTTCTTTGCTATCTATCGCTTTTCTTTACGAGTAAGTTATAATCTATTATTTTGATTTAACTTTGTTCATTGAAATTATTGCCACATTGTAGTTGCCCAGTGCCTTATAATTGAAAAAGTTTGTTGTCCTGAGTTATATCTATCAAATAGAATGCACTACAACAAGTACTTTTACTTATTTTGATCTAAAATATTAGATCAATTCTATTAAATCTGTGTTGATTAAGCTTTGACATAAAGTGCTCAAATAATAAAGAGTGAAAATTTTTAAGCGAAAAAAAAGCAATAAAAGGTATGGTTGTAAACCGAGTATTTATTCCATTTATGTAATATACTTTGTATTTGCATTCGTTTTTTGATAACTTAAACATATCAAATATGTTATTGCTAGTAGATTAATCACCCCTTCGACACTCGTCGTGCATCTGTGTGATGCTTTGATATCATGTCATTATTTTTTCCATATAATTTTACAAGTAAAGATCTAAAATGGACGTTATAAGGCACTAGCATTTTCAGAACTGGAAAGTTTATGTTTTATTAAACGAATTATTGCATTTTGTAATTGTTATACGTTTTTTACATGCAATTGTCTCAAAAGGTTGAAAGAAATTTTGGGCCCTGCGGTGGCGCAGTGTGGTAACGCGTTCTCCTAGTGCGCCGCTAATCCGGGTTCGACTCCCAGCAGTGCAAAAAGAACGCTTACTCAGAGATCTCATAAAGATCGCACT
>QLNU02014176.1:80199081-80210453 GCA_006491805.2 Dysdera silvatica
GAAATTGTACTTTTTATATATGGCAAAAGGAATTTAATATTCAAGTAAATTTAAAATAAATAAGTAAATAAATTGTTTCACTTTCTCAGGATTGTTGAAAATGTAGCATAGTTTTGATATTCTTGAATATAAATATCATTCCAATAGAGACAATAATAATAATATAATAAATTATAATATTTTTTGAGATCAATCGTAATATTTTTCTTAATGAATTAATGAAAATATCTAATCTTTCACTTGTCTGGCTTAATCCAATAAGAAGGGAAGTGAAGGGGAATAAAATGTTTAAACAACATCTGTCAGATGCACCGCAAGTGATGGTGGGTTAATATATGTACCGGATGCTGAGTAATCTATATTTAAGTTACCGACTTGAATTATGGTTACCATGCAATTGATTATTATGTTGAAGCGGAAACGAAATATCCATTAAGCCTAGACTATAGTTAAGCCGAAGGTATGAAGAGAAAGGTTATTTCCATACCAAGCGATTAAGTTAAAACCCTGCATGCTGGACGATGCTTTTACTTTATTTTGCTTCATCTTAACTTCATCATTTTCAAATTAAAAACTTGAAAACTATCAACATGAAAGGAAATTAGAGTAAAAGCCTCATGTGAATGGTTAAATGGTAAATTATAATGATATTAACTTTCTTTTTAAAGTTGAAAATTATTAGCCTATCTAGTGCTCTCTTCCAACATTAAATGTATAACATGAGTTTCCGATAATGCCTCGTGGAAGTTGAGAACCTATCGTCATTTCCTTTAAAACTGCCACCATTTCATCACGTTGTTTTTAACGGAGACAGCGCAAATAAACACTTGAAGACCTACCTAATAAAAATCGTCAGCTGAACTGAAAATATTTCAAGTAAAAAATCTTGTAGTAAGCTATTTTTATTTGAGAGTCAAGATAAATGTCAAGGTGTCGCGATATCTAGGAAAGATTGGCAGATTTTCAGGATTTAATCTCTTAACTGACTTTATAAAATAGAGCAATGTAAAATTATAAAAATGCCAAATACTGGTTAAACAATAAAAAATAGGACACACAAGTTTTCGGATGCATTCTAATCTATCAGAACTGATGATTGTGTGGTGCTCTTGGCTCTTTTAAATCTGAATTTTTAAAAAACCTCGTTCTCCGATCAATCACGCAACATGAATAAACTGGCAGCAAGGGAATAAAATCTTTTTAAAGCGATCGATTCTAAAAAAATAGATACCCAACATCGCGAATTTACATAGCACGTCCAATATTTATATATCCGTGACTTATATAAAGCACTTTTGCAACAATTCAACCACTTGCTTGTATCCACCAAGGTGTAAATGTTATTTCATACTATATTCCAGCCACAGTATTTCGCAAGTAGCCCATAAAAGTTGAGCCATTTTCTCTTAAAAACTGAACTGAGACCATATATCAAATTTCATGTAAAGATTGCAATAAGTAGTATATGAAAAATTCAAAGTATTTTCGAAACCACGCAGAAAGGAAACAAACACTAATGAAAGGAATTATCTTCTCGCGCATAGAAGAACACGCATTAGAATACGGACAGGCACCCGACTGAAACACAACAAGCATACCAGCGCCTCACAAACAGAAACAAATTATCGATTTTTTCTAGAATCCTTTTAATTTTATAAATAACACAAAAATGTGATGAATACGTAACTACTCCCATGGATGCATACCGATAACTTTTTCACTAAACTTTGAAAATCAAAAATTTTCCAACGTTTGATTTGTTTTTTATGCACAGGGACTAGTTAGTAGCTGAATTTTTCTAGAAATTCAAATTGTAAAAGAGATAAGAACACAAATCATGTTTGATAAAGACTGCTCTTAATTAATATAACAGTTCAGGTGTCCTGTTATTTGCGATTTTTCCAGGGTTTAATCTTTTCTGTACATTTATTTTTTTATATTTGATGAGCTTCATGTAAATTAAATTTTAATTTCACTTTAGGCGTAAATACTCTTATACCAGTAGAAAGATAATTCGCTAAAATAGTTTAATTATGTTTCATAGACTTATGATAAGTATAGAATATCAAACAATAAACAATTATATAACTATATTGAGGCAAATTACATGCAAAAATTATTGACATTCTGATGGCTATAGTGCTTGCTTTTTGCGATGTATTATTTCCAATTCTGCATGAAAAATACCCATCAATTGTATTTTATTCACTGCATGCTAGAATTTGTTTTCAGTGTCTGCTAGTTGTTTCGCCTTTTTTCCGTTATCTTTCAAGTAATGTACACAGATATTATTTGGTTAAACTGTTTTTGTGAGAAAATAATATTGCAAGACATCGTTTCCCGTAGGACATTACCTTTTTAAATGAACGCAATCTGCTGGTAAACTCTAAAGATAACTGTTAGCAATACGAAACTTGTTTCTATTACTTATGCAAAATTTTTAGTTTCCGCTGTTTCTGTATATTGTTATGTTTGGCGTTTGGTTGATGAATAATACTTTTAGCACTTCCGTTGTAGGATAAGTTGATTAAAAGATAATTTCATTTATGAATTTCGTTATTGGATTTGATTACAGCGTGTTAATTTTTTTCTCTTGAAAAATTTAGAAACCCTTCAGAACCTCCAGACTACCGTCTTTATTTTTTTTAATTAATAATAGAATATTATAACAAGCAAGTGAAAGAAAATCGTCAAAGGTCGATATTTAAATTTAGCGGGTTTCAATTAACATTAATTCGCAACTCTCTAATCCAGCCGTCTCTAAATCGCAACTCTCTAATTCTCAAGTAACTCGGTAGGTTTTCAGCATTAACAACAACCATCATTATTGCATTTACAGAAGACCCTTGCCCTTTTATTGCGTACAGACAGAAAAACCAACAGCAATAGTGGGTTTAATATCTATTGAAATCCTTTATTGTATATAGACAGAAAAACCAAAAGCAATAGCGGGTTCAATATCTATTGAAACCCGCTAATAATCGCTTTACTTATATTTCGTAATACAGTAAAATCTGTGTAAGTTGGACACTTGTGGTTTCCAATAAACATGTCTAATTTAGAGAGGTGTCCAACATGGGCAGTATGATAAAAATAAAATATATTTTTTCTCCTCAGTAAAACATATAAAAAAGCTCTCTTAAAATTAGTGCAAAATAAAAAATAAAATAAGAAATAAATGGCTCTAATTACAGTAAATAATATAATACTCTAATTACTAAAAACCACTGCAAAATGTACTATACTATAAAGAAGCATTGAGCATATAGCGCAATGTAATTCATGGTATACTAGTGCATCAATTGTATGTTTTCACAAAATTTATGTATACTACCTGTTAAAGCATAAATCAAGAAAACACTTACTCAAAAGCGTTTGTTTCCAAAACAAACGCTTCACGTATTTTAGAATGAATTTATTCAGCTCGATTATACAGTAATCATGACAACTGTTTGGAAAAGTAGTCTGTCAAAAGAGTGGATTTCCTGCTTTCGGATGCCAAATGTCTTTCTATTTTGCCACGCAAACTGAATGCAGCTCCAATGAGTTCTGGCATATTTTGAATAAAGGAATACAGTTCTACTTTTTTCACTACTGGATTCATTTTGTAGAAATGACAACAGCCAGAAATAGTATGAAATGTGGGGCAGAGGGGGTAATCCTTGCAATAGATAATGAAGGTCAAAAGTGATAGACTATGCACAAAAGGTTTACCAATTTTTTGCGTATACCGACTATGCATACAGTAACTGTTATTAAAGTACGAAAAAGCACATTTTTTCGGCACAAAAGCCTTTTCTTTAAAAGAAACTTGTCCAACATTAGGAATATAAACAGCGTCCAACTTCTAAGATAGTCAGGTATCCAAGTTAGAGAGTATTAATTACATGTTAAACTACATGAATTTGCTCGGTTCCACAGAACTGTGTCCAACTTGGGGAGGTGTCCAACTTGACAGTTATTAATATTATAGGATAATTTGATTGAAAGGTGAATTTGTGAATTTCGTTATGGCTTTCATTATTTGGTGCTTTCTTTCCCTTGAAAAACACTTCAGAACTTCCTGTCTATAATCTTTATATTTTAAACTAATAACAGAGTATTAGAATAACCTCTTTATTTATATTCCTTGCATGCAAATAAAAAAACAAAGGAAAGAAAATTATAGAGAAAATTATACTATATATTAAATAAAACATTTACCGATATAACCTTCTATTTCATTAGTAAGAAGGCCCTTGGCATCCTTTCAACCAATATATAATTCTTCTGACATAGAACAAATTACAATATTTATATATTATCAAATTGTAATTATATAATGTTTGTTTTTTGTGTACAGCAGGTAGTCCACTTACAATGCAGTTAGAATAGAGTGGCGTTCACAATTTAACATTTTTTTATAAATTCGAAATTAAGTTTTATTTTAAACGCAGCAAATTGTAAATTTTGTACATTAAAGATATATACATGTCAAGAACAGCATAGACTCGCAGAGCTTCTCATGCATGCAAGTGGTCCCAATTAAATTCGAAAGTATTACCTTCTACAGACCGAGGTAGTAAATTATTCTATCATTTAAATTAACCATCACCAAGTAAACCAAACTTGATATTTAAACTGTAATGTGACTAGAGTATACGAGTGAAAATTAAAATGTGTTAAACAGGCCTAAAACAAAATTTATTTACAATGTAAACTCCATCTCTGAATTTTAGTAAATACTGAATTAATGATCGGCTTATTATTTTTCACTAGTCTGGGATATACTTTTATTTATTAATCAGATTATTGTTTTTTCATCTCTTGTCTTGGTTTTCTTTGTCACATGGAACATCCAGATAGACCAATAAATAAAAATGATCTTTATCTTATGAAACAAAGTATTATCATTATTATTATAACTATGTTGTTAAGCAAACTACGCATTTACCAAATAATTTCACTAATCCCTTTTTTATTAATGCCTACGACAAATTATGTACAGAAAAATATACACGTTACGAATTCCGCTCCGAAAATACAGTTATTTCATGATTATCATACCATAAAATTGGTCCGTGTGTGTGTGAATTTTAAATACTCGGTAATTTTTCAGGTCCAACAAAAAAGCCATTTAGAGTTTTACTATGATACTGGTCACGTAATCAGCGACACAAAACCATGAAATTCGATACAATCTATTGGAAAATTTGTGTCAAACGTTGTCAACACCCACTGTCAAACTAACACCTGGACTGTCATTGAAATCGCTGATGACATAACAAATAAACGAGGAAGTGACATGCGTAAAACGTCTCGTCGATGAAATGAATACATTCTAGTATCATTTACACTGCTTTTATAGTGAAGCGCAACTTGTGCAATTTAAAACTAATTAATTTATCCTAAATTAATTATTATTTAAAATTTCCAAATTCGAATTGTTCGTTAACCGGAACTGAACGTGACCTCTTTAGCTTCGAATTAAGCAAGTCCCTTCGACTGCAGTGGGGAAATCTAAGAAAATGCACTCAATGGATGATTAATTAAACGTTACTTCAAACCTAATTCCGGTCTCAAAAATAATGTTGCATCGTTTTAAAATGCAATAATACACACATAATTAATAACACTAGAATTACATTTGATAAAATATGTTGATCTATAAGATTAATGCACGGTGTTAAAATTATTTTCCCTTTGCATGCAACTTTGTTATGACTTCAATCCCTACAAGGTAAAATATGCCTAAAAATTCGATTTATGTAGTGTTACTCACCTGGAGGAAAGCCTTGTAATAAACTTCTACCTTCTACTCCTCTCCATTGTTAAGCTAATCAACAGTCAATGTGTTCTTAATTTCAACTACGCCAATGTAATGTCCTACATATTACATGCCAAATGTATCAGCAAGAATTTCATATGTGTTGAATAAATTTATACTTTTATTCTTTCTCTAGGATAGTGGTTCACAAAATTGTTCTAACAAAAATCCCTTTCTTACCACATGCATACCTAAGCATTGTAATCATCCTCTGTAGAACGAAGATCATTGCATGTTAAAGTGCTACAAAAACAGGTATAAAGCAATAAGATAAGATGACAACGGATTTACAATTAAAACACATTTATTCTAGATCTAGCACATAGTTACTAGTATTTCCTAATTTAACCTTGACTCTCGTTTCTAAACGTTTTCCCCGGCTTAATTCTTTCTGAGAAGTTACCTTACCTTAACATGGCATTATGTGCTGATTATATATTAGTATCTAGTTTTGCATGACAAATGACGGAAGACAATCAAAGGGACTTACGGCTTGCGGAAATGTGTGTCGTCCAGGCTAGTCCGAAACATACCACCAGACTGTCGGCGTAGGGAGGATGATTGTAGAAGAAAATTAAAACTCCTAAAATCAAAAGGATCGATAGGCCCCGCTTTCGCGGTCCGTGTTCGTACTGAAAACCAAGATCAGACAGATGCAGACACTCTTACAACAAATAATAGTTATAATTAGAATGATAATTATAGCATTAAAACTTATGTCGACGGATTATGAGAAGACAGCGGATGCCACGGATCCAAATCTGTGATCGGATCATCCTCATCCGCGAAAAACACTGATAGCTTCTTTTTCACAAGACACTCAGAGGGCGACCGCTCGCGCGGACGCCGAAGTCCCAACTCCAACTCTCGCTCAACCAGAGTGAACATCTCTCCCAGCTCTTGCAATGTACCGATTCTCTCTTTCTGTCCTGTTCTGGAGAAAGCTTTGTCTTTCCGACCATCTAATGGCCCTTTTCGGGTGGTCGCTCGTTATGTATTCAGCTGCGAAATCCTCTCTCCTTTCTTATGGCCGGACGCAGATTTTCAGCATCTTTTGTGTCATGATCGTTCCGTTTCGAGGCAAAATCTTGGATGTGTATTCCCCACGGGTTACGTATGGCCGATACCGCCGTTAGCGTGTTGCCGAGGTCAAATCTCTTCGTGGGAAGTCAAAATGGTACTTCGTCTTTGTCTACATATTTCCATCGAAAAATCTAGAAATGATAATGTTATAGAACCAAAGTTCGTGGTGATCATAACATACTAACCACTACCATGGGTTGGAAAACGAGCAGGGTTGTACCCTTCGACAGTCATCTGCCATGCACCTGGAGAACAATTCGACAATCTCGCTGGAAATCTGCTAGTACATAAGTACTTCACAAACAATGAATCGTGCATAATTAAGTCATAGGAAAAAGTATCACAAATAAACAGTTAATAGACAGTCAATTCGCACATACGTAAGTCATGAGCAAACAATTCATAAGCAGTCTTTCATGATCGGAAAAGGCATACACAAATATTTCATAAGCATAAATAATTGATAATAATTATTAGCATAAATAATTAATAGTAATTCACGGGCATAAATAATTAATAATATTTCATAAGCATAATAGTTAACAGTATTTCATAAGGCACAAATATATAATTCACAACCAACGCGGGTTTCCTTGTGGTCCTACTCTTAACTTAGTATGTAAGTAAAAGTCAATAATGTCTGAATCAAGCAGAGTTCGTGAAATCAGTAATTTAGTAAAGTCTAATTTCAGTCGAAATATCTGACAAATCGTCCCCTTCTCCTTCAGGCGAGAGTTCGTGAAAACGACGAAGGAAAAAAAAAAAAAGACGAAGTTTCATTTTCTCAAGTCAAAAGTCCTTAATCCCGTTATCAAACAAAGTTGTGAGAGCAGATTAACTGGGATTTATTAATTTCTTCATAAAATAAGTTCGTGAATGCATGTTAAATGACATTCATTAATTCCTTCAACAAATGAGTTCATGTAGTCACATTAAATGAAGAGTCATTAATTTCTCCGTCGAAATTCGAAAGGTGAATTAAGTGGGTTAATTTCTTCATCCAAGTTCGTACAACCAAATTGACGGAAGGTAACTAATTTCTCCATCAGAGGTCGTAAAAACAACTTAAGTGGATTAGTTCCTTTATCTAAGTTTTGTCCGTCAAAGGCTTTGCGATCAAGTGTCGGTCAGTTCGTGCTTGTCGCATTGTCAGTGCGACGGGCATCGCGCGTAAACCCGTTAAGCGCCTAGGACTTCTGTTCAGTTGCGGTTTCTTTATTCCGTAAAGAAATTCCAATTCGTCACGGAATATGCTGTCCCCTGTAGAGGCCAGGAGCGGCCGACTCTCTCTTTATGCTCAAAAACGTTCTGAAGAAAGCTTTGTCTTCCTGACCATTTCCAGAACCATTTAATGGCCTGTTTTGAGTGGTCGCTCGTTATGTATTCGGCGGCGAAATTCTCTCTCCTTTCTTATGGCCGGACGCCGATTTTCAGAATCCTTTGTGTCATGATTGTTCCGTTCCGCGGCAAAACCTAAGATGTGTATTGCTCGCGGGTTACGTATGGCCTATACCGCCGTCAGTGTTTCGCCGGGGTCAAATCTCTTCGTGGGAAGCCAAAATGGCAGTTCGTCTTTGTCTACATATTTCCATCGAAAAATCTAGAAATGATAATTTTATGGCACCATAGTTCGCGGTGATCATAACACCATGACACCACTCTATGAATGGTTAAGGAAAACCTAAAAAGCTGTCATTTGCAATACTTTTATATTGCTGAGGAATAATGTGTTTTAGTTATTTAGCTCTAAGAGGTTGTTATGGGGGTAAAATTTAGAATTTACGGAGCTTCGTGGAATTTTTGACGATCTTTACACATTGCTTGTGGAACCTTTCGAAGCTCGTCGGAGAGACTCCAGAGTTCCACGGCACACACCCTGAGAAACACTACTTTTGAGATTGGGGAATTTGTGAACGTGAATGTTTTTACTTCTTGCCCAAGCGGATTAAATCAGATATTATTTATAACATTGAAAATTTTTACTTTACGCCTGAAGTAAAGTTAAATGAATAGTCCTAATAGCGAACACGTGAGACAGATTATACGAATCCTTTATTAATGAGTCACTATTTATTTATTATCTTTAAAATAACATGTGGCCATTTTGTTGTCATGAACTCGTGGTTCAAAGATCTCAGAATTTTAACGTTCTTCACTTTCCTCCCATTTCTCAGGTTGAAAGCTTCTCCCTCTCTTTCCTTCTACCTCTCTTGCTATTTTAAGGGGGTAAAGGTGTTATACCGGTACATCGTGGAATTTGTCACAAACTCTCAACGTGTCTTTGAGTCACAGCAATTCATCCTGACATTTTCTTGAAATATTGCAAGTTTTTTTGTTGTTGTTGCTTTAGATTTGTTTTAGAACATTCTCCTCTTTATGCAGCTTCTGGAAGCAGGAGGGAAAAAGGAAAGAAAATAAAACTATGAAATGAATGAATTCTCAAAAACTTGAGCAATTAAATGAACGCAGATTAAATTCTGGTTTCGCGCCAAAGTACAGACGGTGCTTTCGCAAAAGCAAAAACAAAACAAAAATAAAATGCTGGATCAGCCGCATAACTTGTATTTTATATCCCTTTCTGCATAGATATAATCCATTATTACACCAATGGCGTAAATTACTAAACTGTACGCATCCCTGTAAATTATGTTTTTGTATCTTTAATGATAAAGTTCCAATTAAATAAAACGTTGTATACACGTGTACGATTGCTCCCGTGTGTGGGAATTTGTCTTTTTTTTTTTACATTCACCTGAAGTCGTCGTTCCAACCTTTGTGAGATCGCGACCCGGTGAAATCTATTCTTACAACCCAGAACCCGATCTCAACGTAAATATACCGTTCCAACCACTTTCATGGTTCCTACATTAAACTATCATATGTATTAAGCACTGATTATGACATAATTATTAAAAGTACACTTACGTATATGATGTAGCATATTAACAAGTCTAATAATAATATGCATTATTTACTGTACACATGTATAACACTGTTATACATTATTTACATTATACATTAACAATTAACATTATAAACAATGTTACACAATATTTACATTATATATTACATTATTTACTTACATGTTATTTAAACCTTATAAGTTATTTACGCTTTATACATTATTTACATAATATTAAATTAAAAATTATGAGATCTAATTATAATTAAATATTTTATATTAACTTAAAATTAACCACAAATGTGAGAATGCACAATTTAGGAGAAAAAAGGAAGTACAGTAAATGCATTCCAGTTGTATAACAAGCTCTGGACTCTGGAACACAAATCCGTGTTTCTCATTTATTTACTTTTGTATTATACATTGCACCCCTCCCTTAGTTTTTCCTTAAATAAGCAGTAGCACCAGATGAAATTTCGTATATCAGTTTATTCCAGACGTCTGGAACCTTGTGGTTTATGCTATTTTGCATTCCTTCTGTGCTCATCTTGTGTAAGTATGGTTCAGCTTCTTGTTGTTGACATCACATCAAGAGATGCTACTTGACGGTGACTGGTCGAAGTGAAGTTAGATTTTCAATGCTCCTTAAAGAACAGTCCATCGCTGACCGTCCAACATATGGAACACCGTCTAAACTTCAGACTCTGAAGTGGTGTCGAATCCAGGAATTTTGGGCGATGTCTAATGGGGAGTCGTTCTGTACGTTCCGAATATCCACTCTGTTTTGATGCAGATGATCACTATATCCATGTGTAATAGAGGTACGATTATCACTTTAATTTGATTACAGTGATTTACCAGCATTTGACTACCACATCTAGGATTTACAGTCTAACAATAAGGCATTCTCTACGACAGATTATCTCACCTAATATTGCTGCAAGTCTTTTGACAACAGGTCTGTACAGTGGTCAAAAAAATCCTATCACCTGACTTTTCTCGAGAAATATTGAAAGTAGAACAAAAATTTCAACGCCACTTTATCTAGAATGACTAATTCTATAAAAATATGGTAATAAAAAAATATTTGGGGGCCGTCTTCATATTTAATTTAACGTCAACTTTATAATTTCCAATAGCAACACCCACCTTTTAATTTATTTTTAAATTTTATACATAAAATTATATGAATATTCCAAATTTTATAACTTCTGAATGAATGGTTGCTGAGCTATAAATATTTGAATTTCGCATCTCCTAATGTTAAATTTACTATCCATTTTTTTAGCGATATCTTTTGAAACAAGTAACGAATGATTCTAATTATTTTTGCACGTCATAGAGCTCAATTATCCAAAGGGATTTTGTATTAACTTTCTGATTGGTCAAAGTTATAAATATTAATTACTAATTATGAAATTAATATTTCAAACAAATGTGAATTGAAAGAGGGGTAATATTTTACGCCATTCGATTCAGCTGCAGCAAAAACATAAATATGCAAAATTGGAGTGCAATTATGTTAATAATATCCAGGTTATTAAAGGTTCTTTAAAAAAAATCAACAATTAGGGGGCTGTC
>QLNU02014176.1:80223566-80281779 GCA_006491805.2 Dysdera silvatica
GATCCTCCCAGTGTTCCACAAAGGTTCGGAAAAGTACTAAGACAAGAGCATTTACTCTTTAATGCTAAGAATAAATTACGAAGGAATGAAAATTCCCTTCCTTAAATGGCGAAAAATCAGTCATGAAATATTAGAAATTCCAGGCAAATTCCAGGCTTTAAACTTTGAATTAATTTTTGCAGGTTCGCAAGGGCAAGTCATCTCTGAAATGTTTGTTTGTTTGGCTTTTTTATGGCGCAAGAGCATCTGGGCTATACTATGGGAGTTTGCGGTCTAGGAAAGTTAAAGCACTTCTACCTAGTATATAGGATAGTGATATATCCTAGTATATTGAATGTTGATACAGGTCAATATATCTAATATTGATACACTCAAGTATATTGAATAATGATACACGTGATTACATTGAATAAGCTTTTCTAGAATTGTTCAGTGGTCAAAAAGAAAAAGAAATCAGACCCAACTTTTCTCGAGAACTATTGAATGTAGAACAAAAATTTCAATGCCACTTTATCTAGAATGGCTAATTCTATAAAAATATGGTGATGAAAAATATTGGGGGGGGGCTGTTTTCATATTTAACGTCAATTTTAAAATTTCCAATGGTAACACCCACCTTTTAATTTATTTTTAAATTTTATACATAAAATTATATGAATATTCCAAATTTTATAACTTCTGAATGAATGGTTGCTGAGTTATAAATATTTGAATTTCGCATCTCCTAATGTTAAATTTACTATCCACTTTTTAAGCGATATCTTTTGAAACAAGTAACGAATGATTCTAATTATTTTTGCACGTCATAGGGCTCAATTATCCAAAGGGATTTTGTATTAACTTTCTGATTGGTCAAAGTTATAAATATTAATTACTAATTATGAAATTAATATTTCAAACAAATGTGAATTGAAAGAGGGGTAATATTTTACGCCATTCGATTCAGCTGCAGCAAAAACATAAATATGCAAAATTGGAGTGCAATTGCGTTATTAATTTCGTTATTAAAGGTTCTTTAAAAAATTAACAATTAGTGGGCTGTCTCCAAATGTTTGGACTGCAGTGAATTTTGTTTTTAAGAACGGCCCTGCATTTATTAAATTTATGCGAAAATATTAAAGAAATTTTCATTGCTTAATTTTAGTTATGAAAAAAAATTATCTCGAATATATAAGCAAGAAAGTAATAAGCTTATAAACGTAGCATCATTTGCATATATATATATTTATGATGTTACAAGTTTACTTAAAATTAGTTGTAGTTCTTGAAACGCTAAAACCATAATTTGATGATTTAAACTACCTATAGTTAAATAACATTAAAATGAAAATGAAAACAAGGTATTTTGTAAAGACATCTTTTTATTAAAATTATAACAAAGATATTAAAAAAACATAACATACTGTTATAATTTTTTAAAAATTCTGACAATTTTTTATATTACGTAGATAGATAACACCAAATTCTAGTGGCAAGAACTTTTAGTATATTAATAATTTTAAAACTACAGTTCAACATTTTCAGTTGGATTTGTATAAGAGTGAGGAATTTTATAAAAAAAAATAGAACTTTCTAGTCAGAAAAATTTAGTATTTACTCAATTCAACAACTAACGGCAACTCAACAAAATTCAATTAACGGAAACTAGGTCAAAAAAATCAAAACATTACAATATGAAATATATGTATAGTCCCCTAACACACATCATCGATTATCTTTGTTATTTATTACCCAAATTCCATGAAATTTGAAATTTAGCATAAATTGGTTACAGAGAAGTTTTCTATGAAATAAAAAAGTGGGTGTTGCCAATAAAAATTTTAAAGTTGACGTTAAATTAAATATGAAGACGGAACCCAAATATTTTTCATTGCCATATTTTTATAGAATTAGTCATTCTAGATAAAGTGGCGTAGCAATTTTTATTCTACGTTCAATAGTTCTCAAGAAAAGTCGGGTGGGCGGATTTTTTTTTTGACCACTGTACATCGACAACATGCTGAAGTCAATTTTAAGGCTTATGCTCTTACGCCTTCTGGGGCCTGTTTACCAACACAATAATGCCAAACCTCGCATGGCTGGACATTCTCAACAATATCTCCGGTGAGTTTCATGACCCACCATATCCAGACAATTACTCATACCCCTCGCCAAGGAAACATGTCTGTTAAACGCTGAAAAAGCATTTGCAGCAAACACGGAATGTAAGTAAAACAGACCAACAATTGCTAAACATTTGGCAAAATCTGCCACAGTACATTAGACTGTTATTTGACTCTATTTTATACTCGCTATCAGATTGTATCGCTGCCAAAAGAGGAGTTGTCATGTACTGACATTTGAAAGTTGTATTCCCACTTCTTTGGAATAAAAAATCCTTCTCCAATAAAAATATAATCAGTTCTTTATCTTTTAATGCTGATTGCGTCTGCGACGTTTCATATTTGCAGGAATCTTTCTTTAAGGTGCGGGTTTTGCCAACAAATTACATATATATGCGGGTATTTTTTTTTTTTAATTTTAGAAACTAAAATAAATTCTCTTGATTTATTTTTTTCAACTTATAAAATTAATGGTAATGGGACACTTGTATACGGGTGTATTTCAGAATCTCACATGTCTTGAATTCTCCATGGGAATAATTTCTATCCTTCTAAGGATCTAATCTCTCTCTCTCTCTCCCTTAAACGCCTTCTTTCATATTGTTTTACTCCTCTATAATATAATATATAAATGTGAGCCCAGCGAAATATAAAATTAGCTTAAGTATAACATACGAATACTTTTTAACGATTAAAAAAATACTAAAGTTCTCATGACAGATTTCCGGAATCAGCTGTCTTCAACTTTAAATGTCCATTGTTCTTCAACTTTGAAATACTAGGTTTCTCCCAATACTTCTGCAATTAAAAAATAATTGCAAAATATGCGCATTTTTCTTATTTCTAAAGCGAAGACCAGAAAAGAAGAAGGGACTATAATGGACTTTAAATCTTATGAATTCATATCATAGTAGACAACATATTAATCACGAATATCTACAAACATAACAGCAAGGCAACAACGTTGTTAATGTTTTTTAGATGTTTTTACGTTTTATTGGACAATAATATCTAATATCAAAACCTCCTTAAGACCCACTAAATCCTATGATGGTTAGTCAAAAAGAGCTCTAAACTAAGCTATAAATCATAATATAAAAATATCAAATCATCTAACCTCAAGGTTGTTCACATTAATATACTCATTCGGAATGAATATAGACTATAGATTGAACAAATTGCTAATAAATTATAGTAGGAATTATTAATAAAAATACAAAGTTAGGAACTGTTAATGAATTATTTAATGATACAGTTAGAAATTTTCAAGCAGTCTTGAATCCAAAAACGAAAACAAAAATTTAAAATACTATTCCAGCGGCGTGCATGGTGATTTTACGGGTAAAAGACCATATTAGTCACAATCTTTCATTTTTTTTAACGTTTTCTTCTATTTGATAAAAACCGCTTTTTACGAAGAAATCGAAAAACATATTTTCCTTAACTTGACTGAGGATAAATTAGAAAACGTTTCTTCGTTGTATTTACATGTTTATATACATTAACAAGTAAAAGTAAGGTGCATAGTACCATGAAAGAAATTTACATACAAAAGCTTAGATACTGTTAAAATAGCAATGAAAAAGATCACTCAAGCTTTCGGACGCATCAGCAGCAATCAATTATTGGGATTAATGATCCTTTTCATTTACAGTAATGACATTTTCATTTGCTATTTTACCAATGTTTAAGCTTTTGTTTCTAAATAGCTTAACAAACTTGGTTGCATTCCAAGAAATATCAGTTTCAATGTTCATTAATAAGATAAATAGAATTAATCAGTAGAATTACGTTTGACAATTCACTGTGCAAGCCCCGCACGAATTTCAGACTATGTATGTCATAATGATAATTCTTCCATAACCTCCTTTGTTAAACATATATAGTGGCTTTCCAAACTGGTCTGCTGAAATGGCCTAACTGGTCACGATTTAATCGGCCACCGCTTCAACAAGTCTTTCTGTCCTCTGTCTAAAACTGCTTTCAACTTTTTGTTTTTGGTTTTTTTACGGAACACTGCTTACGGACTTGCTCAATTTTTGTCATGGTTTTTAAAACAGTGGTACATTTTGCTGCTGAATGTCTTTTTTTAAAATAATAATTATTATATCACTTTAAAACATTTAGGAGTTACTAAAATACCTCAATTTCATCACTCTTTTGCTATGAGAAGCTCGATTTTCGAATTTATCGACCACAATCCGGATTCCATCACATATCCGGTTAATGGCTGGTGTATAAAAAGAAAAGGACTCCCGCATGGATATACCCAGTAGCTTAAAAGTTATAGAATTTGAACTGTAATCCAACAATTGCTAATTCGCAAAGTCTGACTTGAGTAGGCATTGTCAATTCCTTTTTGTTTGTTTGTAGTTTTACGGCTCAAGGACTATGGTCAATCAATGGTCATGCTGCGCCAGAAAACTACTGTTTTCCGGGGGAATCTGAACCTCTGGACCTACAATTTTCCGAGGAATCTGAACCTCTTAAGGCCTAGGGAACCAAACCCCGGACTACAGTGAGCAGTGCGATCTTTATGAGATCTCTGAGTAAGCGTTCTTTGCATTGTTGAGAGTCGAACCCGAATTTTAGTTTTTTCCCTCAATCGACTATTATAAGGCAAAAAGTAGGCTGAACTTTAACTCTAACATGGAGTGTTAGACTTAATCCCAATAAGCGCAAAATTTGCGTAGCACTGCGCAAAATACGTTAAATGCTAATATCAATATTATACAGCGTAGTTTTTGATTTCGGATAAAGCGTGTCAACGTGTATCAGATAGACGTCGTTGTCCTTCGTCAGGAGTCGACTGAAATGTAATCCAAATGAACACAAAGTATGGCTATTTCATGCTACAATCTTTATCTGTTGACAATGCTGTCTATTGGAAGAAAACACTGAAAGCAGATATAAATAAAGAAAAGGAAATTGAATATTAAACTGGAAGGACATATCAAACTTCACGCATTAATCTTCCATCCCATCTCTCACTTCCTGTCAATGTCTCTGCATTGCTGTTCTTCCAGTATTTTCTTCTGTATTTTGGGCTATATTACCACCATAAAAAGAATAATAGAATGAAAAACAAACACTCTATAGTTATTTAAAGTTCGTTTGAATTGATTCCCGATGAAGAATGGTGACGTCCATTTGAAACGAGTTAATACTTTCTACCCAATAACCAAAACTGCTCTTCATAACTTTATTACTAATAACAAACAGTTATTTCGACACTAGCGTAAGGTTTATTACTAATATTTGATTAAGCTTAATGCTTGGGTTACCACAACTGTGGGAGAGTTCAAATTTTACGTAAGCACCAGGGGGGAGTGAGGGGTTGCCGTTGGTCTTATTTTCCTATGTTAGCCAATGTTAATTTTTGCTTACTGAGGTGGGGTTGAAATGGCCAAAATATTGCTTACGTAATACTTGAACTCTCACTATAAGAATAATTAAATGTTCGAATACATATATTCAGCATGTTTAGAAAATTGTCGCATCCAAATATGAGCGAAACTCCTTCTGAAGTTATCAATGTAGAGTCGTGTGACAGTTAATAATTCATTGCTCCTGTTCATAGCAAATTGTTTAGTTTGTAAAATGCATATTTAATCCTTAGGAATGTGTACTGTGTACTGTATATTACATCCACTGTATATTATACCATAATGAAAGACCATGGAATGTGCCTTAGTTATATAACTGAGATATATAACACACGTTGAAATTGCATGTGTTATATATTAGTCATGTGAAACTTTCTAAATTTACGTTTTATTAAAAATATATACTTCCAACTTTTTTCTCTTGTATATAATTTTTTTCTATTTTGTTCCAGAAATAGCTCATGTTTCTTCTGAAGAGGCTTTAACTTCACTTGCTGCTAATTGTAAGATTTTATTTATTTTTTATTATAAATGCCAGACATTTGACTATTTAGTCATTAACCTTACTAATTGTAAGATATATTTTATTAATGCCCTAATATTTAGAAATTATCATGTAAATTACGGTGGACTCACGTTTTTACGAACTTCTAATTTATGAACTATATATTGTTACGAATTATGGATCGTTTCCCTTGATCCCGAAAAGCATCGCGCAGAACCAATATTTATTACGAACTTTCGATGTTGTAAATATTTTTGAAGTCCCTACGAGTGCGTGAAATCAAGCGTCCATTATGTTTTATTTTGTTGTAAGAATTAGAAAACGAATAGCATTTCTTATATTTGTGAAAGAAATATCACAGGTAGATAGTTTGAAATTTAAACGCGTTTTTTCGAATTGCTTAAATATAACGAATTTCTTAATTTATCATCTTCACTTACGTATCCATGAAGTACATAATATTTATAACTAAAGAAAACATATTAAAAAACTGCAAAAAATAGCTCAGGGCTATTATTAAATATATATAAATATTTCTTATAAATAAATTCAAACTTTAATTGATAATATCATTTCTTATTGATGGTGATATATTTCCGAATAACTGTATTATAATTCGAATTGTGAGGACGTATTAATTCTGTATGCAATATTTTATTATTTCCCTTGTGGTACATTTTCGAACGAAGCCGTAGAACTCAATATTTGTAGTTCATTCTTCCGAAATGTAAATATTAATAAACGAAGGAGTATAAAATGATCCCTTTAATACTGTTTACACTAAATTCATAACAGTTGATTATTTTTTTTTAATGTATGGTATCCTGCTTTTAGTAAATGAAGATAAAATAATGAGTATTATAACAGGCAAAACAGAATTTTAAGCTTTGTGCATGTATAAAATTTCTAAAGATATTATATATCATCAGGGCCGTACTATCGCATAGATAAAGGAGACAAATGCCTAAAGCTTTTTTCTTTTTTCTTTTTCTTTTTTTTTTTTTTTGAGGGCCCGGCGCTGTGGGGTCTCAATTCTGCTTCAAAATCGTTGCCAATCCGACCTTATCACTAGGGTAGTAATTTTATCACGACGGGAATTTCCATGATGTTTTCCGCGAATTTTAGATTTTTTATAATATGCGTTGTATACAAATATGTGACCTGTATCGATTTTATTTTCAAATTTTAAAATTAAATTTCAGAACGGATTTAGCGAGTGATTGAACATAGCGATCATTTTCTTTGGTCCCAAGATCCTCGTTATATACGTCTCCTAGATTTTTTTGCACAATAAATAATTCACATTAAGGCTGTTAAACTGTATCTGTGGAATTACTTAAAATATCCAGAATTTGTCAATCTTTCTAAATTTTAATAAATATAATAAAAATTAATATAATTCTGAAAAAGTATAATATCTTTCTCATGTAAATTAGAGGTTTAATTCTATGTTTCCATACGTCAAAAAATGCTTTATTATTGATTTAGAACGTTTCGGTATGGAGACTATTTTTGGACTATCAAACTCATAGAAATCACCTTCATCTCAAAAGAAAATTTGTTAACTGGCACAACTAGGTAACTTTCGTTTATTCTCTTCCAGGTTTCGTACTGCTCCTCTGTCATCTGAAGAGCGAGAAATTGGGGTTAGCGGCAATGCACAGATTAATTACTCTGGTAGGTGGAACACACTCTCTCTCTCTCTCCTTTAAACATCTCCTTTTCTATTAACAACACTTCTATCGCGTCGTCTTCTCCAAGCACTGAAGACAGTAGTAACCGCATGCTTTCGGCCTGACGTGAAGTCGGATGCGAACTATTTTTAACAGTCGTTGTCATCGGGCACTATCCTTTACAATCCGATTGTTTCTTCCCGCATGTAACCGTTCTCCTCCCCGATGCGATACATAGACCCTGAGATATTCGCTCTCAGTTCATCCGAACTCCAAAATCAAATAGCAGTTTGATTCCACGACGTTGGAACCTATTTATTCGAGCGGTGTCTCTGATTTGGTCGGTTATAGTTCTATATTGTGAATGGACCAATTCGTATCGTCGAAATTAGTTTAATGTGATGGCAGACAGGGACGGATTTAGGGTACGATGCGCTTTGGGCAGAACGATTTTTAGCGCCCTCCCTCTATTGAAGTAACAAGGGTGATAACCCCCCCGAAAATTTCTTCTAATCATCGAGGTATACGGTTTAAGCGCCCTAGAAAATAGGTCAGCCCCCTAGAAAAAAGTTAGCCCCCTAGACTTCGAAGCTAGTTACACCCATGACACCTCTCCTGCCGTACTAGCAGAAAAAATAAAACTCTGTCCTTCCGCCCCCTCAAATGCGACGAAAAATCGCAGACGATAGGGAAGGAGCGACATTTATGATTAGCCTATCTTATGTGCATTATTATAAGATAAAATAACGATATTTTTATAAATAAATTTAGTTTATTTCACGACGATTTTTTGGATATTGGGGGAGGAAGGGCAGGTGCAGAGCAAAATTTCAGAGTGGCCACAAAGCTTGAAAATTTCACTTGTAAGTTTAGTTTTAAATATGTTTTTCTTTCAAATAATCATTTTTTGTATAAACTTACTATTCTTAGGGGCGCATGTCCCTGCCTGAATCCGGCCTTCGGGGCCAGGGGTTGTTTCACGCAATCTTTCAGAATTTCAGATTTAGATAAAAGGTGGAGGGCGCCTTCTCGGGGAGAGCTGATCGACAGAATTCTACGGTAAATAATTTGCAATTAAAAAAAAAATCCGCAGCCTCTTGCGCCACTAGAAATTTTACGTCCCGGGCAAGTGCCCAACATGCCTATTTATAAATCTGGCCCTGATGGCAGAACTGCCAGGCATTTGCAGATGTCCAACCTCCACGAGTACGAGAGATTCAAATCCATTCAAGCCCATCGGACTCAAAATTGTAGAACTATTGGTTGGTTGATTGTATTTTTATGACGCAAGGACAGCAAAGGCCATCCTATGCCAAACAATGTGAAGCCGTACATACGGTTTAGAAGTATTTAGTGGAGTATATCACATAGTTGTGATCCACAATACAAGGTGGATGGATAAAAAGGGGCCAAGGGCGGACTGTGTCCTCTCAAAGGGCGCATACCTTGGACTTTCTAAAGGCGCAATTGTTTGCCCGTTCGGAGGCGCCAGTCTTATCACCCATGAGGGCGCACCGGCCCGAGGGCAGATGGGCCGGCGGCCCAGTCCGCCCCTGGAAGAGACCCTCCTCTTCCCAGACGTGCGTACTTTCCTTACTTTTTTAGTTTAGACTCCTCTGTTATCAAGTTTTAGGAAGACTCCATGCTAATAATTATCAACGTTTTTGATTGAGAACCTGACGCGCCAACCTCGCCTTAATGCTTTCGACTACGACACTTGAGTTCATTGGACTAGCTTCGATTCCTAATTAATTCAGTCATCGCGTAAAGCCGTCTATTTTGTATTATATAGGCAGGGATTCTACTCTAAGGAACCAGTGTCCCTTCGATTCCCCAAAGAATATTTGGAGGGGCCGGTCCCCTCAATATCGATGGATCACAAATCAAGAAATATGGACTACAGTCTAGTGTGAAAGACAAAGCGTATGAAATATATTAATTATAATTAGTTAATATTAATGTATATATTCCTATCTCCCGTTGACTCACTTGCCTGCATGCACGGGACCTTCAATTAAACACCCCCATATTGTCTTCAAGTTGGCGACGTTGATTAGAACAGAATCGTCCGGCTAAAGACTCATTGAATGATTCTGTACAATATTCAGCGACGGGAGAAATCATTCACTTAATCATTTAAAGACGATTTTGTCCATCTCTACTTCGTATCAGATCATCTATCCTGGCACGTAAAACTACAGTCTTAAAATATTTTGGCAATGGCCAAAGAATAGGAAGTAATAAAAAAATAAGTCGCATAATGAACTATATTCTAATAACCAGGTTTTGAAATAACACTCACTTTAATCACTGCAGAATGCGCACATCTGTATATTCGCTTCAGTCCTATTCATTATGTATTTTAACATCTGTGACCTCGACAGAACGAATAAGAAAATGTCGGAATATCGCCAGAGGGCCAATGGTGTATTTTAACCGGGAAAAGGGGGAAAAGTTATTTTGGGTATACTTTCCATCTAAATCATTTTCACATCCATCATCTGTTCATCTAACGAAGCATTTTGCACTTTCCGTTCCGCATGCGTTCTTAGACGATAGACATTCACACTTTTATACACGAACACAAATCCAATGTTAGCAGCATTCACAGGGCTTCGAGGAGTGTAGGTTTTAAAGACAGAACTAATTTTTGACACAATATATTTCAAGGCGCGTTGCGCTAGGGAGTTCCTCAGATTAAAAGAAAAACTCATTGATTTATGATATATAAACCTAACAGTAAAATATATCTTTACTTAGCAAAATATAGCTTTACATAGCAAAATATAGCTTTATATAGCAAAATATAACTTTATATAGCAAAATATAGCTTTACATAGCAAAATATAGCTTTATATAGCAAAATATAGCTTTATATAAAGCAAATATGACTTTTACTTCAAAATTAGCAAATGTGCAAATTTATTACAAAATGTATTAAATTATTATTAGCAAATGTATTAAATTATTATTAGCAAAATGTATTAAATTATTATTAGCAAAATGTATTAAATTATTATTAGCAAAATGTATTAAATTATTATTAAAACGTATTAAATTATTATTAGCAAAATGAATTAAATTATTATTAGTAAAATGTATTAAATTATTAGCAAAATGTATTAAATTATTATTAGCAAAATATAGCTTTATATAGAAAAATATAACTTTATATAGCAAAATATAGCTTTATATAGCAAAATACAACTTTACTTCAAAATTAGCAAAATGTATTAAATTATTATTAGCAAAATATAGATTTACTTCAAAATTAGCAAAATGTATTAAATTATTATTAGCAAAATATAAATTTACTTCAAAAAATACCAATCTTTTTGTAGGGAGAAGTAAAAAAGTTTTTGATAAAATTCTTCAATAAAAAAGATAAATAGAACCTCTATTTCTCAGCTACTTATGATTCTGCAAATAAAACGTTTCCTCTAGAAATAGAGGAAAAACTTTATTAATTCGACGTCGTCTTTTTTTTAACCTAAAAGGGGACGTATAGAATGTTTAAAAGAATTCATTTGTCTCAGTTTTCTGCACCTTTTTTGATCCCTGCCCATGTTTCAGCGTCTTCTTTAATTTTGTCTGCTACAGTTCTCTTCCAAGTGTTTTGTGGTCTACTCCTTGGGGATTCCAGTCTATAGTTTGTCTGAAAACACCGTTCGATTTCTTCCTGATTGCATGTCCTCGGTTGTCTTTTGATTTACGATAATTCTAGAAATATTTGCCGGTTTCAAAGGAAACCATTGAATTAATATTACTAGCATAAATGTCCGGATGCATTATATCTTATTTATTTCCTTTCATCCCTTTTACGTTTTTTGAGCAGGGAGGGGGGAAGCGGGATTTCTATTCTCATCTGTTTAACGTAAACTAATAATTTGAACTAAATGTGAATTTAACTGAATAGAGTGGAACCTTGATTTTATGTTAATTAGGTTTTAATTAGGGGGTTTTATTTATGCTGCATAATTAGGTTTTCCCACTTCGAACGTCCTTTTTTCCAATGTCCCAAAAACGCAAAACCGGGGTTTCAGTATGTATCACATTTAGAAAAAATATTTTTGTTTTTATTTAAAAGATAATGGAATTCGAAATCCATAACGAAAATTTAATCGCGCATTACATTCATTAAATAAACGTAAAATTTGTAATTAATAATCAAATTAAAAAATACAGAACTTCTATTAAGTACCAATGAAAGGGTTAAAAGTATAAATAATTATAAATTTCAGCTAATTTGTAAATTTAATTAGTTTGGGTGAATGATATTCATACATGTCTTTTAGTTTGAAAAAAATAGACAAATTACAAAATAGAAGATCCTAACAATTAAACGAATGCAATCGTTTTATCGTAAACAATAATTCATTAAGAAATAATTTTTATCAACTTTTTTAGGCGTAGTAATATTAACGCCGATGTTATGGCATGGTTAGATGGTGAAACGTTCATACAGAAAAGAAATTTTTCTGCGTCTGGTGAGGTATGATCCCACGGCCGTCTGCTATCTCGGCAGGTGCTCTTACCAACTGAACTACAAACGACAAACATTCAATCACTTACCAACGTATTAAAACATGTTTTCCGAAACCGGATATTTCGCCGAATGGGGCAGTACATGGACTGCTTTTTAAACCAAATTGCGAAGAGATCGGTATTAAATTCATCGAAAAGCCTTTCTGTTCTTTACGAACGTTTCGCCATCTAAGGATTTCATAACATCAGTTACTATTCTATCAACTATTAGTTACTATCAGTTGCTATTAGTTACTATCAGTTACTATTAGTTACTATCAACACAGTTACTATTACTACGCCTAAAGAACGTTGATAAAAATTGTTTCTTAATTTAATCTGCGTAGTGTTCGACTTGTATAAATAATTCATTATGTAAGTTTCAATATTCATATAGCAGATTATTCATATGGCAGAAAATTCATATAGCAGAAAGTTAACCTCCAAAAATAAGATGTCCTCGGATCAAGATATAAGTCGCCAAGAAATTACCTAAAAGAATAGATATAGGCAAACTAAAAAAAAAAAGCATTCTGTTGCATTGAAATTGAACTTAAAAATCCACATTTAACACTAGTAAGACCTATAGCATTCAAAGAAGACGCTTTCTTAAAAGTTATTGCAAAAATTATTAAAAAAGCATTGAAACATTGAAGTATTGTAGTTGGTCGTATTGTAGAAACAAGAAATATAGAAAAAAAATCTTTCGAGAAAATGAAGCAGTTTGTAAGAAGGAACAGCGGAGAGAAAGGCGAGCGGAAAAAAGCTTAAAGGTTGAAAATATAGGAGTTAGTAAAACAGTATGCAAACTTTCACGGAACGTAACAAAATTCAATTGTTCGTAAGGAAAGTGACTGGGAATAACAAGAGCCTAAAATGGACTAGCGAGTTCGTATCTGCTGAGAAAACAAATCACGGTGTCGAAGCAAGAACCTGGCACGATAACAAAATCGTGTGAAGAAATACTCAGAATGGTGGAAGAGTTTTATATAAATCTCTATGATCCAAACAAATTAAAATGAAAAACAAATTAAAGCAATTGGAAGAAAGAACCGAGAATGCTGAAAGGAAATGTGGCTAATGCAAATGACAATATGGAAAAAAAAACAGTGGAAACACATCAATCATTTAGTCCTTAAATCTGGAGAGAAAAAATGGACACCTTTGTTTTGCAAGTATGGGTAATTTGAACGTTTCTAATGAATAGGATTATACGAAGAGAATTACTGTACTTGGAATATATTACAAAGGAGATTCAAATTTTTTAAGCCTATTACGTCCATGCTATTTATAAAGTCTTCACTAAATTCTACCATACGGTATCCAAAAAGAACTAGACATGACTCAACGAACAGAACAAACAGAATTTCGAAATGGATACAGCACATTGGACCGCATTCAACTTTTGAAAAAGAGCACTAAAAGAACAAATAAATATGATCCCCTATTACATACGTTAGATTTATTTTTGCTGCCGAGAGCCCTTGACTTTTTCAAGCAATGCTAATAATTAGCCCTGCGGTATTAATAATTAATAAAAGTGATAATGTACAAGTGTATGAGAACGATACCGTATCCGCACAGAGCTTCACAGTACAAAATTACAGAATATATTTCATTCGATAAACGAAGTTAGCTAACTAATGAAGGTAATTAAAACTATTTGGGTTGTCTGTAAAAGATCTTTATTGGCAATGTTGCAACGAATTCTTCAGGATTTCAAGTAATTATATCAGCATTTCCATGTTAGGTGAGGCGCGAAGTGAGTTACTATAAAACAATTATATACTTATACACATGTTACAACTAATATAAATGGAAAGCAACGTCATGAATGATTCTATAGACTAATTTAACATGATTGAAATGTACATGAAAGAAATTTTAGCCAAAACTAGATAAATTTTAATTTTACTTAATTATAAAATGTGTTCCTAATGAGGATGTTTTATCTCTTATTTTTGTTATAATTATGTTTAATAATATTTAATCGTTTGGCCATTGGTCAACTAATAGTTTATAAATTGGAGACATGGAAAACGATGGGAAAGATAAAACAGAAATTAAAGCATGTGCAAACATTAGAGAGAAGGGTTTGCTTGCGATAATTGAAATTGAAAAAAAAAGGAGACACGTGCAAGAATAAGAAACAGGTAAAAGTTGGAAAAATCCCTGTTAAAATGAAAAATCTTCAATGGCGATGAATCGCTCATACGGCGAGAGGGAGTAATTCAAAGACGAGAAACAAAATGTTCAATTGGCTGTAAAAGGCCATTAATTTTATAGCGAATTGAAAATGGGTTTAAAAAGCCATTAATTTTCACAAATAAATTTTATCAAAGCATGCAAACAAAAATATTTCGTACAAATGGCGTTACATAAAGAAGTTGCTATAAAAATATTAACTCGGTTTATCTCTTAGAATAAATTATATTTAACAATTGTTAAAATATAAAAATAAAATTAAAGGAATAATTGTAGTTTTGGGTCCTATAGTTGTTCGTTTTGCCGCTTTGTTTTCCAAGTTTCGTGAAAAATATGAGCCGAATTAGGCATTAAATTAAAATTTAGTTCGCATTTAAAAAAAAAAAGAAAAATTAGTTCTTCCTCAGAGTTTTATCTTATTGCCTAAACCTCGCATAAATACGAACTGTAGAAATAAATGAACGTATATATATATATATATATATATATATATATATATATATCGCGTATAAGACCGTAAATACATCACTGACTTCTATAAAGTGCGTAAATACTGTGGAACGAACATCGAATGGAAAAACTTCAATACAAAAATCTCATACGAAATTTTAGAAGGAAAAAGTAAGATTCCATATTTTGCCAAAATTGTTAAGAAACTGTAGTCGAAACTTGCACTGAAATATCGTTTTGTAAAGAATTCCTATTTTTCTTGAGATAATTCCTTCTTGTTATATCCCGTTCATTTTCGTTTACTCGAACCAAAAAAAAAAAAATCTCAAACGTTATCAATCTTTGTCTATTTCGGGGCATTTTAGCTAATATTTAGCTTCCACATAGTGAAACGCAACATCCAAAATTTGAAGAAGTCTAGAAAATGACTGGCGAGATCACTTGCGGCATGGAAGGCGCTTACCGGATGCTGTTGAAGTAGGACACTTGTCGCCTTCTTCGTGCACTCCTGCTCCCTTTCGTCAGGTCAGCATTTCATTCTCCGCTGATCTACCAAAATAGAAACAGCGCCGCCCTAATGGAGACGGCTTCTGTTGTCTTTTATACTTCGAGACCTTATTCTTTGCTGAGAAATGATTTACCCTTTGCAAAGTCTTTTTCCAGTGTTGGTCCCCAGAGGGCGGAGGAAGGGAAAAAACTCTAATGCAGAATGCGGAATTTTTCGAATGATACTGTCTTACTTTGCAAAATCTCATTAATTTGACTGATAGATAACAACTGAGATAGTTATTCCTCTCAATATCGGATTAAGGTTTTTATGGGCCCTAGGATGGAGAAAGTTAATTTTATATATAATAATTCTTTAGGATCCTATTTCATCAATCGGCTCCTAAAGAATATGGCCCCGGTAATATTCACTCAATAAATCAGGAGTTTTTCTTCGAAGTTCATTATTTTAATATTCAAGTTTATCAGTAATGAAAGTTTCTGAGACAATTGTAAATAAATAGGATTATAAAAACGTTTAAACCAAATAACATCATGCTCCTTCAAAGCCTTTACCGGGCTTAAAACTATTGGGCCTTAAGCTCATATGTAAATATACCCCCTACTTGGCGTGCACATAAATCCGGCGCTGATTCCTCCCCATAGTAATTCATACAGGGGCGCCGAGAGTTAGCGCGGGCCCCAAACTCACTTCGACCGCCCAGCATAGGTCCTTGCCAGCCCGGGGCCCCAGGCTGCTACCCTTCCCCCCTCTCGTCAGCTTTATATATACATATATATAATATTTAAATATTAATCAAGATTGCTATTTATTATTATTAACATACATTTATATTACATACATTTATAAGACACCCTTTTCATATCATTATATAATTTTTGTAAATAGTTAATAGACCAACTGCTTAAAAACAACAAATAACTGATCATGTATTTTCAAAAACATTGTATAGATATTACGTATGACGATTGAAAATAAGTATAAATCTTTAGGAAAGCTAAAAATCTAAAAAATGTATAAATTCGTAAATTGAAGAGCTCGTTTCCAAAAGGCGTTAAGTCATTTTTTTCCATTCTTCAATAAACGTGAATTTTGAATATAGGATTTATTTTTTATTTTACAGAAAAGGTATTTTAAAAAATAAATCCTATATTAAAAATTCCCGTTTATTGAAGAATGGAAAAAAATGACTTAACGCCTTTTCGAAACGAGCTCCTTAATTATTGTTAGACTCAAAACAATAAAATTAAAGCAGTAAAACTTGTTAAAATTTCGGTCAAAAATTAAAGGTTAATGTCAGAATAGTTCAATTTTTGTTTATTGTGAAATTTTTAGCATTTCTTTTGTTTGTTTAAATTGCCTCTGTCCTTAATGTTATTATATTTCGTTGTTATTATCATATAATATTTATTTTATGTAGTTGTTATATAATATTTATTATATTTAGTTAATATAATATTTTTTGCATTAATTATCGTAGTTTATAAAAATAAGAACTCATAAATGCTTATCAAACATGTTACTATTAGGTGGAAATTATTTTTCAAAAACACATAAATTTTATAGTTAAAAATTATGCTACCAAAAGTGAATATAAAAAAATGATTTATTCCCAATTAATACTAAAATAATTCTGTTGTTGTCTTCGATAAAAATATGTTTAAAAAGGAAAATTAACTTTGCAAAATATATTTTTAAAATTTTGTGCAATTTTTTGCCTCTACCATTATTTTTCGCAGGTAATGTAGGCTATAAATTTATCATACGAGTTTAGAATTATGTTAGAAAAGACGATTTTATTTTTAAACATTCAATTTTGATAACTGTTTCAATTACTCCTATAAAATTTTTAAATTTGTTAACTTTTTGTGTACTATCTTGTATTTGTTTTTATTTCATTTTATTCAATTCGCCCTATTTTAATTGTATTAAGCCTAAACAAATTAAAATACTTCACTTTTACTAGTGATTTTTTTCAATAATGTGCTTAGATTATGTTCTAAAATATATATTATGTTAAATATTTAAAAAATATGTAAAAATGCTGTAATAATAGCACAACTGAAATAAGAAAATTTTATCGGAAACTATTTTGAAGAAATTTTCTCATTTTAATTATTCTGTTATTGCAGCACTTCTGTGTCACTCTTTTAAATATTTTAAAAAGGCTCTTTAATTGAGTTTTAAAGGAATGAAATCGCACTTTTCTATAATTTTAACGAAATTTTCGAAAGGACAGTTTACAAGTCTGAAACCTGCATTTGAATTCTGTGGCGCCATCTGCAAACATACGTCTTTGATGCCATGTAACTTATTGACATAATTATTCCGGTTTATTTGGCCCCCCCTTAGTATTTATAAATAAATAAGCTCCATTTAATTTAACTAAAACGTTGTATATGAACATAGCAAAAAAAAAATTGATGCAAATTATTATACTTTTAATTTACTTTTAAATTTTGCACTTTTTTATTTTGCCTTTAAATTTTACACTGTTTATTTTAAAAAATTCTTTATTGATTTTTTATAGGTGCACTTTATTTGTATTTATAAAAGCAATAAATGAATTTTCGGAAATAAACATTTATGCAACTTTATGAATTTCAGTACAATTTCTAAGGAGTGTTGCAAGGAATAGAACAATATTAGCTTTAGGAAGAAAAATTTCCACATACTTAGCCTTTTGTACTACATTTGTGAAGTTTTATCTTCTTAGTTTTATAACAGAATTTTATGGACCATAGGCCTGGGCAGAAAATCTTCAAATATCTCCCAATATTTACTCTGGTAATGAGTATCAAGAAGAATAAGCTTTAGGCTTTTTTCTATTCTTTATTCTAAATATTTAAAATGCTGTATGAAATTCATTATAAATTTACAATTAATACATACTAAAAATTTCAAACCAATTACCTCCAATTTCATAATTATTAATTTCTATACATGAGAATGCACTATGCAGAGATTTGTTCTTTAACATCATGGAAACCTGCCCATATACAAAAAGTGCATAAAATTTTTAGACTAAATTTGGCTTTAAAGGGCCGACGTAGTCTATAATATGGTCATTGTATGTTCAGAAACCATATTTCAATTGGATAAAATTTTCCAAAATTTCTGAATGCTGAAAACTGAACTTTTCCATAAGTACGAAAAGTTTCACTTCCCCCTGTGTAAAATGCCATAGCTCTGAAAGTGTCGAAACGCAAATCAATGGCGACGTCCGCTGGTTCGGCTTCAGTCTAATTGAGTAATTCCTTTTCTCCAGATTAGTATAGGTCAAAAAAAGTTTTTGTGAAGTCATACTAGGATATGAAGAGTATACTCTCTTTTCACAAAAAATGTCCGGTTAAAAAATTAGAAATAACTGACATTGACGTCACAAACCGGTCACCTGCTTACAACAGTGTAGGACTACAAGTTCTATACTCATTTTGGCGCGGAAAAACGGTCGCTAAGAACAAGTTCTGAAATTGGAGTCCTACACCGATGTAAGCAGCCAGCCCGTTTATGACGTCACCTCCCGTTATTTCTAACTGTTCCATCGGACTTCTTTTGGTAAATGGACAGTACGTGTGAAGCTCTTAAGAAAGAGAAATTAGGCGAGGCAGAGAATTAGGAAAGATGGTTGCCGGAGACATAACTGTAATGCCAAAGTTCAAAAGGCTAGGTGTATCTGCAGATGATGACTAACCAACAAGTGGTGTAGGAAAAGGCGAACCTACTCCCTCACACACACACGCACACACACACATTACTCCATATCAAGGCACATTTTTCTCTTCAATGCCTAATCACCTAAGCTTTCTGCAAAACTGCTTGAGCCCCCCCCCCTTTTTCAATTTTGAATCTCTTCGCCGCCCCTGTAACTACCCTAAATTCTTAACTAAACCCCTAAAGACCATCAAGGATTTGGGATACATCCAGACAATATGAATTGCTCAGCATGTAGGGCGCTTCGAAAGACTTCATCCAGCGGTGGGTGGATAATGTTTTAATCTCATGCTGGACATATACAGGGGCGAACTGGGCCGCCGGCCTACCGGCCCCGGATCGTTACGCTCTCGTAGACGATAGGATTCGCGCCTCTGAATGGACAATTACTCGCGCCCTCCGAAAATATAATGTATGCTCCCTTTGAGAAGACACAGTTCGCTTCTGGACCTACATATGAAGGTGTGTGATAAATTTCATAATAATGGAATTCAGTGATTACGTCATTAAATTGATTTTTTTTTCTTTTTTAAATTTCATGGGCTCAGAATGGCCACCGCTGTATTTGCGCTATTATAATACAACCAACCAACTAAAAATTTTCGTTATAAGTATCTTTAAATATTTTCCATACCCTCGTACATATATAATTTTTATATTATTTCATAATACGCTCTAAACGTATTTACACAAAAACATGAGTATAAATAAACTCAAAAAATATTTTGTACTTTAAACACTCCATGTCGGGCTGCATATTACTCTCGGCCTTAAAATATATTTTACGAGAACCGCCTTCATGCCTGCTTTGCTTGATGACCTTGCAGTGACTCAGAAATAACGAATTTTTCTAACTTTCTGTTGACCCGGGTTGGACTCCCAGTGATGCAAAAAAAAAACAAAAAAAAAACAGCTTACTAACTATCTGCTCAACTAGCTTGTCTCACTCTGTTGCCCGGGAGTTGATTTCCTTTGCTTCAAGGGGGGTCACCGACGAAAACGACAATATGGGGTTTTTCATAGATACATTAGGAACATTTTCTCCGAATATACTAATGCTATATAATAATAATAATGTAAAAAACTTTTTTCGTACAGTTAATAAACATGTTACATATATTGTGAGCGGCATTTTACAGTAATATTTGTAAAACTAAAAACATTTATATTAAATAAATATCTTTTTTCTATAAAAAACGCTATTTTAACTTTCGTTCAGGTCGATAATTATAAAACCAAACAAAAAAACATAAAACGCCGAACACAAAGTATGTAGAATCCGTATGTGTAGGTCAGAGCTGCACTTAAGCAAGGGCAAGCGGGGTCCATACCCCTCGCTTCTTAGGGCCCCGCGAAGCGTAATTCTCAAATTTTTAATTTTTGTAATATTGAAAATTTCCCCAAAAATATTTTTACTTCAGATCTCGCATTTCGTGCTATTTAGTGTTCATACATTATTCCATTTCTTTTTTTTTTTTTCCTGACTCGTACGTGTACGGGCCCTCGAAATATGTTTTGCCCTAAGATCCGCATTAGCTAAGGAACGTCCTGGTGTAGGTACTTAGTCAAAAGTACTTAGTACTTAGACAAAATCCTAATAAAAGTATAGATCCTCCTCACAGGATGACCTTCTATGACCTATAACTTCGTGACTGATTGAGCTGACAGATTTGCGCCTTTTGATATTTTTATCTACTCTGCGAGACGCGTTGAATGGCATTTGATTTGTAGAATGCCCATAGGCCATTTTGGCATCCTCCTTTTATTCATTTAATCATATTATGGACATTCAATTTCTGTATTTTTGAGCTAATTTCTTTATTTATTTTTATTTATTTTATTTATTTTTATTTTCTTTTTTATTTATTTTTATTTATTTTATTTATTTATTTATTTTTATTTATTTTATATTTGTTATTTTTTATTTATTTGTTATTTCTATTTTTTTATATATTTATTATTTTTCTTTATATCCCACCCATTTCATCCTATTTTGTTGAAAATAACACGCTTGTAAATCACTCAATTTTACACGGCAGTGAATGAGATCACGTGATACGATGGCATCAAAATGTCCGATGCGCCAGCTCCTTTTTTTGGAGCCTTACTTTAAGACAGTGGTCGCATCTTAGGTAACCTGCGATGATTCGGTAGTAACACTTTTATCTGACGTGACGTTTACCCCGGTTTCACTCCCACCGGTTGTTTTAAAAAAAGGAACCCTTACCAGTTAACTATATATTGTGGTCCGGAGGTTGGTCTATAGAGGATCGGGTTACTTTGAAAATTGTAGGTCCACTCTCCTACGGTGACGTCGTGGAAACGTATTCGTCTATCATACAAATTCACAGAGATTCAACTTCCTACCTTAGTGCTGTAAGGTGCATGCCGCCCCACCGCAGTAGGGCGTTTGGATCCCTCAGCATCAGAAGTTCGGGTTCCTCGAAAAAACTCTAGGTTCCGGCGCAGTATGACTTTTGCTGTCCGTGAGCTGTCAAGCTCAAACGAACTGAATTGTCCTTGGATCTGATGAAAGGACAAGTGTAGCAATGTATGTTCCACTGTTGCGATGCAAAGGTAACGTGTTTAATATCATATACCAAATTCAATTGACAAGAAAGGGTAATAATTGTACAGTATGATAACTAAATACCCATATTATCAGGTTACAATTCAAATGTGGTTAAATCGTTCTTGTATATTTTAAAGTTTCAACATTGTCTTGAGCTGTTTCTCCCACCTTGACCAGCCCATTAGGCTTGCATCCAAATTATGGGGAAATGTTGGCCGTTTTGCCACTGATCTGGCGCACAGTGACCTTTTGTTGTCCTTGCGCCATAATAATACAACCAGCCAAGCACTGACCCATTATTCGAGATTTTATTTCATTGACTACAGATGTTCCAATATCTAGGAAAATAGGTTCCCGGCAAGGCATACTCTTACTATTTATTTTCTTGTGCTTTACGTCGCAAGCGGAGATAAGGTCATGTTACGTCGGGACCTACAATTTTCTGATTGACCCGAAAAAGTCTTCTACCTAGAAATCCAAATACGGGACTACAATGCACAGAAAAACGACCTCGTTCTAAGGTGCTGTTGAGGTGAAATCCAGGTAAGCACCACAATAAACAAACACTTGGCCATTACGCCACCATAAAGCAATGCGATCTTAATTGCACTCGCACCATAAACACAAATAAATCCAAATACATAGGATAGTCAGTACTTGCATAGTGTACTCTTGAATTAAGTTGGCATTTGAACAATTAATTCAACTTAGAATAGCCTTTGTTCCGATGTCGAGGATACGACCACTCACGCAGCGATAAAGAAAATTCTTCTATAGTTACCTATGACGTTCAAAGACCCGCGGACTATCATATGTCATGTGGTAAAACGCAATTGATCATCTGTCAGTGTCTTAAATACGATTCACCAGACGCTTTTGGACTTCATATGTCTTTTCAAATGGAAAATTCTAATTTGAAATGAAATGTCAAATTCGTTTGAATGTCAAGGATTCAAACGAAATTAAATTTTTACGTACAGTGTTTCGGTCTTGAGTGTCAGCATCAGAAGTAATTGATCATCCGTTGTGTTATGCAATTATGTTATTGTCAACAATAAGAGAAGAGAGAGATAGAGAGAATCACGCTTTTATCTCAACGTTTACGTTTTTGGGGCGTTTTCGCTTTGCATTACCATAAAATTTTGTTATGGTAAGGGGGATGGTGTCGTGGGTTTTGCGATCACAGCGATCGATGGAAATATTGTCTGGCGCAGTATAGCCCAGATGCTCTTGCGCCATAAAAATCCAAACAAACAAATACTGTCTTTTCTGCGATTACTGCTACAGCACCCCTCACCCCCGCCGGCACCTGTCTCAGATTTAACCCTCCGGTTTCTCTTAAGTGTTGTATCAAATTTATGGAAGTTATTTAGGACTATAATCTTGACTTTTAAGTGTTGTATCAAATTTATGGAAGTTATTTAATTTGACTATAATCGTATGGAACAAGAGCATCTGGGAAATACTGAACCAGACAGTATTTCCATCGATCGCAAAACCAACGACACCATCTCCCTCACCATAACAAAATTTATTTTGTTTGGCGAAGCAAGATATTAGTTTTCTTTGCGTCACAAAAATTTAATCAACAATAACGATTCTATTGTTTTTAAACATGACATTTTAGTAATATATTAGTTTAGAAAAATTAAAATGATTCAAGAACAAATATCTGTCTAAATGTTGGAAAAAAAGTTGGAACCGAATGGAATAAAGTCAAAAAAATTAATATTCAATAAGCATGAACTGCAGCATTAAAAACAGTGTAGTAAATTGTCTGCCTAATGACGTGTCGGCGAAACGACCTTGTCGGCAAAATGACGTGTTTGCGAAACGACCCTGTCTGCGAAATGACGTGTCGGCGAAGTGGTGTCGGTGAAGTGACTGTCTGCGAAATGAACGCGACCGAAAGCTTTGTCACCATGAACCGGTCATTCTCGGAAAATGGGCAGTACATTGACTGCGCTTTAAACATCACCCGAGACCAGTTTTCTAAACAAGTGACAGAAGCGTGACGTACCAGGTAATAAAAATGATTTCTTTTATTTAGTGCCCATTTTTTGAAAATAATCGGTTCATAATAAAAAATCTTTTTATATGCACGCAGGAATAGGAATAGCAGGTCACCTGTAAGTTAGTGGTTATTGGATAGGGCACTCTTCTCTGGCAAAGGAGAGACGTGGGATCATACCCCACCACGTGTCCGAAAATTCTCTATTTCTGCGAGTTGATGTACCATAATTAAAATACATATTTAGTGTCAACAATGGTAATTTTTTGCGAAATTAACTGAAGAAGGCACTTGACGAAGTTTTTCTCCACCATTTTTCAATACCACCTATTAACTAAAGGCAACTTATATTTGCTTTGGTTTCATTGTTGCAAAGTCGGCAGTTATCAACATCCAATTACCTAGTTTCTGCGGGAGCTTATTTTCTGATAAACCTATGGGCATTTAAAGCTCAAGTTTATTAGGCGCTTCTAGCGTTTTAAACCACAGTAATGTGAAACGAAATTGCCTTAACTTATAGAGACACGATAGAAATGAATTTGCTGTCCTTTACTGCCGACCAAAAATTAAACTGTTGCATTAAACTTCTTTTTCTGATTTTAAATCTAAATGGGCCTTCTCTTCCTTGCTATGCCAACAATGGAAAATGTAACAAAGTTCCATTATATGCATTTTGGCACCATGCATGTTCAGGTGACCTATTCCTTTCTGAGTGTCTGTAGAATGGAAAAGAAAGACATTCACCTAGTTCGGGTACGTTTTCGTTAAGTCAGCTGCCTCTTTTCCGAAACTGGGTCAGACACCAAACTAGATAAGGAACAGATGCGGTCGAGGGCTATAAGAAATACCTCCTCTCATATATACCATTCTTTGCACGGTAACCCCAGCTTTTCCTTTGCAAGAATAGGAACTAGAAGAACATCCTCTACTGTTAATTATAACGCCACAATTAGTAAAAGTAACAGGTCAAACTTATCTCCCCTTTTAGCATTCTAAAGGTCCATTATAGTCCATTTTGCACAAAGATCACGGCTATATACTTGTGATATAGGTGTTTTCGGAACACCCTGTATAGCAGAACCCCGCTATTCAAACTCCGTTTATCCGAAATGGACAATTGTACTTATAATTATTATTATTATTATTATTTTAGTAGATACTCGCTCAGTGCTTTCAGTAAAAACGTTCATGTTCACTTTCTAATGTACTCTGACCTTAAGAGGGAGACCGATATAAATGGTAGATATTGGGCATATAAAAATAGCCCTTTATTTTATTAATGTTTTGTCAGTCTGGGAGAGTTATTTCGTTGGTACTTCTTTTATCTTTGGTATTTTAAATACGTTCATTTCAAATAATAATAATAATAATAAAGTAAATAAATAAAAAATAAGATGGACAAAATCATATTAATAAAAATAAAAGGATTTGGTTTGCAAAATTTGGATTCAACCAAAAGGACGCACTTAGGGCTCCAAAGGCCGCAGGTTCCCTTGGTCTATGTATTCGCCAAATACCAGTAATTCGAGCTAAATAGTGAATGCACAAAATGGTTAACAACATTTTCTTTAATGCGAAATAAATTAAATAAATTACGACTGGCATTAGAAACAAATACATTAGCATTTTGAGAAGCAGCCATTAAAACTACATAGAACAAGTTGAAGGCAAACGTTTCGAAGCTATCGCAGCTTTATCCTCAGTGCGAAAATTTTCTTTGTTTTATTTCTTCGTCGCATATACATAAAATTTCGCATAGGAATTAAATTACCAATATTTATACAAATTACTAACATATTTGGGGAAATAGATATAGCGTTCTGTATAAGAAAATCTTTGGACGCTAAATATAAAAAGAAAGAAAAAATCAAAATAATCATTTATCCAATATAACACCTCTCGCTCTAGTTTTAGAATGTGTATTGTTACTTTGTACCATGTGTTTTCGAAGGTAGTTAGAGAATTTAATGCCTGGTGACATATACACTATCGATCCCACTAAACAAATATTGGCGGTTCCGTCAAATATTATTCGATTAAGTGGAATATTCGTTTATCTAAACAAACATGCAGCTATATATGTATTTAAAGATCCTAGTACACAAATGTCGACTGCACACTGCCCTGCGGTGGTGCAGTGGTAACGCGTTCCTCTAGTGCACCACCATCCCAGGTTCGACTCCCAACGGTTCCAGAAACAGAAAGAACTTCCACTGACAAACACTCATTATAGTCCGGGGGGTTGGTTTCCTAGGCCTTGAAAGGTTCGGATCCCTCGGAGAAGTATTCATCCCGGCACAGCATGACCCTTGCTCTGTAAACTCACGAACAAGCAAACATCGGCTGCACACATAATAAACATGAAGTGATATCGAAAAGGATAATACTGTTCAAAAAAATATGCCAACCTAAGCATTTTTAATGAAAAAAACATTGGGGAATAGGATATATTTGCTGCATTATTTATGCCTAAAAGAATCTGTCAAAGTCAATTGTTTTATTATGGATTCCGCTGAACATTCACACAATTTTCTCTATTACGTAAAGCAAATTATAGTCCGGGAAAGGACTTATTTGAGCACTGATTTGCGTGCTACGATTGTCCAAATTCTTTACTCGATTATCCGAGGATGCAACGTGAAGATTATTCGTTGAAGCGAAATAGTTTAACATTGATTTTGTGGGAAATAATAATGGTTCAAAAACACGTTATTTTTATAAGCGGGTATTGGATTTTCTATGATCCGATTAAGGGCAAACAACTGTTATATGTTCCTATATGATCTTGCGTTAATTGTGGCAGCTATAACTTACAGTTATCCTTGTTCATCATCGCATGATTTTAACAAGAGGGGAATTTTGAAATATTTTCAATTAACTGACATGAATTAATTGACATTAATTAATAATATTTTTAATTAATTGACATTAATTAATAATATTTTTAATTAATTGACATTAATTAATAATATTTTTAATTAATTGATTAATTAATAATATTTTCAATTAATTGACATTAATTATTTTCAATTAATTGACAATTAATTAATTGAAAGGTAACGATTCAATTAATTGACATTAATTAATAATATTTTCAATTAATTGACATTAATTAATAATATTTTCAATTAATTGACATTAATTAATAATATTTTCAATTAATTGACATTAATTAATAATATTTTCAATTAATTGACATTACTTAATCGACATTAATTTACTATCTGTTTTTATTCACCGTTAACAGATACAGTAGGCATCATTTGAGAAAACCGCAACAACCTCATAAGTAAAAAGACTTGAAGGAAAACATAAAATAATTTACTCTTATTTTATAATTTATATCTATATTTTATATTATAATTTCTACTTTTGTTGCTTTCATATTTTCATTTCTGTTTATATTCAAGGCATTCAAGCAATTATTCAAGCAATCATTCAAGCAAGGTATTCAAGCAATTGCATAATTTTTTATTAGTATCATTAAAAGCGATAACACATAAGATAAACGATAACAATTATAATTTTTGTGAATTTTGCAAAAATGCCTATATTTTTTTTATACTGTTTCTATACTTCCAAAAATTTCCGCTGCGTATTGATAATACAAATCCCAATGTTTTGCTTTTTTTTTAATATAATAATATATAATAAAATAGAATATAATAGAATGTGGTATTACCGACGCATATAATTACGGCTTTCTCTTACGGATGATCAATTCCGGAATTCATTCATCAACTTGCTAATTATTGTCTGTTCACAAAAAGAAGTCCGATGGTACAGTTAGAAATAACGGGAGGTGACGTCACAAACCGGCTAGCCGCTTACAACAATTCAGGACTCCAAATTTTATACTCGTTTTTGGCGATCGCCAAAAACAAGTTCTGACATTGGAGTCCTATTCTGCTGTAAGCCCCTGGCTGGTTTGTGACGTCATCTTCCGTTATTTCTAACGGCACCATCGGACTTCTTTTCGTGGACTGTCAGTATCTATAGTTAACGCTATATCCACACCATATTTAAGTAAACTCATTTATTTACTCGTAAATATATACATAAATGCGCTGTGTTGCTGCTTTTCACTAAATGAATCCGTATCTGGTAATGTATAAGTGCGAACTATTAGAATTTATCTTATTCGCTGTCTGCATGCAGAAAGGTTCACCATATGTATTAATTTGAAAAATAGGAAACGGAAGAAAATAATTTTTGACTGATTTCAATTTTTTTTTTATCTTCTAATTTCGCATTGTTGGTTTTTATTTGGTGTTTCGTTTTGTGTCGGCTGAGTGAGACTCTTTGCAGGCAAATGATAGAAAGCATCTGAGTCATCTGCCTTTAAAGAATACTGATAATTTTCTTCACCATAGTGTGCAGTAGCATACTAGTTAATTTATATACGTGTAGTGCATTTTTATATTTTTTCAACACTAAGAACATTAAAGTTAATTAATACATATAAGACATTTACTTTCCAGAGGAAGACACTTTTAAAGAGCTTAACTGCATAATTAAACACTGTATTTTAATTAAATTTTTTAACTATTATATAATATAATTTCCTAATTATTTTGTACTTAATATGGAACTATAATTGCGTATTTCTCGTGGTCTAAAAAAGTTGTATTGATTCCGGTGTAAGCATGAATGTTCTTTTAATGAGCCCATTGAATTTCATTATAAAGCTTACGCTATTTGAAGGTTCTTCACTTCGTCACTGAATGGCACTTTTGTTCCATCTAAGAAATAGAACACACGTGTCAGGGCCGATAAAACGTTCCTTTTGTTTTTAAGCCATTTAGTCATTCAATTGTTCGTAATAAAGGCCAGACCGCCAAGAGCTGCCAACTTTCAGTCAAAGAACTTCAGCACAGGTAAATAGATCCTTCGTAGTTTTCCCCAGCATTGGGCAGAAGCAGATGATGGTATACTGCAATTCGATGCAGCTATTGAACAAGAATCCATGTGTATTCCTAAAACCTATAAATTTTAGACATTTATACATCTGCACTCTGATAATTTTGAGTTTTTACATTAATTTGTTTAAATTACGAACTAAGGCATACCATTACATGTACTGTTCTAGTTTATACGTATTCTAGTAGACTACAGATCTGTAACCAGGATGCAGGGATAACTGGGTCCAGGCAAAGAGCATATGGGGCACGGGGCACCCAGAGATTGTTCTATATATATATAAATAACTCGATGGGACACCTAGGGCACAAGCATGGGGCAACTGGGACCACTTCCCTGCTGGCCCCACCTTGGCTACAGGCTTCTAGACTAGGCAATTTCGTGTAGCTTTTCCCATACTGACTAGGTTTTTATAAGAAGAAAACAGGTAAAAATAATGCAAATTTAATAACTATACGTTTAGAGACTGAGAGAAAATGAATCGAAACAATTGTTTTACTGTTGTATTCTGTTGACAGCAGCTAATGCAAGAGAAGCTTCAAAGTGCTATAAAAACACGCTAGCTTTAGATTTTCTCACTGCGTGGCTTATCAAACGTTTGCAAATAATTGCAAATTTCTCAAGAGATTGCATGGTAACCGGTTCTGCTTTTCGATTCTAAACATACTTTTTAACCCTTTGCACTCCACTGGCTCCGCTGGAGCGACATTCAGTATATGGCTTTGAATTCCTTTGGCTAAATAGCCTGGAGTGCAAAGGGTTAATGATTCTACCCAGAGTTGCGGCATTTGATTCATTGAATTCGAAATAAATTAAAAATAAAAAAATGCGAAATACTCTCACTAAATGCGATACTATGAAAAATAGAAAGTATGCAAATGCAGTAACTTAAAATGTAAACAATTATCAGACAAAATGTAAATAAAGCTGAAAAATTAAAATGGGATCACGCTTGGAGCTGACTGAGATAGGAGCGCGAATTTTCATGAAGGGACTATAATAGAAGAGTGAAAAGCAAGGACCGTGATAGAAACTGAACTGAAACCTCGGAACCTATTCCAGAATCAAGTTTCTGTCTGATTAGAAACAGAACAGAAATTAACAGAAAGAGTTTTCTACCTAGAAACTCAGACCTGAGTTTCTAGTTCGGTTTCTGGTCCGGAGTGAAACTACCCTGTGCTTAATTGCGTTTTTGCCTGTAGAGTGAAAGGACCGTGATAGAAACTGAACTGAAACCTCGGAACCTATTCCAGAATGAAGTTCCTGTCTGATTAGAAACAGAACAGAAATTATCAGAGTTTTCTACGCGGAAACTCAGACCCGAGTTTCTAGTCCGGTTTCTGGTCTGGAGTGAAACTACCCTGTGCTTAGTTGTGTGTATGTCTGTAGAATGAAAGGACCGTGACAGAAACTGAACTGAAACCCCGGAACCTATTCAAGAATCAAATTTACATCGGATTAGAAAGTGGGCAGAAATCCTTAGAGTGTTTTCGCCGAAAACTTAGACGGGAGTTTCTAGTCCGATTTCTTGTCCGGAGTGGAACTACCCCATGCTTAGTTGCGTTTCTGACTATACACACTGTATAGAAAAAATTCGTACAAACTAGAGGTTTTTGTGTGTGTGTGTGTGGGCATCGACAGTACTGACTCACATATAAAGACATGTTTTTTTACGAAATCAGAGATACATGCAATATACTCTAGTTTGAGTTGGGTGGTGCGCTACGTTTATTCCAAATCATTTTTTGTATGTTCGCGGGCCCCAAAAAATATATGACGCGTTCTTCTAGAGGGGGGGGGAATCCCCTTTATTTTATTAACGTACTAAAACTTAAAATACAACCGGTCTTTTCCCAACCACATGTGCAAGGGGTTTCCTTTGCGTCTGGAAAATAAAATCCTAGCTCGTACAAGAGTGTATATAACACACGCCGCCGAACAGGGGGCAAGCGGGTGTATTGCGTCGTGTGCGAATTGACAAGTGGTTTGGACACCACACGTTGCCTGTGACAGCATTTTCGATGTACACAGTTTCAAACTTAACTGGTTTTAATGCTAGAAATAACATTTTGGTCGTGGCTGCCTGAAGAAAACGATATCCTAAGACTACATTCATCGCATCGTCCGCCCCCGGGGGAACATACAAGAGAATGATTGTAACCGGTCAAGTACCTATTCGTATTACCAGACGCTCTAAAAATTTAATTACGACTAAGATATACCGCAGAGAAGAAATTCCAGTTGACGCCAACCCAGAATACTCGTTTGATACTATCAGTTTCTATCAGATTATCAATCCGGTTTATTGGTCTATAAATCGGCTTGAGAAACTTTCCAGCGAAGAAGTGCGATTCGTAACTCGTAGCAAAACATAAAATTACTATTCCGATTAACCAAAACAAGTCCGGCGGCCTAAATGAACCAGGAACCAGAGTGTATGCGTTGAGAGCGAAATCTTGGATTGTAACTACCGTGGGATATTTCTAGTTTTATTCAGAATTTCTAGTTCGGTTTCTGGCCGAAGTTCGGATGCGAAACTGACGCTGGGTGGGAAACGTATTGTTTCTATCCGGTGTAGAACTCGGAATAGAAACATGGTTTCCGCCGCGATCTTTGCTATTCCAATTAACCAAAACAAGTCCGGCCTAAACGAACCAGAAACCGGAGTGTATGAGTTGAGAGCGAAATCTTGGATTGTAACTACTGTGGGATATTTCTGCTTTTACTCAGAGTTTCTAGTTCGATTTCTGGCCGGGGGACGGATGTGAAACTAACGCTGGGTGGGAAACCTATTGTTTCTGTCCGGAGTAGAACTCGGATTAGAAACAGGGTTTCTTTTGCGGTCCTTGGTGAAAAGTACCTTGAACAATTATGCATATATAAAGATTAACACACTTCACGAAACATATTTATACAAGTTACAAAGCTACCAATACAGAAAACCACAAAATTGCTCATTGAAAAAATTGTAAAAGAATTTATGCAATGAAAAAATTCCCAAGTAAAAATAGACTACAAAGAGTAAACTCTAGAAGGGGAAGGCGAACCACACGAGAAGAAAAAGCAAAGTATTCAATCCGTTTGCGTAATGCTAAGTATGGAGATAAGTTGACAGAATCTAAGAAATTGGGTTTCGAATTCTTTATATACATTAATAACAACGCTAATATTTTTAGTTTGTTTCGCAATAGTAACTTCAACGCAAAGACATCCACTTCGTGACCACTGATATTGAGCGAAATCAGTCAATGATCTCACTAGATCAACATAAACTTGTAAAAAAATTTAAATCGGAAACTTATGGAAAATAATACGCACATTTGTGAGAAACAAGTAATATAGGGTAACCTAGTAAGATCATTATTATTATAAAAATTCACAAAAACAAAAAGGTCCATTGAAATGTGGTTTGCACTGGAAGGAAGGAAGAAAGAAGCGCTCAAAAGCTTTTTATCAGCAGACTTCCCATAAACCTCAACATGGATTCTTATAGTTCTGCTAAGAATGTCCAATTAATAAATGATTTCCCACCTCGTGCTGATCAGCATTTTCTGCGTAACAGCAAGGTTTCAAGGATCATCCCTTATGTCAGCTAAAGTAGCACATGTTGAAGTTTATTAGCGATATGCTAACAAAGAATTTTTGAGTTATTCTTCCTTCTACCATCTACCGCCTTTCAAGAGATCGCTTCGTTTTTGCGTTATGAATTTGTATAATTATGGAGATCTTATTCGGAGACATTGTATAATTGCCCCCCACACACACACTTTTTGCAATTGGCGTTTAGGGTGCAAAGATGTATTTTACGTCCCTAAAAGGAAATGCCTTCTTTAATACTTCATTTCCTGCCTCTATGCCCCAATAAACATCTCCTCTCAATATACCTATATGTATTAACCTTGCGGAATGAAATAATTAAAGTGTAAATTAATGATGGGAAGCAAAATAATTGCATAATGCATTTGTATTACGTCATTTGAGACAAAGTAAATTTATGAAGAGCTAACAGGTGTTCGTTTCATATTAGTATCGATCGATTCATCAAACCACTTAAACAAAATGTTAACACCAGTGAGGTAGAATCATGAAGAGAATATGTAATGTGTTGGTGTTAAGTTAAGAAGAAAATTTTGAAAAGAAAGAGGATAGATAGTTTAATTTTAATGGCACAAATCTATCGAAGGGCATGCTGTGTTGAAGAAAGGGTAGAAAAACATCCAAAAAATTACATGTTCATGAAGATGGTGTCGCCACATTGTATTGTGAAAGAAAGGGACTTACTTAATAAGTTTGTATACTTAAAAAATATTGTGAAAACGAATTTTAAGTGTGGAATAAATTAAAGGATTAAAATATTGATGACAAATGGTCGCTTATTTTAAAAAGCAGGTTATAAACGCTAGAAAATTGAAACTGCTATAGTTAGTTTTCGTTTGGCGCTACCAGAACTCAATATAGCTCTTAAATGTGCTTTTTCATTAATAAATACGCTATGGACAGACGACAAAATTAACTTAAAATTGACTCAGTGAAAGATTTAACTATTATAGAGACACATTTTTTAAAGATTTTTTTTGTGCTGAATGCTATGTCCAAATATCAGAAGAAGAAAATATTTTATCAAACAGGTCCATAGATCTTTTAAATATTCGGAAGAATCTAAAATACAAATTTGATTATTTGTGTATTTTTTAAATATGCAATTTTTTTAATATGATAAAATATAATAGATAATATAGATGTTTTTCTGATTTGTTATCGTGCATACACATGGACGCCCATACGAGTATTTCTGGGGGGGGGCTGGGAAAAATTAACAAGTACCTCTAGCGGGTTGAGAAAAATTATTACCTCCTTCTCAAAGCTGTCGAGAATTTTAGTGAATGTACAAGATACCAAAACGCTACAAAAATAATTGATATTGCTTGACAATTCGTAATGAGCTAAAAAGTACCTTATTTTAAAATGTGATTGTAAAACTTCTGGAAGTAAATGCGTAGCAGGTTCGGGTGAATCAAATTTTTAAACGGCTAGGGGGGTCGAGGCCCTGCCCCACCTGGGCGCCCCTGTGTTTACACCTTTTTTTTTAAACTGCATGGGAATCTTAATCTAAGTGTTGATTTTGTCGAATCTAATGCTTTAAATTTTGTAACCCATGAAATTCGTCGATATTAGTAGGCCATTCTAAAATATGGATGTCCAATATACCATGCCTGTATCCGGAGGGGGGGATTTTGGGACTGCCCCCCCACCCCGAAATTAAATTTTTAATGGGACTTGGCTACGGACTTGCATGCTGTAATTGTATCGATACATGCTGTAAAAATTTATGAACCCCCGAAATTAAATCCTAACTACGGCCATGCAACTTACCAAGAAAAAATTTGTGTTTTTCATAACATTGATTTAATATCAATATTTCTCAGTAGAAATTAGTTCTGCTACTCGTAAAATGTACTTTCTCACAAAGAGGATGGAAGAATGAAAGCGCTCTACGAAAATATTGGATGCCTCTCTTTATAGACTTTGTAAAAACGAAACGTGTTAAAGAAAAAAAAAATGTTAGAAGCAGCTTTAGAATTAATTTCAGCGAAATATAATTTAACAAAATACATTTCTTAATCAACTCAATAATGCGTTGTTATTAAATTGCAACGTAATATATGTTTTTCTGTATCAGCGCAGCAGTCCCCAAAAATCAAACGCATCTCATAATTGACCCTGCGGTGTTACAAAAATAGCGCGGTTACCCAACGTACCGTTATCCTGGGTTTCACTCACAATGGTGGAAAAAAAAAACGCTTACGCACTCTAATCCGGGAATTGGTTCTCAGATTACTCAGAAAACCATAAATCCCAGCGCAGCATGGCCCTTGCCATCCTTGCGTCATAAAATTCACAAATAAACATATCATAATATTCATTTGTGTCCAATATCACTAGTAAAATAAACATATCGAACAATTGTTTGTACGAAACTGACTGGAAAAAATATTGTTTGGTATGTTTCTTGTACAGATGATCTTGAATATACCCTTAATTAGGTTTTTTTTTTTTTTTCGTACATTTGGTGTGAATAGGGGTTCAACTCTCGCTGGAAAAAAATTCAGCTCCCCACAGAACTCGCAGCTAGTTAGGGAGCGTTCAAATATTAAGTAAGTACCTTCGGGGAGGGTGGTTGCTGTTTTGCTTATTTTCCTATGTCAACGTTAACTGTTGCTTACCAGGAAGAGTGGGTATGAAATGGTTAAAATATTGCTTACGTAATGTTTGAACTCTCCCTTATGCCAGTGTTTACGTATTCGTCTTACACTGGGTATTTTTACAACCGGATGTACTTTTCAAAAAATTAACAGATTCAAATTCTACCTCCTGTGTATTAAAAACGTCAATGGCGGACACAGGCTTTCATTTTGGGGGGAGTCAAGGACAGAATTTGCCATGGTCTTGGAATAACACCCTTCATTTTTCATGAAAGTTGGAATTTTTACAGTGAAAAAATATATTTTGGGATGGGTCATGATTCATGTGATCTCCTCCCCCCACCCCGCCCTTGAAAAACGTACGAACGCAGGCGGGTATAAGAAAAAGTTTGTATTTTGTTCAGAATATAGCCCTTTTTAATATGTTCAATGTAATTATTCAATCGCTACAATACGGCTTAGAAAAATTGCAAAGTTCATGAACCTTATACTTGATGTGACATAAGTAACGTGTCACTTATGACATCACGGTTAGATTTTCTCGTTAAATTTGGGATATGCGCAAACAACTAAAGTTTGATTGTTCTTTAAACCAATTGAGAACTCGAATTTCTTTTAAATACCAAAGCGTGGAAAGAGGCAAATGGTTTCTGTATTAAGGTTTGTTTCAAAAAATGAGAGGTAAAGTCATATCATGATTGGCTATACTTTAATTGCTATCAGTGCAAAGAGTGGATTTTTCAGCGTTTTGACATCAGCATTTTTGCTTAGAATTCCTCAATGAATGCCGCTATGTTATGATACGGCCTATCTTATTGTTAATATACCCTGTTACGGTAGTTTAAATTTTTCCGTTAGAAAAGTTTCCTGCAGGTTTTATTGCATATTTGAGAAATATTGCGAAATATTTATGAAACTTTATTTTTGCAATAAATATATTAATTTCTTCTATTCTCATTAGATTCAAGAAGAACGTAATTTCCAGCGCAGCATGGCAAAATTTCAAATTATTGGTGAACTTCTGCAAATATATCCACTATTATCCCGCTGTTTCCATGAAGATGAAGGTAAAATATTTAAAAACCTTAATATTAATCCCGTCATATTTGTTTAAATTTAACTTCATAGAAATATAGCCGAAGATCTAACGTAACTCATCGTGCATAATATGCATATAGACCTTTGATTTATTCATAAACAAGGGAAATTCAAAGCTACATTATCGGAAATGGCGATCAAATATCCCTACTTCCTTTAAAATTGAAATTGTTACTTTGAATCATTTTTACAAAGGGATTTATAAAGGCATTTCCTTTGATTCGAGAAATGCTTTTGATATACTGCCAAAACTCATATTTAATAAGATTCACATTTCAAATGGAAGACAAAACAGTTTTCAAAAGATGTATCAAATAAATACAATTCTTTGAAATAATTTTACCAAATTTGACTAATGATGTCTGAATTTGATACTGAAGTTTTACTTGACACGTGATTTAAAAGTTACTTGACACGTGAGTTTCTAATTTTCGTTAACCTTTAATTCTTCACTCTTTATTCTTTTACGCTTTATTTTTTTATTCTTTAATTCTCCATTTTTAACTTCTTTTGTAATTCTTCGTTATTTTTTTCTTAGTCTTTAATTTTCTTTATAAATATTTAATTCTTTAATTTTTCATTGATTTTGATTTTACTCTTTTAATTTTTATATTAATCATTATTTTATTGATTTTGATTTTACTCTTTTAATTTTATATTAATCATTATTTTTTCATTGATTTCGTTTTTACTTTTTTAATTTTCAATTAACCTTTAGTTTTTTATTAATGTTTCTTTTGTTCCTTTAATTTTCCATTGATATTATTTTCATTCTTTTAATACTTCACCAATCTTTACGTTTTCCTTTCATTCTATCAATAGAATGGATAGAATGAACATTAATAAATGTCATTAAAAATGTTGTTAAAACAACATTAATGTTAAATTGATAGTTAGAACATTAAATATTAAATGTCGAGAGGGATGAATTTTTAAGGGTCCGTTCTGTGCTTCCAGCCTGGGGTCTATAGACATCTAAATTCGACAATACCTTTTCCTTCCAACCAGGGGCGGACTGGGCCGCCGGCCAACCAGCCTCCAGGCCGGTGCGCCCTCGTGGGCGATAGAACTCGAGCCCTCCGAAAATCCAAGGTATGCGCCCTTTGAGAAGACCCAGTCCGCCCCTGGTTCCAACCATAAGAAGATGACTCATAGTTTTCATACTTTTGTTCTCATCTTGTGTTTCCACTATTTCTTTTCTTTTCTTTCTTAGAGCGCTTCTTGTAGTTCGTTTAAAATTGGCACGTACGTTGCACCGACGCAAAATTGTTAAGTCCACAATTTTTTTCTCCACTTCTTTCCTTTGAGCGAACTGTAGAAATCATTAGCTCATGCGGTATTTATTTTACTTGGCAACCCACTCCAAAATGCATTTTTCTCTTCTAAACAATATAAATATACTTAGAAGCTAGCATTTCGGAGCGATGGATCACGAGACGGACTTTTTATTTACAAGGGTATAACGTGTGGACAGAAACCTTAAAATAGCTACTGAATCTGTACGCGCGGGAGTTTTAAGAATGTGCTCTGTCACACTTAAGTCTGGAGATATCAACTTTTCCTTTCTTATACAGCTTTTTCTTTCTTTTTTTTTAATAAGTGAGAAATTTAAATGGTTCCTCACCACTCTGTTCTATTCTATTTAGCCGATTTAAAATCCACTTTTAACTGAAGAGGGCGTGGTACAGAAACTATTAAACGATATTTGTAAATAAAACACACATTTCTTATTGACTATCTGTGACAGGGGTCTTAAACCTTTTTTCAGTCCAAGAGCCAATTTTGTTTTCTGTTGTTGACGCGTGGCCGCACTAATGTACCACCAGTATTAGGACTGAGTACAGGCTGATCGTAGGGGGCGTAGTGGGTAATCCGCTTGGATTCGCTTTTGTTGCCTTTTCTATTTTAGATCTCAATAATCGTTTGCCCCTCCACCCCCCAAATTATTTTCTATATCAGCCGCCAGAACTGAATATACGCGTACATATATTACAACGTAAAATACGTATGGAAGCAAAAAAAAAAAATTTACAATACTTTTAGTTGTTAATATATAAAGCGAAATCAAACCTTTTAGTGAGATTTATAGCACTGTTTATTTTTAACAACCTTGTCAGGTCTTATTTTTGACGTTGCAACCCTAAGAGTGTTTTTAAGCTGGACGTCGATTCAAAGGCTGACAAAAACTTACATTTTGGGATGTCAAGGACAGAATTTGCCATGGTCTTGGAATAATACTCATTTATCATAAAAGTTGGAATTTTTTACAGTGAAAAAATATATTTTGGGGGTCACGACCCCTGTGACCCCCGTGCCCGTGCTTGCGTCGGTTATTCTGGTCCTAATTTTTGATTTTACTAACTTCGTCCTTGAAAAGAACTGTTCGCAGACGTGTATGTTCCCGAATAGTGATATCGTTTTCGGAGCATGCAGTCGGATGGTTGGAAGATGTTCTTATCGATGTATTTAGAATAGAATTCAATGAGTCATAAGTTGAATTTTATTAAAAATCACTGCTGAATCAACAAAGTTACCTTTAATATCCATATACCCAAGAAAATAAAAGTTAAAAACGATTGAGGGAAGACCACGTATTTAGTTCTCTAGTGTAATAAGATATTTATTACTAAATGTGAATAGAATAAAATACTTCGACTTAAGATTAATAGAGAGCAAGGAGAGTATTTTTGTGTGAAACAATTTGTATTTTTTCATGAGTTGGCGGGCTGCAAAAAACATGTCGGTGGGCCGCGGGTTGACAGCCCCTGATCTATGAATTCTGGAATTTTAGAAATATCAAAAAATGTGTATTTATACACTTCTCGTCAAAATTGACAGAATAATACGTGGTCCTTCATACGTTTTGTGTTTAACAGCGTTTACTTAGAAAGGCATTTTGTATAATTCATATATAATATCATATGAATTATGCAAAATTAATATCTATTATTATATTATTATATGTATCTTAGTATTCAAATAAGTGATGGTTCACAATTCCGGTAGGCTCATTTAATAAGCACTTTAAGTTGTATTATTTTAATAACAAATTTTTTTTAACTCCATTAAAAACTGTGAAAATTATACTATATTTGTTAAGTGTTCAATTAATTTTAAAGTGTAAAATGAATTTTGTTGAAACACAGTGTAATATTTAGGTTACAAAATTCATTCAATAGAGTTTTTGTGTACGAATAAAATATGCTTGAAAAGGTAGAATGGTGTAAGTAAACATTTTTTTAGATGTGAAGTAAATCGTTTTTTCCGGCACTATCGAAAATTATCTGAGTTATGCCATATTTACTCAGTTTTCTGTTAATTTGGTTGAACAGTATAGTTGCTATATATACAGAATTTATTAAAGGGAGTAAATAATCCTTGTATATAAATGAAGATCCTCAGAAAAGAAACAGTTGTGCGAACAAATATTTTTCGAAATGCTCAGTAAATAGCTCACTATCTGTGGAATAAATATCTGACCAAAACTGTTAAATAAATATTTAGTCGAAAATTGAATGAATATCTAACTAAACTAAAGCCAAATTTTGTGTAAATATCTAACTAAACTTAAACCAAGTCTTAAAAAACCATCTAACTAAATCTATGCAATGTTAAATAAATATCTAACCAACGTACGTATATATTTTTATACTGGAAACTTGCAAATACGTTTAGTGAATATAACTTATTGTACAATCAAAATTAAAATAAAGTCAAGATTTTATATGCAAAATTAAGAATAGTTCATATTTTATTAGGTAATATTTTTCTTTAATATATTATTACCCTTCTTATGGTTAATACATTTTCCAAACAAAGGCGTCAAAAATTATTAGCCGGCAATGCTTTTATTTCTAAATTTATGGCTTGCTATGGCCGACATCATCCTATCATTGAAAAGTGTTGAAGTTGAAATTAAGCAAACACTGGAAGTGAGGATAAACCAAATTACTTTAAAATTTCTGTTTAGGATATAAAAATACTCGTAGCTAAAAGGAAAAATGATAGAAAGTCAAGAATTCATAATAATTGCTAAAACTTTTGAAGAAGAAAAATGAATATTTGTGAAAATTAAAATGTCCAAGGAAGAATAGTACTTTTTGTTTATCTTTTGTTTATATTTTTAGATGTGCTCTCAAAACTGACATCAGACGACAAAATTGTGTTGATTTAACTTCAACATGTTAAATAGGAAATATTATACGGAATATTATATTACTTTTTAAAATTGCAGGTCGATTTCTACACTACCTAACAGGTGGATTGATATATCCGTCAGACACCGTTAAATTGTCGGTGACAAACATATTTTTCCTTACTTATAAATCAACGTCCATAGTTGAAGCTGGTCATTTCGTTCACATACATGTGGCAAAATGTACAATTCAAGTTTTAAGCAGCACCCATGACGAAGAAATTCTCTTAAACTCATTAGGTAAATATTTCAAATATTTGTGTCTCTATTTGATTCACCTCAATTATTCACTTATTTTTTTCAAGTGGACGTAAACTCTAATATTTTTTCTTGAAAATGTTATAAATTTTTTATCTATAATAATGTAACACGAGGTAGATGTCTCGAGGAATATTGTTTAGATTTCAATTTCAGATTTGATTTTCAAAGATCACATTTTCAATATAGATTAGATTTTCGATTTCAAATTCATTTGCAGACGGTTATATTTTTGAAATGGACTACATTAATTTCTTTCAGTAACGGCTTTCAAGAGGCGGAAAAGAACATTGTGAAACAGAAAAAGACATTTATAGGCATATGAGTAATTCTAAGAAATATTTGCAGAGACCGCCAAATATCGTCGTTAAAAAGAAATAGTCGCAAAATAAGTGTTATTAAGCTGTTAAATAGGAAGAATAAATCCGTTAACTAAGAAGTTTAAAGTTGTTAAATAAAGCCTTCTAAAAGTATTTAGAAAATTAATCCGGAATTGTGTGTCATCGAAGATAATTCAATAAGCGATAATTAGCTGCAAAACTGGAAGTCCTAATATCAGTATCGCTCTGAATAATCATAATTTCAGATGCATTGACTTTATAATAGCATTTTATTTGTTTTTTGACATTTCAACAGGATTCGCCGCAAATCTTTTTAAGAGGTTTATAAAAACTGTGAAACATTCTTGCCTTAAAAAAATTTAATTGCATAAATGGGTCGACAAAAATAAAAACACGACTTGCTTCATTTTCAGCGCTTTTACTTGCACTTGAATTTTTATTTATTTATTTATTTATTTATTTATTTTGTAACCTTGCCATGAAGATTTGTGCAACCTCACACCAAGCTATTATGACAACAACAATGGGAAATGAGCTCGACACATGATGCTATTTATTAAAATCGTTCAATAAGGTTATTCTTGTTTTATTTTAACACTACGTTCCTATACAATTAAAATTTAAATAACTTCTATTTTTTCTGGCATTTTCCAAAAGGAACGAATGAACTCAATAAAATATTTTTTGCTTATCCATATTACTTGTCGGCATTTCTTGGGGATAGACAAGACTGTGAAAAAAATTATCTACAAAATTATTCTTATTGTTTTTACAAAAATAATCTGTGCTAATACACTATTCTCAAAAAGGAGTAAGCTCTACTATAACGCATATTTTTACAATGAAAATTCTCAATAACGCAACTAATTAAGTGCATACATCATTTGTGAATGTGAATCCTATTGTTTTTATTTAGCAAGAATTTTTAAAACGCGAAATTCTATACAATCATGACCATCGCTTTATAGCAGAACTTACTGAACCATATGCTCAAGAACTAGGCAATAATTTTCGTTAATTAAATATAATTTCTTAATATTTCTTAGGTCTTTTGATGCTTCTGATAAAGGACAGTAAGTGTGCTTTGTCCATTGTTATGGAGTCGACATCAGTGAATAACAATTTTGCTTCAATCACCAAAAATATTCTTCTCACCAAACGTCCCGACATTCAAATCTGCATGGCGCAATGTATATGCATAATATCCCAACATCAAATGACAGAATCTTGTATGAACTCGCTAATGGAATGCAATATACCAGGTAAATTTTTATTTCCTTAATATCACAAAGTATATGATGCACATCGATGTATAAATCTATTTATGAGTAAAATACTAACGAGTAAAGACCGAAGTTTCTGGGCACTAAAACTGGCAGAAAATTCAGGCCGAAGGGTACTTATAAAGCTTAAAATAGGCATTAAAAAGGCAAAAAGCTTTGAAACAGGCATTAAAAAGTCACAAAATTACGGAAAAAGGCATGTAAAATAGTAAAAATAGGCTATTGTTAAAAATTAAGTTAAATATTTCAATAAGGAATTTAATTAAGGTTTAAATACTAGCTAGAAAAATCTAATCTACATATTCACTCTGCGTCCTTAAAATTGGAGAATAAAGGGAGCTTACATCATTGAAAAAAATAATTAGTTATTTAATATCACAAAAAAATGTTAATGCTTGAAATAGAAAAACCTTATTTAAAAATGTATTTAAGTAAATTTATACGAATGGGCGCTCCTTCTTTCGCTTGAGAGCTTCCAAATATATGTTTGTCCTTCCTTTTAGATCTACTGCTTCTTCATTCAGAAAACTATTGACAATTTCGGCAATTTGTCAAAATTTGAGCAATAGTATGAGACGGCTGATATCCAAGTTCCCCATTTTGTAAGATTCGGTTACGGAAATCTTTACTGGGCGACTTTTATCTGATCGTAGAGACAGGGTAGCACCAAATTTAAAGGCTATCTGTTAAGAAGAGTTTACCGTATATGGGTTTTAGTATAGGGATTCTAAAAAGCATATAAAAATATAAAACATTGCAAACAAGGCATTTATGGCAGGAAAATTTCGAACAAGGCATGCATGACAGGAAAGTTTAGGACAAAGCATCTTACGATAAATTGTTAAAAATAGGTAACAAAAGAAGCATTTATACCGCATTACATGAATTCTACTCATGGGTATTTACGGTTTAAATACTCATCATCATGGTACACACACCCTTTCTGTCACATACACTTTCTCATGCAAAAAACAAATATTTTACCCATGCATATTCAATAGCCAACTTTATCGATTTGGTTAAATAATAGCTTAATCGATATTAACATAATAATCATTAAAGATAGGAAATTTTTTCCCATCATAGCCGATGATGTAGTAATATTAGATTATAAATAATAGCAGATACATTGTTTTTTATATATGAGATATATGATTACCCTTCACATGGTTAGAACAAATGGTCGGCACACACATAGTCACTGGGCGTATTTTTTATAAATTGCTAATTCTGTGAAGGATAATAATATCTCATATATAAAAAAACAATTTATAATAATCATTATTCAATGAATTTTCAATAACTAGTTTTGTTTATTCTGTGAATTAAAAATATGGTCTTTTTATACTACATTGTTTTTGTCATCTTATTTCATTATAAATTTATTCATAAAAAAAAATTATAAAGGAAAAATTATATGAAAATTATAAATTTATTTAGTGTCTGTACACTTAAAATTTTCCTTTCATTAATGTACTAAAGAATGTATCTTGCAGAAAATTATCGTTTTACATGAATAATTCTATATTCGTTGTTACTTTTCAGAATTGCTCTTCGAACTCTTGGGAACAACAAATGAAATTTTATTAGAGTATGTATTATCAAAATTGATACTGCTGTTTTTTGACCACAGTTCTATAATCAATAAAAAATTTATGAACGTCAAAACACTATAATTACAATATAAATTTTAAAAAACGGAATAATCTTTCATCTATAGGTCAGCATTATGTTGCATACATTGTTTTGCAGAATATTCTGCATTTTTTTCAAAATGCCATGCTATGTACGGTAAGCAATACATTAACGTATACGTTAAAATAATAATACGTTAAAATAATATACGTTAACGTATATTTGATTGTCAAAGAAATGAAGATTCGCTTCTGTCTCCTGTCTTTTGGTGAAATTAAATAGGGTTTGCAATTCTCTTTACACAGGAATGGAATCGATATTGCGATCTACCAAAAATTTACTGAATATGAGAAATTGGAGGTTGACTATTGTATCATTGAAACTCTTAACTCTATTATTTTCCAGGTAAAATATTTTGACTATTATCTTTAATATAAAATGACATTGACTTCATAAACTAGTTTTACTTGTGTCGCATTTTTGGGACGCCTTGATTATTTTTAATAACATACTATTTATTGTATTTTCTTCTGCCAATTGCCTTCAAATTGCCAATTTAATGCTCTAACTACAATATATCACATTTTAAAGGTTGGCTTAACTTATGCACTTTAATTATTTCACATTTAGCCATTTTATATTATTAATACGTTTGCGATACTAGTTAAGTTCGATATATAAATCTATTTGATTGGCAAAAAGAATTTCGGGTTCCGAACATGTAAATTCTTACCCCCTCTCTCTCCAGGAGTGGATCCAGAAAATTTCGTTTAGGAGAGACGCAGATCTTGAAAACTACTTTAGATCTATTCCGCGAAATTTGTGGTCGAGTTTGGATAAGTAATAGTCAATTGTAAATTGACTATTACTTGTCGTCAATTTACAATTGACTATTACTTATCCAAACTCAACCACAAGCAGTCAATTGTAAATTTGATATTCTCGGAGGGTTCGTATGCTCTCTTTGTACCTCCCTATATCCTCAATTGATATTCTATTCATAGAATAAAAATACCTATGAAAATGTACACATACACACTTTAAAGCAAGTTGGACATTTTTTATTTAATTATACCATTTCCTATGGACAAAATTTATTTTTCAATATGATGCTTATACGCATCAATACCTAAGCAATATGGAGCTGTAGGATGGAAGTTGCGACACGCACAAAGATGAATCTGAATTTTTGCTTTCGAAGTAATAACGGAATCTCTTACTATCAAAGTAATAACGGAACATCTTACTATCAAAGTAATAACGGAACCTCTTACTTCCAAAGAAGAGAACAATACACGTTTTACAAAAATTCTACTCAAACGTCGTCCCACTAACATTTTTCCTAGCGTTAACAGATTTTTTTTTTTTACATCGTTTTCTTTGGCTTTCAAAAATTCTAGAAATAGCTTCTGTCGACAGAACAGAATCGTTTAAGGACGTGAAGAGGGATTATTATTTTTTGCCTAAAAAAAAGAACATTTTAGTTCTAGGAAATATTATTGGAAAATATTCATTCTTCAAGAGTTTTCTTCTTTAACTGGTGAACACATACTCTTCGTTACTGAATGACCACTGAGGGGTGCATGACTAATTAAAACCAATTTAAACATATGCTCAAAACTATTAAGTTCTTATTTGCATCTGATCTTCTGCTGTGTAAAACTTAAATTTTTTTAATGCATTTTCTTTTTTTTATATGTGTGTATGAATGCGCTTATTTTTTATTCTTCATGTGTATATTTTTATTTTTTTGCATATGCGTGTGTTTATTTCTTCGTATACGCATCTATTTAACTTCATTTAAGGAGACGTATTTGATTTCCTTCACGAATAAGGGGTCAATTTGCTTCAGAGATCCCTGTTTAACATCCATCTCGGAAAAACTTTTAGCAAACTCATGAAAAAGGAATTGCAAATCAAATCACAAAAGAATTGATTATCTTTTCAAAAATAATGCATTTTAATAGTTATATAAAAGCATGGGCTTGAGTAACAAAAGGTTGTCACACTTTTCTTTATATTTACAACTAATGATGTGCCATCGTATAAATGATTTCAAAGTTTAGCTATTAATATAGTAGAAGAATCAAAGCTTTTCAAAATTTTTTCCACAAACCAGGTTTATTAAAAACGAGCAGGAAATCTTTAAAAATAATCAATTGTCATGCAATTTTTTAGAAGTAACTGTGGATTTGGTGTTGAATATAGTTTCTCTAAATTCTGTATTTTATTCCCTATTAGTGATTGTTCATCCGCACCTGATAGTATGGTTTTTCAAGTGGCAATTGAACTTCTCAATAACCTTTCTAAAGTAAACGAGCCGACGGTGTTCTCTGTTGCTTTAAAGTTTCTTTCTGCATTTCTAAGGTAACTCAACCATTTAAGCATAATGTTGGACAAAGTATACATATCATTTAGATCATAACAAACAGTTATTTCGACACTGGCGTAAGGTTTAAAAACACGACGTTTCGGGAGCCAACTGCTCCCTTTGTCAAGTGAAGGCAGAAATTCTGCCGTCACTTGAAACGTCGTGTTTTTAAACCTTACGCCAGTGTCGAAATAACTGTTTGTTATGGAATCTCCTGGTGAAACTCTGTATCATTTAGATCATGATACTTTCACATGAACTTCTTTTTAAACCAACCCAATCAGTACGCTAATAATTATTAAGCGTCATAATATATATATATATATTATTATTATTATAATTATCAATCACTTTTACTGAACCTTCGAATTGAAATGATATTCAACTAGATAATATATGGGTTAAAAAAGCTCTATTTTGAGTCGAAAACGTATATGGCGACATTTTTTAATAATCACTTATTAATTTTAATAATTATTTACATATATGATTAATTATTGTCATAATTTTTGCTTGTATATAGCGCATAATTTCGGAGCATTTATTTTAGATATGAATGGACATTACCTTTACTTTATCGGTTTATGCTTTTTTATATAGATAAAATATCTAACTTTATGTTGTTTCACAAAAAATAACATAAAAGTGAGTGCATTTGAATCCCAATTTTGACTGCAGGAAAAATAATTTGCCGTGGTCACTACCTGTATCGGAACTTCTCTCTACATTGGAAATGTATTTCACAGCAGTTGCTAAATTCCTACGAATTTCTTTTTCAATCCCGAAATCACAAGCATCGGAACCGAAAAGACGCAACTGGGAGAAGTGCTCTGTAGAGGAATCTATCCTGCGTCACAGTTTCCAAGTTCTCAAAGCAACGTCGAAGTGAGCAATAAAATATGCATTAATTAATATATATGTACCATTAAAATTAACGGTTGTAATTAATTCAGTTACCTTACTATTAGCTAAAAATTGCCATATGTAAAATATATTATAATCTATCTGAGCAATACTTTAGTATTTATAAGTATTGTCACTATTTTTTATAAATGAAGGTAAACGTTATAAGTGTAAAGTTAGAAAGATGGTGTCGACGTATGTTACAGACGGACTTCTATGACATCTGCTTCTGAAAGTACATAGAAACCAACTTTTTAACTACACTTTACGCTTACAACGTTGTCTTTTATGTATAAATCTAATCTGCGTAGTGCTTCGTGAAATTATCTTGCACTTCTTGAGTAGTTCAGTGCTTTTGATTTTATTTAAATGTAAGGATAAAAGCTTTGAAGAAGTATTTTTAAATATTGAAATAAGGACGAAATTAGGAAGTTCAGTTTTATGTTAATCTCCAAACTGGAGTTTCTTTATGGGAAATTTAAAGCTTAATGTTAGTTAAAAACCTTAGAGAAACTATTAATATTTCCTTGTTGTTATTTTGTTTATTGTGGCAACTGACAAAATAGTTGAAATTGGCAATTAGAACAAGAACAACATTTATCATTTGTTAAGCTTTCGTTTTTACGTGACAATTGGGATTACGATCTTTCGTTCTATAATTTTTCCGTTAGTCCTTAGTAAAGTCCACTTAAAAGAAGCTAGTGGTGATACTACAAACAATACTAATGCAAAGCAAAACTGGCTACAATACTACATATAATATTATAGTACTAATACAAATGAAAAATATTTACAATACAGTGTAGACTTTTTAATTAAAATGTAACTACTTATTTGACAAAAATATGCGACGAAGAAGTAAATAATTCTTAGAAATTATTTAAAGGTAAATAAACTGCTGAATATTGAAATTTAAACGGGAAAATCTTATCTGTAAACAAAATAACCAACTTCCTAACAAAGAATTCGCTGACACTTTTTTATTAAATAAAGAATGATTATAGATTCCGAATTAAAGCGGATTAAAGAAAATTATTTCTATTACCTTTTAATTTTACAGGTTAAGCAACGATTTCTCGGCTAACCCTCTTACTATGGAAGAAACATTTTCATGTCCAACGTTCGAAACGAATGAACAATCCATCGTCAATTCCAATAATGTAGAAAAGAAACCTCGCGAAGGTTTTTTGCAATTGTCATTACAAACTCTTGACAAATTATTCATTCCATTTACACTAGTAAGTACTTGTTTATTTTAAAATTATATGCTTTAACTTCATGGATTTTACGCGCTTTTAAACTTCAAGTTTTCAAACTTTCAAAGCTTAGAATGCCTTTGGATTATAATCTTTATGAAAGTACTCATCTCTATTATCTTCAACAGCTGCTTTAAATTTCCTAAATAAAAATGCCCCTACTGATAAATATATTTTTTAAATATTATATAATAAATATTTTTAAATGATATCTGTGGAAATGACTTTGATATCCATATAATAAATATTTTTAAATATTATATAATATATTTTAAATATTATATAATAAATATTTTAAATCTGACCATATAATACATATTTTTAAATATTACATAATAAATATTTTAAATATTATATAATAAATATTTTAAATATTATATAATAAATATTTAAATATTATATAATACATATTTTAAATATTTTAGAAATGTTATATAATAAATATTTTTAAATATTATTATATAATAAATATTTTAAATATTATATATATTGAAATATTTTAAATATTATATAATAAATATTATATAATTTTATAATATATGGAGAAGCAGATGGAAGTCCTGAAGTTTCAAATATAAGAAACCGACGAGCATGTTCATTGATTGAAAAATATCCGTTCCATTTATTTATTCAAAATGCATATTCGTACTTTCTTACTAAATCAATAGCCCAAATTCTTGCCATTTTATTATTTGCTAATTTCTTTTATCTATATATTTATTTATTTAAAAAAGTGTTAAAAAGGGGTGGGGAAAAGAGAGATAAAAATTTCTCTTCGAGTGTCACAAACTTTGTCAAACCTTTGTTTTTCTTGTGTCACCCAGACTTTTATATATTTTTAATATGTTTAGTATTTCATGTATTTTATTGCCGAATAAAATTGAATTGAATTGAAAAAACTTTATATATTTCGAAATATCCACGCTTGCTCTAATTTGGACTTGTGCATAGTGGAAATGAAACTACGCGTCTTAAGTGCTTTATCAATAAATATGTATACGTTACATCAAAGTTATGTACGTTCAAGTTTTATATTCGAAAGCTGTTCAGTCACTCATTTGAGACAACTGGCGACTCGGAATGACTTAATGTCAATTTGAGGTAATAAAACAGAACTATTTTTCGAGTTCGAATGATCCAAGTTTATTAAAATATAAGACAAAGTCCAAAATGGTTTAAAAATCTTTCTTTTAACTTTTAAGTTACGGTGGCATATGAATCCATTCAGATCATCAGCATACGCAGAATATTCATAGTGGTGGGGGGGGGTTGCAGGTTTATAAAGGGAATTACAGAGCTACAACTCCACATACTCATATGCATAGATACAAAATTATATCTCAATAAGGGTTATGACCCTCATCAACCCCACTACCAGCGTACACTAGTGATGCAGACTTAAATTCTTAATGTTTATTGCAAATAATGCAGTTTTATAAAATATTTTAGTTCTATCGTATTTTTTATATTCTCGCTCAATCCCACCAAAAAACTTACAATTATATCCAAGGTGCATGTATTTCCTGCCAAGAAACTAATGAAATACATTAGTTCTATTCATTCACGTATTTAGCAAAACACGTTAGATTTAGAGTATTTCCACATACATATATATTATGAATTACTATCATGGTGGTTGTCGTAGAATTTAAAATTGACTATTTGGAACTGAATGGAGAATTAAAAATAGTTGCCCCCTTTGTGTAGGAGATTCACCGAGAATCACTACGCTTTTTGGAAACATGCTGAACTCTAAATCAGTAATGAGGAACCATACCATTGCCTACTCTATTAACGCCAGGTTATAAAAATCCCGCTCTACTCGCATGTAAGGTTAAAATTCTGCATATTTAAACGTTTTTATTTAAACTACAATACTCTCTCACATTAATGGCATTAAGGAACGGCGAAAAGTGCCGTTAAGCGGAAAAAGGCGCTAAGTGGAATGTGTGTAATTCAATGAAGTATTTTACTAGGCCGTCAAACATTGCCGTTAAATGGAAGTAACCGTAAAATAAAAAGATGTTATTGGGAGAATTTACTGTATTACAGTGTTTTTCAAAGTGTGGTCTGTAGACCACTGGTGGCCCGCGGCGGCTTATCATATGGTCTACAGTATCAACACCAAATTTCAGAAAAAAAAATAACTAGAAATTGCCAAAATTAAAACTTAGGTGTCTTGATTTGAGCTCCTCGAGATTAAAAAAAAATAGAGTAAAAAAGCAAGGATTGTTGTTATAACAAATCCCGAATTGTATCTCAAAGGGTGGCCATTTAAATTGATCAAAAAAAGCAAAGGGAAGAAATGATATATTTATGAGAGAGAAAGTGCATTTGGAAAAGATGACCGTGTAACAGCTGAAACTAGAAGCAGCAAACGGATTCCAGACTCCCTTTAGAGAAAATGAGAGTTAGTGCAGAAGTTTGAGGTGTTTTGTGCTATAACCGCAGGAACTGCAGTTATTTCAGGTGGGTTTGGCAAGCAACCTACATTTTAAGATCATGATTGTAGATTTTAGCGGTTTTCTGCCAATAGACTGCGTTTTTAAAGTAAAAAATAAATAAATAAAAAGTTTTAAATTTACCACGAAAGGAGTTAAAATTAACCACAAATTATATATCAACGGTTGAATAAATCTCTCCTGTCGGATCTCTTATATAACCCTGCCAGTAAACCGCACAAATCTTAAAGCCTGCCATAAACCAATAAATCGAGGTGTACTTTAGTTATGTCTTTCCTTGGAAGAGGCTGGGGGTGGAGTTCGACATGACGGTGGCTAAGTAAGGCTTAATATTATTAAGGTTGGCAACTTTATTTTCAGACAATATTTTTTTAATGGTGGAGAAATCCCCCTTCGCTGGTCGCGATAAATAAAGGAATACTTAAAGTGGTCCGTGAGTGACCAAAGTTTGAGAAACACTGCTGTATTAGATTGCTGTTTTGCAACAAAACTCTGATAACTTTCGATTGGAAAAGAAATGAAGAGAAACCATGATCCTTCAGATGATTTCATTAGACAGAAATTCGTCATCCATAGGTCTACCGATTACATAGACTATTGATGACACTACTATACATTTTTTCCCGTGCAGGCAGAAATGTGTATCCGGCACATAGTTCTATTGAGTCGATGTATTATTGTGTATATATATTAACTATGCATTATTAGTTGCGTCTATGTCTTACAGTGTATATTTCTTAGTCTGTGTTTGAAAGGATATAGCAACACTCGCCGTATTTGGAATTCTGTACGTCTCACTCAGTGTTTTATTTTTATTGAATTTTCTGTATTTGCACTGATTCACTTTTATGTTTACTTAATACGCGTGAGTGTTTGGCAACATTTTATCCAATAGTGCTTTATGCGAACCCGCAATAATGGAACGGACACTAATAATACATAATTTTCATTCGGCTTTCAAAATAAGAATTTTTTTTCCGAGAAAACAAGATAGTAAAAAAATAACAAGATATATATACGAAAATTTTTGCTGTAGTATGATATAATTTCGGACCTATTAATAATGAAGAAATACTGAGTTTAGTTATAGTAATAAAATTAAATCAACTTTAAAAATTTTAAAACGTAACATTTAATTTCTAATGCCGTGATGGAAAAACTTATGAATTGAAATTTAAGATTTAGCTACTGAAAATGTTTTTTCTTTATTAATACGATATTTGTTTCTAATCTAATTGGACTTTTCATTTAATTTATTAACAGAACTTGCATTTAAGCACACGCATAGGGCAAATAGCGTGTGCATGTCTCATCAATGCGTTGTCAGAGATATACGAAAACCATTGGGAAAATAACAAATATCTGTTAGAGATAACTCAGAAGATATTTTGCTGCGGTCTGCTGAAATGCTTTTTTGGATTCACTAATTTTATAGACTGTACGCTTCAAAGGTAAGTTTTTAAATTTAAAATTTAAGTAATACTTCTGTACTTTTATTTACATGAGCGTTGTAATGGTATAATAATGCAGTGTAGTTTTTACATGTACATACCAACGGACAGATGCAAGCATACACACACAAACACATATACATGCATACATGAATTGTTCAATACATGTATGCATGAATTGTTCAATGCATGCATAAAATATTCCATTTATGCATAAACTGTCCCATGAAATGGTTGCATACATAAATTGTCCCCTGAAATACGTGAATACGTACATAAAGTGTTCCATGAAATGCATGCATGCATACATTATCTCATGAAATGCATGCATACATACATAAATTTTCCCATGAAATGTATGAATAAAATTTCCCATTTGTGCATAAATTTCCCCATGAAATGCATGCACGCATACATGAATTGCACCATGAAATACACGCATAAATTGCCCATGAAATGCATGCATGCACAAATTGCCGTATGAAATACATGCGTGCATAAATTGCCCTCTAAAATTCTAACATGCACTTCATGAGATTATTTCATGAACTATATACAGTGGGGCGCGAAAATATATTTACACTGGAATGTTGACCCTTCTCACCCGTTTAACAAAAAACTATAACAGTAGAATTTTTCAAATTTAATGGAATAAGTACAAATCAAATGTCTTTATTTCTTGAAACTTACGGACATGTAACGCAACTTCGTTTTATGTATTTAAACAAAATTTGAACCCCCTCCAGAATTTGAAGAGCAAAATTAAGTTTATAAATAAATAAAACATAAAAAAGATAAAAATCTAGTACATGGTAGGGCCTCCCTTGGCCCGAATGACTTCACGGAGCCGTTGAGGCATGCTTGGACCAAGTTAGTCATAACATTTATTGGGATTCTGTTCCAAACTTCCTGCAATGCAGTCTTGTATGCAGGAATGTTTGTGCGACATGATAATGGCACACGGTTGTCTAAAATCCCCCCAAAGATACTCAATGGGGTTCAAATCAGGTGACTGAGATGGTCATTCGAGAACCTTTATCTTCTTGCAGGCAAAATAAGCAACTAAAATACGAGATTTATGTTTGGGGTCATTGTCTTGTTGGAAAGACCAACCCCTTTTCAATCCCAACTTCACCTTGGATAGAGTCAAATTTGATTCCAAAATCTCCTTATACTTGTGGGAGTTCATAAGGCCATCAATGAATACCAAATTTCTCGTTGCATTATTGGTAAAACAACCCCAAACCATAACTGATGATGGGTGTTTGATTGTTGGCTGCAAATTCTTGACATTAAACGCTGTTCCATCTTTTCTAAACACTATTTTCTTCTGTTGTTTTAAAGGTTCAAACTTGCTTTCATCGCTCCACATCACATTTTCCCAGAATTTGAGTAGCTTATCAGCAAGTTGAATTGCAAATTTTGAACTCCTTTGTTTATTTTTGGAAGAGATATAAGGTTTCTTACGTGTAATTCTTTCTTTATATCCCACCTTGTTTAACACCCTTGAAATTTGTCTCCGTGATATTGTCTTTTTGAATTGATCTTGAAATTCTTCTTGGATTTCCCTTCTCGATGTAAATGGGTTTTTGTTTATGATTCTCATAATCGTCTTGCGCTCCCTTTCTGTGAACTTTGGTTTTCGACCTGTCCTTTGGGTGCTTACAACGTGTCCATTGATTTCATATCTTTTCACTATTTTCTGAGCTCCCATTGCACTTATTTCATACTTTTCTCCTAACTGTCTGTAGGATAATTTGCTATCCAATCTGTTTTTAGTTAAGGCTGTTCTTTCAATCACCGATAGTTCCCGTGTTTTCACCATTTTCACTCTACCCTTTATCAGCCCATGACTCACACATTCTCATGAATCGTTGATTATGCAAATTAGATTATGTGCAAATTACATGGATACAGAAATTTGCCTTTAATTTTACTTTTATTGATATTTTATTTGTTTGTAAACTTAATTTTGCCCTTCATATTCTAGAAGGGGTTCAAATTTTGTTTAAATATATGAAACCAATTTGTGTTACAAGTTTGTAATTTTCAAGAAATAAAGACATATGTTTGTACTTATTCCATTAAATTTGAAAAATTCTACTGTTAATATTTTTTTTGCTATACGGGTAAAAAATGTCAACATTCTAGTATAAACATACTTTCACCCCCACCATACACGCACAAAACAAATATGCATTCATCTATCCGCATTTTGAATATTTTCAATTTTTTTAGTCTCCAATGTTTTTGGATATAAACCTATAGTGAGTGCAGTTGTTAACATAGACATTTGATCTGGCATACGCAGAAAGCTCATAAGGGGGGTCCAAGTTTATAATGGGCATTACAGAGCTATAACTCCATATATTCATATGTATATATACAAAATTGAATCGAAATAGGGGCTTATCACCCTCACCAAACACCAATGGACATTTCATGTCTATCACTGCAAGTTTCTAAAAAAACAAAAGAAACATTGGATATGTAGAGTCGTAGATACCCCCCCCCCATTACCACACCACGAAGAAAGATTCGCCATTGCGTTAGATGGTATTTAAACTACATCGGAACTAATTTTGTTACTTACATTAGAAGTAAAATAATTTATAGTCGCTAATCATTTTAAACTAATAGACAAGTTAACCTGTTGGGTATGGGGCAACTGGCAATAACTATAAATTTAAACTGTGAATTATTTTGTGCTGAATAATACATCTAGTTTTATTTCTTAACTCTTCAAACACGAAGTCACGATACTTTTTTACGTATATTGTGGTTTTAACTACGTAAATACATAAAATAAATAGTTATGTGATAATATGAAATCTTGCATTAATTGCGCAGCTTTCAATTTTGGCTTGATTTGTAATTTGCATTATTGTGACTTGAACTATTATCTTTTGTGTATTTAGTTCATAATTAAATTATTTATAGTATGTATACTCAAAAGTGTCCATACTAATCATAACTCTACATCTAGCCATATTAACATCGAAGAAACGAAAGAGAAGACAGCCACATGTGTATATTACATGCTTCGTAGTATACTGAAGGAAGAGAAAAACGCTGATGACGCATATTTACGAGCAATTGAAATAGGAATTAAAGAGCTAAATGGTAAGACAAGTTTAATAAAAAGTTATTAATGAAACCCACACTTTTGAATTACAATTTTACCCATAAAATAGAGAAATTATATAACAAGAGTTTCGAGGTATTAACGCAGGGTTTTATTATTTAAAAGAGAATCTTTCTTTAAGAGTTTCGTGATAATGATCTGATAATTTTAGCGCATTTACGTAGCTCTTGTTTTGTTTTGATTATTTGTGTTTATAAATATGAAAAACCTTGACACAAAACACATTTAAATTCATTCCATTAATATTCTGTGCACTTGATTTTTTTTACTTGCATTTCGAATACTGATGCATATTTTCATACGGTGAACAGTAAATTTAAATGTCTATATTGCTTTTTATGTGGCCTCAAACCTATTCTATGACCCTTCTGCTATTAAATAATATATTTCAAAGTATATGGGCCTATATAAAATTCTTTTATAGTCCTAAGCTTAATTTAAGTGTATTTTACTCATTTTAAATTATTTATAGATCGAATTGAGAACTGCACGATCTTGCTTTCCGAGCAATGTCCGTTTGGTCATCCAAGTCAAGATCTTTTCAATGTAACGTACACTCAATTGACTTTGCTGTGCTTGAATTATGTGTCTTTCAGATACGGTTACGGGTGCGTATTTGCTGTGGCTGTAAGAATCCAAATGCAGTGATAAATATCTTAACATACAATCTATAAATTCCATTTTTTTTATCTTAATAGAATTGTTTCTGAAAAAGTCCTGTTGCCACATTTAATATGTTTTACGCTACGAAACTCTGAGTTGCCCAGCATCCCGCTTATAGCTTTGAAACATATGACCTACTTATTGGCAGTAAGTTTTGTTATAGCCAGATTAATAATAAAAAAGTCAAAATTATGTAATAAGCTATTAAATTGTCCAGAATAATATCTTAGTAACGTGGTATCTGATTTTATTGACTTGAACGACATTTTATTTCAAAGGTATGCAGCTACGATATTTTTTACAAAGATGGTATTTTCCCCACCGGATTTCTTGAAGGTAATTAGAGCTTATGTTTTGAATATGTTTATAAAAATTGAAACTATTTTAATTAATTTAAATTATTACTATTTAATTTAATTCTAAAATGAAAGAGATAAAGAAGTCATCGGTACTTCCTTATAGAACAGGAAAATATTTTTTTTCTAAAGGTAATTACACTGGAAAGAAATTGTTTCCGAATACTGCATCCATACAATCATATAACGCTGAAAATGTTTTTTGTTTATTTATTTATTTATTTATTTAATTATTATATTTCGTTTCTCTTTTATTTTAACAGCAAGCAGGATTCTTCTAGATGTACTGTCGAAACTTTCCACCCTATCCGATATCTATACTCGTGATAAACTAGTTCTTTGGTGGTGTTTCATTCAAGAAAACAAAAGCAACTTTACTTTATTTGTGGTAATGAGATTTACTGTTTTTAACTTTTGCGATCTTAATGCAATATTTAAAATGGGTTAGTTCGATTAATGTAGTTTCAGAACAATTTTTTATCGCGAATATATTATATAAAGAAGTGCCATTGAATTGGAGACGGCTGGTAAGCTATCACTAATTCAATAACATTTAAGTATGTATAAGTATATGCAATGAAGGTGAAACCCGGTTCTACATTTTTTTTTAAGGACCGAAAAAAAAATCAACCGTACGGCAGAACACACGAAATCGAAATGTCATTTTATCTAATCAAAATTCATCTCATATTTGGGATTTTCGAAAAAAAAAATAGTTCGAAATGTAAAAAACATAAAAGAAAGTAAAATCTGGGTTTCGTTTCATACATATATGAGTAAAATAAAGAAATATAAGAAAAGTGTATATGTATATAGTGTATATGTATATGTTATATTGTGAACTATTAAAAGTAGGAAAAATATAAAAATATTGCAGATAAATTGGTTACATTAGTACAAAGCAGTGTATAAAGGTATTATTTACCGATATACCAATAGATGAAGATAAAACTTAGAAGCATCAAATAAACAAATTCCACACATAAATACAATACATCTCACACATAAATACAAACATCTCACATAAATACAAGCAGTGTCTCAATACCGCACATTAATAATATAAAATGACTTATCATAATGCCATACAATATTATCGTAAGATACATAAATATATTTACGTTATACATTAGTAAAATATACAACGAACTTGTCGAATCTACGTACAAAGACACCACATATTATATATAAACTATATAAATATTTTTACAGCATAGATTAACAAATATACAAAGACCTTAGCAAACTCTTCATCAGGAGAAACATTTACATAAGGTCTGAACAATGGGTTATTTCTGATAGATGGCATGATGATAGATGCATTGCATTCTGATAGATGGTCAGCATTTGCCAACGTAACCGACCAGTTTCCTAACAACCCATTAATAGTTTAATTAAATTACTAAATTATATAAAAGTTAAAACATTTTACACACAAAAACCATACATTTATACATGCATATTTCAAAACGGACAAATAAATATCTGTTATATCATTGATGAACATCAAAGTGATTAGCGGTCCATTTATTTAAACAAGGGTTAGCATTTTAAGAAACCGATTCATCGTCCGCACTTTGTGTAGAACTGTTCACTTCTTCTTCTTGTATTATAATTCACCTTCATGCTGTTGACTTCTTTTTTCCGCACACGTGTTACATAAGCAAGTACCAAATTTAGTTTAGAGGGAGAATGGGTTTACACCCTACACTCACATGCTGTTTAAACAGTCCATTTTAGGAGCGGGTAAGTCTAATAGTTTAAACTATTTTGGAGAACAACGACAAAAAGAAATTAAAGGGAACTTGATTCTTCATTAGAGAGATCTTGAGCTTACAAAAAGCATTTTTTTTTTTTCAGATGGATTATTTCATATTTTTTTAATACGAAGAATTTGCGTTATGATGACATTTCTATGTCTTTTCAGGCTCATGTTTGAAAAGAAATTAGTAAGTGAATTGACATCAAAGTTAAATTGATTCCTTTTATCATGTAAGCCCAAGATATTTGAGTTACAATCAAA
>QLNU02014176.1:80281879-80297863 GCA_006491805.2 Dysdera silvatica
GCGGGTTCTTAGATCTGACTGAGAACAATGGAAATCCTTAACTGTTCATTACACATATTCACAAGATGCACAATAATTCAACAATGACGATGATTACTGATATTTACAAGAATATATAAAGATGATAATTTCTAGTGTTCACAAGTACTTACAAAGATGATGACTCTCGGAGCACAGGGCTTTGTACAGCCACTATTAAGTTCAAATCATAAAATTCGCTACTCACTCGTAACGATGATTTCACAAGCAGAATTGACGGGATGGCAAAATATTGACTTGAAAACAAATGTTCTCAATCACAGTACTTAAACACTTAGAAATACGACTAGACGAGTTGACAAATACAGTTCACAAATACTCACAATAAACTTCACAAATAATCCACATAAACTTTCCAACGAAGGCAAAAGTTCCCGTAGCGAGCGATTACACTAGCTACTCTGCTAAGTCAAAATCTTCAGATGAAAATGGCGTCCAATATCTTAATCTCTGGCTCTCTCTTCCAATCCATACGGGGAAGCTTTAAATAGCTTATAGAGAACAATCTGGAAAGAAGGAATTCTACTGCTTTCTCGAAATCAGTAGAAGTTTGCAGAAACTAATTTCATCTCGGACGAGTCTTTTCCCACGTCATTGGTCAGGGCTCGCGCCAGAACGGGCGACGGGTAGGGAAGAGGAGAGGGCGCGACAACCGACTTTCAATAAATCATCAGCTCGTTGGCAATGACAGCGACCCACGCTTCGCTACCAGAGGGATGGAGGCGGAGGGAAGAGTGGGGGAGTACTATTTCCAAGGGCGCGGTTCACTGATCAATAAGCTACTTGCCATGTACTGTAAACAGACCCTTCATGTTCAAGTGTTCTATTCGATTGTTAATTCCACGGTATTGGAGTTACGAAAAGAATTGGTATAACAGTTAGCCACTTTTTTTAAAATAATTTTCTCCCGGTAAATTAATGTTACCCGATTGTGAAACCCAATATTTTGCGGCGGCCCTGCTCCCACATGCATTTGACACACATAATAGACATATATACAGGGTTCCTAGGAAAATCCGAATGCGGCTAAAACTTTTGAACGAGTACATCTCTTGCAAAGGATGTTAGATATTGGTATAGTAAAATTACTATGCTCCGTTAAACGGGATGAACAGAATCTTGATGAAGAATTCTTCAATGTCGAATTGAAAAATTAAAAAAATTTATTCAAAAAATAATGAAGATAGAGAAATATTTTTAATCAGAAAGTTATAGAGCATCCTGCAGTTAGTAAGAACAGATAAAGGGTGTTCCAAAAACACCGTATCAAAAGTATGTAGCCGCGATCCTTGTGCAAAATGGACCTTTACATGGGGGTTAGAAATGAATATCCATAGAGATATTCGTATTTTTAGTTTTGCAAGGCAGGATCTCTAATAACCAATGGCGCTTTTAAACCAGAAATTTGCCCTCCTAAATCTCAACTCCCGCGAAGGTTGCTAAATAATAGCGCCAAATTAATTTTAGGGCATTTTGGCATTTGCTGTGATTGCCAAAAATTGGCAACTTGGTCATATAATTAGAGCAATTTCATAGATAAAGATTTCAGGGCACGTACATAGGGCTGGCAACTTTCCTCAGTGGGGTACTACGAACATAGGAGGGACCCTAGGTACGTGGGAGTCCTCTTGATTCAAAAGCAAAAAGTTTGGTTTGGAAAATCAGATTCTCGAGTCTCGCAACACCGATTCAGGTAGTTTGCCTAAGGAGTGTTCCAATTTTTGCTACGAAGGGCAGGGTAGGTGATAAGGGCGAGGGTGAATTGCACAAGGCCCCGCGCGGCTGAGTACTAAAAGAAACAAACCCTCTGCCCAATATACATTAGCAAGATCTGTAGACGGACGCCTTACCAACTGCACCACTGGGACCCCACACCTATTCCAGTTTAAAATTGCTTCGCGCAATTTCATACAAATCGCCACCCTCCCCACCTCTGAGGTGCGCACTGGATCCGTCAATGCCCCCCGCCTGTCTTGGTTCAAAAGTTATTGGCCGCATCCGGTCTTTCCTAGGAACCCTGTATGTATAATTTTAATAACTGAGACAGTCTTTTAAAAATCACTTACACATGATAATTATAATGTGGATTACTTCCGAGAAATTTGCAATTACTTTTCACTTAACCCAAACAAGCTTTTTTACTCTCTAGGGAGAAGCCATGAAGAATGTGGCCATACCATGTTTGATGAATGTTCTGAATTTTGTTAGAAGACGGGACCCAGAACTCGGTATTGCTACCTTTTTAAATTCGAAAACACGTACAGTTACGAATAAGGATATTTTCTGTATAAATATGTTCGCAATGGTCTAAATTGATGGCGGTATTTGTTTTGTTTCAAATAAATGTGGATTTATAAATATTTTAAAGGAAGCTAAATAGATTAAATTAATGCTTTAGACTTTGTAAATTGTTTACACACTAAATCAATGGTGTAGGAAAGGAGGGGGCATCAAGCCCCTTATTAACCCTCTTACTTCTAAATTTTTATCATCAAAATCGCTTAAAAAATTGCATTTTTTTACTGCGAGTTTCAAATCTACATGTATTTGAGAGTTAAAATATGTAGCACATTTTTGTAACCAAAGATGATGAGAGATGAAAGATGGAAAAAGTGCATACCCGAGAAAATCGCGGGATAAGCAGTCAGTATTTTAAACAGCAAAACACACTATTCTACTTAATACTATATCACATGATCTGCCGTAAAACTATTTGAGCCCCCTCCTCCGAAATTTTGAATTCCTACGTACTTGCACTAAATAGATCATAAATTTGGACACTACAGGGTTCCCAGCCGGTTTTCTCAAGAAACTAGGAAAATAAGGACCACTTTTTATGAACAAAAAAGGATCAATAAGGACCAGATTTTTTTTAAAAAAAGGACAAAATAAAAACCTAATACAGTGACTTACATACGATTTTTTAAATAATTGTCACTCAAAATGTAAAGAGTTCCTCGATATCCTTTTTCAGATTTTTTTTTTTTAAATATTGGTCCTTTTTCATAGGGAGCAATTATAAAAAATTATATTTTGTATTCTACCGCCCCCACCCCTTGTAAAAAAGTAGATCTAATGGGCAGGAAACGCTGAAGAATAAAGCAAACGGTGCTGATTTTGCTAAAAGCAGAGCCCAAGTATAAATTATGCAACCTCAATAATTGCTTAAATTCAAAACAAAAAAATAAAATCCAATTCATTAAATTATGATATATATATATTATTTTATTAACTGATACAATAAATAGCCTTGTTAAAAAAAAGGGGTGGGGGACGTGTATGAATTGAAGTTGCAAAAGGCGTTGCAACCATCTAATGGCCACGGAAGTTTACCAGGAAAGATCCCAAGAAAATTTACTATTTGATATATTCAATAATATTTTGGAAAATAAAATCTGAGATATTATGAATTTTCAATTTTAATAAATCAATTTATTTAAAAATTGTTTCCACCTTATCACCCCTTCCCTCCAAATAAAACGTAATTAAAACATAGCTTTTAAATACGTATCAGCTGTGGTTTATCTCCACCAAATTACTGAAGTAACGAGAAATAAATGGAAAATTTGTTTGTTGTGGTACCTGAGCCATTCTTTCTAATCACATACAGCCAATGAAAAAACAATCGTTCGTAAAAAGGATGAAAACAGATTGAATATGGGTGACCAAATCTGAAGTACGCATATCGTTGGAGAAGTTTAAAAAGATAAGCGAATGATTGCAAATGATCGATTTTTTCCACCCTCGATTTAGAAAGCGAGATTATTAAATGGGTAAATCCCACGCGTCAATAAAATAGTTATATAGGCGAGGCAAAACTGGTGCGCAAGGAAAAGAACGAACGTAAGACCATTTTATTGCAGAGTTTATGAATTCTGAAATACGGGTGTTGAGTTTATATACTTATTACCAGGGTCGCTGTTTACGATTGATACTGGTATGGCAGTACGGGGACCTGCAGCTTTTAGGGGCCCGCGACGCTTATTATTTTACCCGGGCTCGAAGCTTGAAAGGACTTACGATGCTGAATACGTTTTTACCAGATGATATTGAGAAAATCGGTACCTGGTCCCGTTAACGTTAGTGGCAACCCTGCTTATTACATCCAGAAGTATCATTTCGAACAACCCATAAAGATGAGAATATGAAATTAAATAATGTAGACTTTGGAATTCTGGTTTGGGGCTGGGAACATGGAACTAAAATTTAAGGAAGCTCCCTAAAGAGGTATCGATGAAGTTATATTGAAAACGGGGTTCTCCTTCCGGTCGGCCATTATCAGTCCAGAAAACGTGTACCTCTTCGATATATCCTACAGCTAGTGTTGTGAGATTCGAATTGACAAATAATTTTTAAGGGAAAATCGTCGTTTTCGCCCATTATGCTGGCACGTGTCGCATTTGGTTGCGTCAACCGATCTGATAAACCAAAGCCTGATGTTAAATTTCTTATGTGAATTGTATTTATGCTTACAAGGGAACTACGCTGAGTGACAGTCCTGAGAATTGAGACATATTGCTATTTATAGATTTTAGACCCCCTAATTACGAATCCGAAGTGTTTTTTCTGTGAAATCCATATATTAACTTTTAATTACAATACAAATGAATTTTATTTTCATACATATGTGTACAATTTGTATAAACATACATGCATGGATTACATGCTAAAACAAGAAGTTAACGCACATGCAAAACTGTGGCTATTCATGTTTGGTTAGTTTATTGGTATAAGATTTATTTCATTTGGTATATTGTTCCAAATATTTAGACCGTAATAATTTATATTGTCCTTTATTAGTTTGAATACTTTTTTTTTTTTCTTTTTTATGGCGAGTATTATATTTGTGACCTTCCTTTATTATTTCTATTATGTCTATGTGTTTTCCTTTGTTCTTTCGTATACATATTGAAATGTTTTGAATTTGTGTATATTTTCTATATTAAGTAGTTGATATTCTTCTCTAAATTGAACAATTGATTGATATGGTTTTATTTTGTCACATAATTTGTTTTTAATAAGTTAGTTTTGGTTAATTTTCCCTATGATGAATTTTCATAACAATGTACTATAAATCATTGAATACTAAACATCAATTTTTGCACTTAGAGTTAGTTTATTATTAAATCTTGTTATAGGTCAATTTATTCTTATTGTTTTATCTATATAGTTATTTGGCCATTCCATAGGAGTTTTTCGTTTAATACCTATAAACTTTATTGTTTTAACTCTTTCTAGTGTTTTTCCATTAAATTTTATATGCTTTTCTATGTTATTTTGTTATTATTAGCATGGGATATTTTTTTTTCCTTCCGCACGGTCACATCGTTACTGAACCATTGTTGAAGCAAATTTAATTTAACTTTTATTATGTTTGTTAGCAATTCAATATTAGATCCACTTATTGACCAGTTTATGTCATGGGCAAATACTAATATATTATAGAATAAAATTTTCAAAATTCTCACAGATTCAGGTGTTTGGCGAAATATTTGTAAGAATTGGCGATGCTTTTATTATCGTTTCAGAAATGGTTTATTTTTTCGATAGAAAATAAAGTTTTAAAACAAAATATATGCTTTTTTGCGAAAACAAAAATGAACAAATAGGGAAATTAATCACCAAGTTTACCAATACAATATTATAGGTGCTAATTCAGAATCTAGAAGTGAAAAATCTGTAATCAATTGTGCATGCGTGGGCCGGCCATTTTTTAATTAAACAAAATCGTACATAATTTATGAAAAAAGGGCACAATGAGGAAATTAAGTATTTATTAAATTAATAATAATAGAGGATTAAACTGTATTAAACGCAATATTAATTCTTAGAATTTACAAATGCTGTAGTGCAAGATTTTGGATTTTCGAGAAATTTTTTTTCAAATACATTCTCGTAACATTTTACATGTCTGCATTTAACTATTAATAAATTTTCTGATGTGTCATGCAGACATGGTTGACCTGACTTCAGTCTTCAGTCAGTTCTAATTTTCTTCACTTGACTGAAGACTCTAGCATGATGCATTACTTTGAGGGATCTACCTGGACAAGAAGCTGTCTTCAATAAATTCCTCCATTTATTAAATAAAATATGCCAAAAGGGTAGAAGATGCAGCAAATCCATTATCCACTGCCATAGAAAAACTTTTCGAAAGACAGCTAGTATTCCAGAGTTAAACGAGGATGTGATATTCCCAAACATAAAACTTAACATTAAATAAATTTATTTTTCACGACACCTTTACACATTATGCAAGTTTAAAAAATTGTCTTCACGAAAACGACTAATTGTTTTTATCTTTACGATTTTAATCCAAACCAAAAAATTAAAACTCAGATAACTCAATATTTTACTCATGTTTTTAATTATTGATGTCTATCAGTTAATGACTATAATAAATTGTTTCGTTCTGAAGACACAACATTAATATTATTCATTATTTTTGATAATAGAAAGGCACCTGATATTACAACCATGCAATAGTATTATGTTAGCAGATAAATTGATGTCTGGGCAAATGCCAGATGTAAAGACGAGACTGCTTCTTGAAAAGGTATGTTAAATATTTTATAAATATGCTCACACATAAAATGCATGTCATAAAAAAGAAAGATCTAAAGTCATTAAGTTTTTTTATCCTGAATATATATAATTTTGGAGCTCAAACGTTCTCCCCCAAACACAAAATGAACTTTGTTCTTATATTAATCCAGAGTTATTCACAGTTGGGAAAAAAAAAAAAATCTGTGCAATACTCCATAGCAGATACAAAATTTAACTGGATCCTTAAATTATAAATTACGAGATTAAAATTCATTATATCATCAATTAGAAACGTGTTAAGGGTTACAATGTTCTAAATTGCCAGTTTGAATAAAAAGCTATTACTTCATGATGAATTACAAGGAGGAATACTGACTTCTAGAGTTATATTTCAAGAGAAAAGCCAGAATTGAAAGCTAATGAAACAAGCTCATATTAAAGAATACATTTTTTTGTGTTTCAGTGGTTATCATTCAAGGAAACAAATCCCTTTTTGATTACAATGATTCACCAATTTGCTTTAAAATTGTGTGATTTCCCAAACAAACAAGGTAGCCGGGAAATCGTTTCAAAGGTGAGTGTGCTATGTTATATTTCAATATGTAGAAAAATATTTTCTAACATGACTATCAGTGAAGAAAAGTCATTTCTTGATGAGAATAAATGATTTAATTTACGCTTTGAAAATATATGCCATTATTTTTCATTTGCATCTTTCAGTTGTGCAATGGTCCCTATGGAGACGTCCTTAACGAGGCTATTAAGAATAAGCTCCAAGAAACGCATTTACAGGAACTGCAATATCCAGCAGACAAAAATCTAGTCCTGTTTGATAATGTTGAAAAGCTGGTTCAAACTTGCATTGGACAGGTTCCCTGTGCTCCAGAAGACAAGATTTCCAAAACTTGTAATATTAAAAAAAGAAGAGCGAAAAAGAATATTACTGTAAAGGAATCATTTTCAACTTCATAATTGTTATTTCCATATATCAAATGTATGTTCTTTCTAAACAGAAGTTTAGAAATACTTTCATATAAGGCTTATATATTTTAGATGCAATAAATTGGAAACATTAAATGTAAATTTAACTGAACATTAAATTAGACAAAAGTTTGTTTGTTTTTGTGGTTCACATATTTGTTCATGTCCAAATATTATATACTTGAGTGATATGAGGCCATAATTATGACACAGTTATAGCTAGGCTCATAATACACCAAGAACCTACAGATCTTAGAACCTCTTCTGTCTAGGGCAGGGTTGAGAGGAAGCTGCATCCTTTTGGATAAACCCGAATTTTGCAAACCAAATCCTTTTCTTTTTATAATTTCGTTCATCAGATTTTTTACTTTACTTTTATTATTTTAAATAAACATACATAAAAGGCAAAAGTAGTAGAGTAAGAACGATCTAAAAATCCAAATTTCAGAGAAAAGGTGCAAATTAAAATATCCCAAAACATGTTTTTTACATATCACTAAACACATATATTGATAGCAAAGAATGCCACACCAGGGTGCTTATGTATGTATATAGGCATAGTTATATGGGCCCGACCCCCAGTAATTTTACATATACTGTAATGTATAAATGTACAAAATGTGTGCTTGGGGCCCCCAATAATTTTAAAAACTCTATGTTGATGTGTATATGTTAAGATTTTAACAGTTTTGTACATAGTTTAATATCTTTGCATATATCCAATACATATAAAAAATATACAGGTATCTTTTATATGTCTAATATCTACTATTTGTGCTGATTTCTCTCATAAGGCCGGAGTACATTTTTATTGAAAGCATTAAACTAGTTATCTATTCAATAAAGTACTTCTCCAGCAAAGAAGAGATACAGGATCGTGTTCCACAAGTCGTCGTACCATAATTTCCATACATTGTGCTTTCCGACTATTGCTCATTTAAAAAACTAGTCTCTGTTGATGATTTAAATCGCAAACAGTACAGCCTATTTTCCGAGAATAATCAGTTCACAGCGAGAAGCTCAAATATGCTCGTAGGAAGAATAATTACAGGTCAGTTGTAACTTAGCAGTTAGAGTACTTCTCAGAAAAGAGAGGATCGTGCCACATCAGGTTTCCACAATTTTTTTCTTTCTGCAAGTCATTGTACCATACAGGGTGTCTTCTACCTAAATTCTGCTTCAAACTTCCCAGACCAAATCTTAATCAATTTCCAGTTGCTAAATACATCAAAAACTACATAACGCAGTAAAATTTATGTAAACAAAACGAGCTTCAAGATCAAAAACTCACTAACCAGAGTGTCTACTGAAAACAAGAAACCCAATTCCTTGACTATTTTTGTACATTTCTTGGCCTTAAAAATTTTTGATGACTTTTTTAAGACTGATAAAGTAACTATATAAAAAATAGCTGAAAATCACTAAAAATTGGCAAGTTACGACAAAAATAGCTGAAAATCACTAAAAATTGCCAAGTTACGACAAAAATAGCTGAAAATAACTGAACCAGTAAAAAATCGCATGAAAATTACAATTCAACACAAGCGTAAAATTGAAAAAATGGGCAGTGACCTACAATGTTGATTTAATGATCTTTTCTTGACTTCCATGACCTTTTCCTTATTTCTTGACCTTTCATGTCCTTGTAGACAACTGTTAAGCAAACCCCAAAGCCATTTATAACTCAATTACAGTGAATTTACAAAAACTCGATTAAAAAATGCATTTCCTTACACCGAAAATCTGCATTAATTATATATTTACACCAACATATTTGGCACTTTTTGAGTTGATTATAAAAGAGTTTAATTATATAATTGCAAAGCTGATGCTTCATCTTCTATAGCATTTTAATATGTTTATATATATATAAGGGAAAGGAGATTGGTATTAGCAAAATCCCTTACAGATTACATAGTTTAGCTAAAAATACTTTCTTTTTTTCAAGTTGTAGTTATATATTTGGCAAACATTTTCTCCTGAGAAATATATGGGTTTAATAATTTTATGCCAATTTGATTAGTTTTGGTGCAAAAGGGTAAGGTTTGAAGAAGTTAAATCAAAAAGTTAAATATACGTTTTTAAAATTTTTTAGTGTGCAATATAGTATGCAAAGCAGTTCAGGAAAATTATTTTAATAAGCTATTTATTATAACAATGAATTTCAAATTTCCTTGACTTTGGCCTTTGTATTTCAAATTTTCCAGTCAGAAAAAACTTCTCTGAATTTTCCAGGTTTTCTATGTCTTCCAAAGCCATAGACTCTCTGACTTTAAGAAATAGACTCAATAGAAATGGAGAAAAAGGTCATGAGCAGACATTTTGAAAGACAGCATCGATAAAAGTCTCCTGCCATTCATACTAACAACTTTCGACATGGGAACACTTTTTTTTTCCAAAATTTTCCGACTAATAAATGCAGTCCGATTTTGTGAAACGAAACAACACACATAAAGAGGTTAAAGAGTAAGAATTCAAGAAACAGTGTCCATAAAACAGTCTCTTGATTTAAACACAGGCTAGCAAGTCATCTTGACCCCACCCCCTTTTTTTTCTAATATCAATTTTCCATCGAATAAATGCTGTGTAGTTCTTTGAAATGTGACACATATAAAAAGGGGGGAAAAATGAGCAGGCAATTTAAAAAATAGCTTCATTAAAACGGTCTTTTGCTTTTAACATTAAGGTAACAAGTACAAATCCCGTAATAGTAATGATTTTTTTTTTTTACACCAATTAAACGTTGTCTGTTTCTTTTGAAATAAAGCGGTAAATATATAGTCAAAAAATGTGAAAGCAGTCGTTTTAAGAAGCAGTGCCAGTAAAGTAGTTTTTTGCTTTCAGTAGAGGGAAGAAAGTATAATTCCCAATATTGAAAGCCACCCCCCTTTTTTCCAGATTTTAATTTTTCTACCTCCTTAAAATGTAGTAAGGTGCTGTGAAATGGAAGTACACGTGCTAGAACAAAAACAGTGTTCCAAGGAAGTGGCATTTTGAGGCTCGTAGTCAAACAAGTCAATAAACCAGTCTTTTGCTTTCAACAAAATGTAGCAAGTACAATTCCCTACACGGGAACTTTTTTTTTTCTTTTCAAATTTTAATTTTCTGCCAATAAATGCCATCTGGTTCTACAATATGAAGTGATACACATATAGAAAGGTAAAAACCTTTCAACAGCAGTAATTTTTGAGTAGCAGCATCGGAAAAACTGTCTTTTGCTTTCAGCACATGGAAGGAAGTACGGTTCCCAAAATGGGAACTACTTTTTTTTTTGCAAATTTGAATTTTTTAATAAATGTGGTCTAGTTGTGCAAAATGAAGTGACACGCACATAAAAAGGGGAAAATGAGTCAAAATGTTTCCCTGACTTTTCCAGATCCATAGGCATTTAAATACAATTGGCCATTACATTTAAACATGGTTCTGCTATATATCTAATCAGTGGCATAGGATGGGGAGGGGCTCAAGACCCTCCCCCATGGGTAGCAAAATACATTTCTTTCATCACCAAATCACATACGTTAAAAAAAAAAAAAAACTACAATAGTCTTCCTCACAATCTTTTAAATTCTCCGCTCCTTTAATTGAAATTTCTTGAATGCAGCTTAATATAGCCTTCCAACATGAAAAGGTTCTACCAGGGTGTCTACCCAAATTCTATTTCAAACTTCCCTGACTTTTCCAAATCTTAGATTTCCAGTTGCTAATTACAGTAAACAACACACAATGCACTAAAATTTGCGCAATCAAAATAAATTTCAAGGCCATAAAATCGATTAATGCAAAGCCCAAAGCCATTTATAACCCGATTATGATGAATTTACAAATTCAAAAGCTGTATTAAAAAGTGTATTTCTTTACACTAAAAACTTGCACTAATTAAATATTTACAGCAACATTTCCATTCCACCCTTTTCAAGTTCATTATAAAAGAGTTTAACTATATAATCGCAAAGCTGATGTTTTATCTTCTATTTCATTTAAAATGTGTATGACTATATATAAGGCAAAGGAGATTGGTATCAAACTCCCTGAGATTAAATAATTTAGCTAAAAACTCCCCCTCCCTCGCTTCCAAGTTGCAGTTATGTTTGGAAAACATTCTTTTCCAAGAAACTCTGGCTTAATTTAACATATGTGTATGTGTGACACTGTGCACAAAAGAAAAAACAATTTCAACAAATTTATTTATTTCAATGTCCTAGTTTCAATGTGGAATAAATTTAGTCCACTACCAACCGCTATCATTGGTGGATGCACCCCATTCATTAGGTGCAGGAACGGTTGTACCAACAGCTGGAGCTGCAGGAGCTGGAGCAGCAGATGGAGCTGACCATTCATCAGCTACGGACCAGTCATCCGTAGCAGTGAAAGTAGCAGCAGGAGTTGGTTCTGCAGCCCACTGTAAAAATGGAAATCACATTATACATTAGTTTTACCAAATACATTTGCTATACTTTACTATGCAAAAAATATGCTGCTCATCAAAGTAATCCCACCTCCCCAACACTTTATATGAAAAATTTGTACACTAAGTTGCCAACTTCCCAAGGTGGTTTTTATAAATAATTCCATGCCGTAATAATTTTGTAAATGAAAAAGGTTTTTAAACTCCTGTATAATTAGCGGATAAATAGATACTGAACTCTTGCTTTTGGTTTTTCTGTTTATACACAATAAAAAGAGTAAGGTAAAGGTCATAAACGCAATAATGCCTATTGTTAACATTGAAAACCTACCGAGTTACTTGAGAATTAGAGACCTGTGAATCAATATTAATTGAACCCCGCTAAATTTAAATATTGACCTTAAGTGATTTTCTTTCACTTGCTTGTTTGACTTTTTTTTTTTTATGGATAAGTGATTATATAATTTTACATCACTTTCTATAACAATAAAATATGCATGTCATACACAGCATTTAGTTGGTAATGGCTTATTGTGGGCAATTTATCATAAGCACAAACACACTACTATAGGGTTTGCTACTATTAACAGGGTGTCTACTAAAAATAAGAAACCCAGTTCCTTGACCTTTTCTTGACTATTTTTGTACATTTCTTGACCTTGAAAAAAGTTTCTCTCCTTGTTTTTTACAACTGATAAAATAGCCATATAAAAAATAGCTAAAAATCCATAAACATCGTTAAAATATCACAGAAAATATCTGAAAATAAAAGTTGTCAAGTTATGACAAAAATAGATGAAAATAACCAGTAAAAACTCATTAAAATATCGTACAAAAATTACAATTCAATGATTGCATAAAATTTAAAAAATGGGCATAATCATGACCTACAACATCAATTTAGTGCCCTTTTCTTGACTTCCGTGACCCTTTTCTCATTTCTTGACTTCGATGACCTTGTAGACACCCTGTTCATGGTTGGTCTTACAGTGTATGACAATGGGTGTCACAGTCAACATTGCAATTCGTAAATGAATTTGAGTCAAAAACAAAATGCAACTATATGGTCACGTTTGTAAGTTTCAAAAGACGCATCCAGTCCTACGGACAGACAAATGGCACACCCATGCATTATACTTGCTGATACGGCAATCCCATAAAAAGCTTATTTAGTAACGTAACTGTTATTTGTATTACTATTTTAAACTGGGATTTATTTTTTTATTACTGTTACAGTGCTTCCACGAAATTCAAAATTTTCCACGTGAGAAAATCAATGCCCTAGCTATGGTCCATACGAATATATCAGTGGTTGTCAACTCATACATTTTTTTACCATAACTAACAACACTGGGCCACCAAAACTGTGTTGAAGGGGTCGCCCTCAATGGTAGTGTTTTTGAAATAGATTCAATTAGTGCAGCTAAAATGTGTGCTACCCAGATGAGGATCAGGATTACAATCTAGGAATACAATGTGGCAACATTTTGGGGACCTCACAATTTTGTATTATTCACTTTTTATGCATTACTATTGCATAGGTGCCAACTTCTAGAAGTGAAAAATCTGTAGTCAATCGTGCGAATGTGGACAGGCCACCATTTTTTAATTAAACAAAATCATACATAATTTATGAAAAAAGGGCACAATGAGGAAATTAAGTATTTACAAATGCTGTAGTGCAAGATTTTGCATTTTCGAGAAATTTTTTGTCAAATACATTCTCGTAACATTTCACATGTTGTCTGCATTTAACTATTAGTAAATTTTCTAATGTGTCATCAGACATGGTTGACCTGAAGTCAGTTCTAATTTTCTTCACTTGACTGAAGACTCTCTCGCATGCTGCATTACTGTGAGGGATCGTAAGTATTGACAGCATAACCTGAGAAAGTCGTTTAAATTTTAATTCACAAGTATCATTTTTTATTTTACCTATGGCTGCCCATTGTGCATCAATGCTACCTTCATTACTCACAGTTTGTGGAACTTTAAAAGCCTGGAACTCGCTGAATTCTGTTTGTAAAGCATCAACAGCTTCATCTTCTGTATTATTGAACAAAAGAACAGGAAATTTTTCTGTAAAATATTTTAAGCTGGAAAATGATGCATTTTCAAAATTCGATATTCGTGTAATCTCTGCATGATGTAACACTTCTAACTCAAAAGGAAATTTATTGTGCATGTAGTCACATGCTGCTATGAAATAGCTTCTGACGTTTTCATAAAATTCATTTTTATCATGGATGTTAAAATCTTGGATTACTTTCAGTGTTCCATTTCCAATTAAGATATCAACATCATCTTTTTGATTACTCCTCTCATGATAGTGGACTTTCAAAATATCACTACATAATTTTGTGACGCTTGGTTTTATAAATTTCACTAGCATATGAATATGAGGTTCTGGACTGAAATTTGACATTTGCTTTTTCAAATACAGGCACAGTGTAAGATAAAAACAAACAGAAAGCCTTATTGATATCTTCCGACAGAAAATAAAACAACCTTTCTTCACGAGACATGGAGTTTTCAGTTTTTTGTTTCTTAGAAATATCCACATAATTTTGAGCTTTCCTTTTTAATTTCTGTGATGCTTTTTTGCTGTTACGTTCTTTCACTTTATCTGCATTTTCAACCGAAACTTTGATAGAGGGAATAGTAAAGAAAGAAAGTGGGGTGATTTGATTCCTTTTCATGGCCTCTTCCTTAAAAAAACTGATCAAAGGTTGCCACTGCTGGATTATACGCTCTAAGCACTTTCCAACAGACAACCAACGAGTGCTAACGTGTTTTAGTACCTTTTTTATATCAGTCTCATGAAATTCTTGAAGAATTTTCAACCTATCTTTTCTTTTCGAACTCTTTTGTAAGTAATAGTAAATGTCTACCAAAATTTCATCGATTTTAAATGGCAAACATGCAGCACTCTTTTCAGCTGCTAAGTTAATAAGGTGGCAGGAACAGCCCATAATTTCAATATTTTGGTGATGATTCTTTAACACCGCTGCTACACCTGCTTTTTTCCTATCATAACAGGTGCATTATCACAGCTAAAGGCAACACAATTAGAAATCGCAAGGTTTTTAGATTGTAAAGCACTTACCAGAAGATTTCCAATATTTAACCCAGTAGCATCTTCTTTCAAAGATGGCATAGATAAAAGACAATTCACAATTTTTTCACATAAAGGATCGAAGAAAGTTACCACTATTGGATACAGCTTTGAATCAACATCGTTGCTTCCATCAGTTGCAACTGAAAATGGATAGCACCTTAAATTTTCAACAAGTGATGAGGATTCCTTTGCGGACATTTCTTTCATAATTGCAGAAGTTTTGGTCTTTGCAGATCCATATTGTTTTGCAATACTGCTGTCAGGAAACGTTTTCCGAAAGAGTGTCCACGCATGATCGCTGCAATTCATTGGCAAATTATGTTCGATCAAATTCGATCGAAAAGCTTAAAACTCCTAAAATCAAAAGGATCGATAGGCCCCGCTTTCGCGGTCCGTGTTCGTACTGAAAACCAAGATCAAGCCAGCATTTGCCCTTTTGCTCTGCGCGAGGTTTCTGTCCTCGCTGAGCTCGCCTTAGGACACCTGCGTTACCTTTTGACAGATAAATAAATTAAATAAACATTCAGCTTTAATCACGGAGGTATCGTTAAATGCAAAAAATGAAGGCTTGATACTATGATTAGACTCTACAGCCTTGAACGCTTTCTTATGTTCAACAGTCTCAGAATGCAAAGTAATATCGCGTTTACCACCGTGAGTAATGCTTATGTCTTTACCGCAACACGTGCAGAAAGCATATTTTGGCCCCAGTCTTGATTTTTGAATAAAATTAAATATCGTCATACATTCGGCTTTAAACGTTTGGTAGTACCTTTTATTAACGGTCGACATCGTTAACGTTGTTTTCAAAAACACCTAAAAACAAAACTTTCTTTCCAGAGCAAAGAAATACGAGATATGTATAACACATGGCTTCCCTAAACAAAGTCAC
>QLNU02014176.1:80303502-80326334 GCA_006491805.2 Dysdera silvatica
AACTTCACCCTCTTGGATTTTTTTCAAATTTGGCTCATTAGATGTACTGTCAGAGATAGTGAAAAATCCAAATTTTTAGATTTTTAACTGCAGTATTTTTTAAATTATAGGCCTCTGAAATCCGGAAAAAAGCATGGTTTTCTGCTTGCGTGCAGTTACAAAAACTATTATTACTCAAGCTGGAAATGAGACGGATGAAAGAAAAACCATATGATAGATTTTATAAGCTTTCATATGATATGCAACACGACTAATTTGGGGTAGTTTGCAGACCTCCCAATACATTTTCACCTTCAAAATAGGGAAAAGGGAACCAATATGGACCTTTTTTTAAAAAAAAAAGACTAAATAGTCCTTTTTATTTTAAAAAGGACTAAATAGGGCCCTTTTAATTTAAAAAAAAAAATACTAAATAGGTCCTTTTTATTTTTAAAAAAAAACGGACTAAATGGGGACTAATTTCCCTGGAAAAGATTTATAATTTACATTATACGTATTAGAGACTAATTAGAACTGTCATAATTAACTACACAAGGCATATACAGGGACAGCCTGTATGACTGCAGAAAACCTAGACAAGATGACACATAAAAAAAAAATATCTGTCTGTGAAACTTAAGCTATAAATATCTCGGATTTAATATAATCTTCTGTTTCTTGAGCTTTTTTCAATTTTTCCTCAGCACTTTTCCTTTCTTGATCAAGGTACTCATTATAACTCCTACAGGCAACATGCACCAAAGAAAGGTCTTTCATCATGGGAACTAATTCAAGTTTATCGTCAAACTCCTTCAATGCATTTTTACTATTAACCTGGCATTCAGAGTTCTTATGGTCATGACAGCTTTGTCTTCTGCCATTTCTCGAGAAGAACTTGAAAAGGCTCTTTCAACTTCTGTGCTACCATGTGACAGACTCAACGATATTTTTACAATACTGGTTTCAGTTGGATATTTCATAGTATCAAAAGATTGTATCTTAAAAACTTGTGCCCAAAAGCAATCTATAAGTGAATTTTCATTTACCTTTTCAAATTTCAACATTTTCCACGCATCCATTAACTTTCACTTGTTGATTTCTAATGGCAAACAAGAAGGTGGTGTATTTTTTTGGTACTCATGGAATTGATTACTTCGCCAAAAGCTTAAACTATCGTAGCTTGTTGTGGTGTTCTTAGCTAAAATATATTTATCTGATGCTACATGTTGTTGCGCACTAGATAAACTTCAAGTCTCTACTTCTGAAAGTAAAGTCAAACAGTTTTTCGTTTCATCATTTACCTATTTTTTAAATTAAGCTAATTTCCTATAACGAAAATATCACTTTCTTCTGGACTTTTCTAAATTTTTTGATTGCTTCACTTTTACGTACATGTCCCATCATAATCATGATCAAATCCTTTGTTTGTATAGAATATGTAATAATGGTCCTTCTCTTTGAAAAAGGCTAGTGAATTTAGTAAATAATGAGGAACTACTATATATAACATAAAGTTCCACTCTAATATTTTTCTGTTGCAGGAAAAAAAATGATTTTTTCACAACTTACTATATTCATTAACCTCTTCTGCTTTTAAATGGGACAAACTGAAAAAAATACTCCAAAACAGTATCCCATCGTTGTAAAAGTCTCCTAGCAGCAGTTTCCAGAGTTAATCATGAATTCACATGCTTTATAAAGTGTAAGTTTGGCAATTTAAACATCTTCTGAATTTCACACAAATCTATCTTCCCAAGGGAATGGCCAGTCATGGAAAAGTTGTAAATTGAAATGACCATATCTGAAGCACCACATTCAAACTTGTCTAATCCTTTTTAAAAGGCATTATGCAATACATGGATGTTACAAAAGCCAATATTGGTAAGTCCTTTGTACCAACTGATTTGACGTTCTTGTTAAACAGCCCAAACACTTTTGTTAACACTGGGTCCATCAATCAACTTGACTGTCAATATAAATTTATGCAGCTCATTGTATTCCATCCACTTCCACATTATTTGGCACGTTTTTCTTTTAATCGGATTTTGTCTATGTTCACACTGATTATCTTATTTTCTGTTTTATGTACATATTATCAGAACGTTTTATATCTTGTGTGATTTGCCTGAAAAAAATATATCAATTAAATATTTTTAACGTATGCACAACCCTTTTCTGTTTTCATGGGGCAATGAAAGCAAAGTCATGTCACATTGGGACCTACAGTTTTCCAAAAAATCCAAGTCTGCTGCCAAGAGTATGAAATCCCAGACTACAGTGAACAGTACGCACTGTATGATACAATTATGAGTTGAAGCTAAGTTAATATATTACACGTTACTACTATGGCGCAATAATTATTTCAACTGGCAACACTGTCCTAGTCTTGGTATTTCCAAAATGACTCAGAAAAAACCTTTACTTTGAGTTGAACAGACACTTCAAGGGCTTTTAATTTCTTAATTTTAATGTTGGTTGGTTGTATTTTTATGACACAAGGAGAGGGAGTCAGTCTGCGTTAAATGTTTTAGTGTTAGTGATACACAAGTTAATTTTTTCTTTTCAAACAGCAAACCCACTCATCGTGGAGAAAACAAATCCACTGAATGACCACAACTTTGAACTGAACTTTGGTTTAGTGGAAAATAGCCTCGTGCCAGCGTGAAATTTAGCTATTCTGAATGAGTAAGGCAAGGTTTTCTCCTTGACTTTTCAAGGTTTGACAGAAACATTTAGTCTTTTCTCCCAACTTTTAGGAGCGATTTGAAAATTCCTTGATAACTAACTCCAAGTTATTTGAGAACCCTGTTGAAATAAGTGAACCCAAAAGGCCTTTAAAATCGGAAAATAGAAAACAAAACGGTAAATACACAGGGTGCGGCAGTGTAATTTGCTGATTTGAAAGGTCAACAAAACGAAAAATGTTATAGGTCTCATTGTAATTATATTTTCTCCTTATTGTACAACATTGGAAATTTACGTTTTCATTGTTTTAAAAGTTGTACCCAACAAGTGGTGCCCTCCATTGGTAATACATTGAGTTACCTGAATTCCGAAATGTTGGTCGACTTTTTCCAGCCTAGCGATGAGTATGTTGGCTATTGTTTGGCGTACACGAGGAATTTCACATACCCCTATAAAAAAAGTCACAAGGAGCTACATTGGGTGAGCGCACCAGGCACTGCAGATCGTCCCTAAAAGAGATCAAGTGCCGGGGAAGCGTTCTTGCAAAACACGCATTGGAGTTGGTGCCGTGTGTGCTGTAGCTCCATCCTGCTGAAACCACACATCCCCTCTACACCAATTTGTCAAGACTCGGCAGAAAAAAACTTCGATCATTTTCACACAGTGATCAGACGAGACTGTAACCCCATTCTCTTTAAAAAAGTAGGGCCTAATAACCCCTACTCTCGACAGTGCACACCAAATAGTTATCCGTTCACAATGAAGGGGTCTCCACATGATGTTCTCGGGGATTGTTATAACCCCAGTAGCGCATGTTTTGTTTGTTCACGCATCCAGAAAGATGGAAACGAACCTCGTCACTAAAGAACGTAAGCGTGTGTCATGAGGTAAAGTTTCAAGTAATGCTTCACATGCATGTTGCCTAGCAGCAAAATCGCATGCAATGAGTTCTTGCACCACGGTTAACTTGCAAGGATGAAAGTGGAGGTCATCATGAATTCGCCTCACAGAATGATCAGAGATCTCAAGGGCAGCTGCATGCTGAGCGCCGAGGAGATTGCAAAACAGACTGCCTCGACCAACTCGATGTTTTGGGGTGTTCTCACAGTCCGTTCCCCTAATCTTCTCTTTTCCACTTTCCCATTTATCCTGAATGTGTTTACCCACATAACAATTGATTGCCGGCCAGGAACACGAGCTTGGATGGCAATATCGAAGTGTGCACGGAATGCTTGCTGCGTAGTGCCTATCGAGCGACCGTTAGAAAAGTAAGCCTCTCTGGCAATTTGCCATAGAGGCTTACTTTGTGTGCTGTTCCTTCATCCAACGCATTCTCGGTACTAAAGTGAATGGCCAAAAACTTTCAGATCCACCCTTTCGAATGGGACCATCCGCACCCTTGAACGGCCAAAGCTTGCTTCCTGGCACCCAATTCAAATCAGAAAATTTGCTGCCGCACCCTGTACTTACTGGGAAAATAGCTGTCCCAGCAAGGACTTGTTTTCAATTTCATAAACACGCAACTTGAATATAAAAGTAAATGTCGTAACAGTACAGCACATATGTGTTTACCTTTTTCATACCTGCCAACTTGTATGAATGTAGACAGTCAAGTGAAAGGACTGATTTTGAAACACAAATTGCAAACAAAAACATTTTGCAGTTGATTCAAATCAGATCAAAATCAATACATTGCAAAAAAGGTTGTCTTAAACATACAAGAAAATCAAAATTATACGCTAATAAATTCTAAGAAAATGCAGAATTCTATGGGGAAAAAAAGAAAAATATAAATCTATCTCTGAAGGTCATTAAATGTAAATGAATGAAGATATCTCTGTGAGTTATAGAGCGAACATTTATCCAGGTTCCTATTCATGTTAAAAAAAAAGACTATTCTAGATTTTCATGACTGAACGCAAACAAAAAATTAAACTTTGGTTGGCTAAATTTCACATTTATGTCAAGTTTAGCTATTTAAAACAGAGGTTAGAAAGGTTCCCCTCCTCCCAAAAACACCTTTACGGTGTTCGATCAAAAAAAATCTCACGTTCTGCTGACTTTTAAAACATTTTCAGGCCTGCAAACAAGTTCATGTGTGAGAAAAAATGAGAAAAGTGATTAAAGAAAAAGTTTTTCTTTTTATGAGTTCCCTACCAGAATATGCATCGTTTTCTTACATCTCTCAGGAATGCAGCAATTTCAGGAACAGCGTATTTCTCATATTTGCATTCCTTAGAGCAGCAAATATAGTTTCTCTACAAGCAATGTCTTTTGAAGGAAGATTAGTTTTCTTAAAAATGCAATCATTTATTCCATCAATGATTATGACTGGTGACTTACATAATAAAATCTTCAGAGTTTCAATTTCACTGTAAACAAAGTGCATTAGCGGCTCATCTTTTTGAAATGTCAATGTAAATTTAGCAAAAATCTGTGCACTGCTATAGACAAAGAGAATTTCTGTTTTCATAGCATTGTCTTTCATAAGTCAACTATGTGCTTGTACTTTGTAGAGGAAGCGAATTTTGGATTCTTCTTTGGAATAAATGTAAGAACGTACTTTCCAAAGTATCCTATTGTAGGAAGTCTTTCTACTGCATTCTCCATAGTTATCTGGCAGTACTGTGTCTGATAAAACGATGGTTAGGTAATTGTAGTTCATTCTATGTAAAATCTTCGCGTTGTAATGGCCAATCATTAAAATGCGAATGAACTGTTACTATTATATCTAACACATCCCCTCCAAGCTCAGAAAATCTCCCAAGAAATGCGTTGTAATAACATCGAGAAGCTTTTTGTATTGTACAAGTGATATTTCCTCATTCATGAGATAGGTTACTGCTTTATTGACATTAGGTCTTTTGCTGCCAAGCATCAACACGTTTCGAAGTGGGAGGTGTGCACTATAAAGGACAGTTGTTAATTTCTGAAATAAATCCTTTGCAGCGGCTTTACCAATAAAGAAAAGTTTTCACGGGTCTGTTCACAATTACAATTGCTGGACCAGTAGTGAGCTGTGATTTGCAGCTCTTTCTTGTCAGTTACATTCATAGTTTCATCAAAGCACATACAATATACCCCATTCATATTGTTTATTAATTCCTGTTTGAAATTAAGGCCCCAAGGCATCTTCTAAAACATAAATAATTTTAGTTTGCCTTAGAGAAAACCCTTGTGGTAATGCTTCATGAAAAATGGCTTTAAAACCTCTCCAATCCAGAACATGAAGCTGCTGGAAAATTACTTGCCACACACTTTAACACCTATATCAGTTCAGCACAATCTTTCACATGGCACATCCTTATACTTGAACATGTCTTGGACACATTTGTATTGGAACAAGCAGCAGATACTGCTGCTATGATAGTTTGCTGGATTCAATATCAACGGAAGCTGTTTGGTTTCTTGTAAGAACAAAACGTTCCTTTTTTTTCTGTGCTTAAATGATTCAGCATGTCACAAAATAGCTCGAATGCCTTTATTTCTGGTGTTTACAATGCTGGAATACACTTTCCTTTAAGAGCCATGATTCAGGTGCGAACTCTTCACGGTTTAAACTTTTTTTTTCTTTAAAAAAAAAGGCTATGTTAATGTTTGTTGTATTTAAAGAAAAAATTCTGGAACACGAATGCTAGAGGATAAATGAGCAGTATGGAAATAAAGCGGTCTATGTTCATATTTTGAAAAATCATGTTTTCTGTTTAAAAGTGTTCTGAAGTAGAGTCCAGGTCAGCGTTCTTAAAGTTATCTTAACATTTTGAAAACTTCTACCACTTTTAGAACTTCAAGACTATTTAAATGAACGCTGTGTAAGACCATTTTTAAAACTTACAGTTTAAGAAAGTGGAATATAACATACCTTAAAACATGTCAATTCCAAAATTTTTACCGTTTTCAAAAAGTGCATGCATCATTAAATTGTGTGTTAAATACATGCAGTACAACATGTCCACAATTGAATGAGGTACTATATTTTTTCCTTATTATGTACAGATAACTAACAAATGTAGACTATAAGGGTTGCCCAACTGAAAAGTGGACAAGGTGATAAAAGTAATACCTTTATTGGAAATTTAAAAGAAATCGCCATTATCGTTGTAACACTGGTACCATCGTTTCGCCAGCAGGTCAATGCTATTGTTGTAGAATGATCGAGGTTGTTTTTTTGAGGAAGTCCTGCACTGCGTCCTTCACTTCGTCGTCCTAATGAAAATGTTTCCCCTTGTAAAGTGGTCCAAAAATGTGATAGTCATAGAGGTACAAATTCAGTCTGTATGCTGGGTGTTCCAACACTTCCCAACGGAATTTGTGTATGGTCGGTCGTCTGGGTTTCACGGGAGACGTGTGTGCTGGCATTATTATGACAAAGGATCACTTGTGTGAGAGAAGGCTTGGCCTTTTGCTTTGCATAGTTGCGAGAGAGTGCTGCAGTATTCTGATGAATTGATAGTGCACTGTTGTGGCAGGAAATCAATCAAAAGTGGCCCACAGTAATCGAAGAAAAACGTTATCACTTTTCGTGCAGCCAGCATCGCTTTTGATTTTCTTGGTGGAGGAGATAATCGGTATTTCCACTGAACATTCGTTCTCTTCGATTCGGATGTGTAGTGGCGACATCACGATTCATCACCAGCAACAATGCATTTCAGAAATGTGGAATCTTCGTTACAACGGATCAAATGCTACAGACTGAGGCCCATTCATTGCTTCTTGTGATCAGGGGTAAGGTGTTTTGGTATCCACTGTGCACTCACTTTACTGTACTGCAGATATTGGTGTATGATTGATTGCACCGTTCCTTTACTCAGAGTGCTGCAGAGATGTCACGAGTCGTAACTCTTCGATTACCTCTAATCATTTTATCAACAGCAGCAATGGGATTCATTGGAGATGACGGTGTTTGCTTGTCCTGATCTTGTCAGATCCGATATTGATGTCTGCCCTTCATGAAAACTTTTACACCAATTGTTTACAGCTGTTCGTCCCAGATGGTGCTCGCCATAAACAGCCACTATTTGACAATAAATGTCTACATTATGCTCACCTTCTGCCACTAAAAACTATACCACTGAGGCATTGTTCTGTTCTGGACGCATCCACCTTTAGCATGACTTTACATTCACTTTAAATGCTCTCATGCGAACTGGTTAATCAGTTATACACAATTTGCGATGTACCCCAACCCTGAATGGTAGAACGGCTATCGCTGCTGTACTTCTGACGCTATCATACGTGTCCACTTTTCATTTGGGTAACCCTTATATATTAACAAAAAAAAAAAGTAATTTCCCAAATTAGAATACATTAATTATAGATATTTACATAGGCGTATGGTTATATGGGCCAGTGGGACCCCAGCCCTTCAATGATTTGAAATAAATTACAATTTTACATATATACTGCAACGTACAAATGTTCCCTAATAATTTTGAAAACCACGTTGATGGATACTTACATCTACAAAATTATAATTAGGAAAAAAATACTGTGTTAATTAAATCAAACTTTTTGCATACATATAATTATTTACATGATGTGATAGTGATTTACAATTTATTAGTTAATGTCATCTGTCTACGAAGCAAAGGGTAAAGACTTTGGAGTCTGACAAAGCACCTGCAACCCAGGATTGGATATAATTAGTATAGATATGGAAGGTATAAATTAAGAAAGTAGTGGTGATATAATAATACCTTCTCCAATAGACACCCAATGAAATTAATGTAAGTCCAGACTGTACAGTGGAAAAAAAAAATTATGTTTTCTTTAGATTTAACCTAATTTCAAGAAAACAAAAAAAAAAGGACTATATACATATATGTATAAACTATTTAACTAAATATTTTTTCTTAAAACTGAAAAAACGGCACATGAACGAAAAAAATCTTTAGAATTTTTTCAATTGCATTTAAAAAATTCCTCAAAAATTAAAAATAAGATGATGGTTCTGGCATCCCACCCGAAACGGCCCCGAGATGCAGCATTTCAAGTGCCCTCAAGTACAATCTGATTACGCAATATCATAATCATGGCCTCAATGGCATCCTAGAAAAAGGATGGGCTATGGGCCCCTTTCCCGATATGCCCTCGACTGCTTGGTCGGTGCATTCTGAGTTTCTAATTTGCCAAAACATGTTTCCTCAATTTTTATACCATGCCCTAAGGAAACTTCAGAAGCATCAAAAGTGAAATCTGTGGGCGTGTGCAGTGCACAGGTACAATTAGAGTTTCTAAATCTAGCCGGTTTTCACACTGCCAGCTGGCAGAAACCATAGGAGCAGTTTGCCGATGTCACGCCACTGATTTCAATGTTTCTTTGTGTGCATGCTTTTACAAGGATGGCATGAAGCCTTCCAGACCAAGCGATGAGACGATATCGTAAAACCGTGCATGCGTACAAAGAAACATTGGAATTAGCGGTGTGACACCTTGAAATCACGATGTATCGCTGATTTGAAAATTACGAAACCAGTGTGACGATGTCGGCTTCACAATGTATCGATACATAGCCCAAGCTTAGTCATGGGAACGGATTGAGGTTGCAACACTGTAGTATGTTGTTTATTCCCCTAAAAGTAATAATAAAAAAAAAAAAGTACAATCTTACCGATCATTCTTACAATTCACCAAAATCTGTATATTGTATGGACAAACCGTACAAATTGGTAGGTGTGATACAAGGATACAATCAAAAGAAAAAAAAGTTGAGTTTACAGGCCTACATTTTTTTTTTAAACGATTTCAGGTTCTCCAGGTTGTATGGGAACCCTGATTTAAATATCTGATTGCAGATGCCGATCCCCAAAATAGAGTTTAGAAAGAACATGGATCTCTTCTTCCCATGAATCATGTTTGGTTCGGTTGTAAATGAACACCAAGGCCATGCTGCACAAGCATGAACGGTATATCGGGAATTATTGCATGCAAAATCTTTAAAAATTCACATCTACGAAAATAAGCCTACGAAATAAGTATTCACATGAATGCCGAGACACGCATTTCCTTATTTTGGCTCTACTTTCATCAAAATGGTTGGGGCATTCACTGTGGGTTCCTCTTGTCAGCTAAAAGAAAGGAAGAATTGAAATCAGTCTTTGAATTTATAAATTTAGAATGGGCTGAGATTCTAAGACATGTCCTCACCAGATGGCTTTCCTTAGCTCCAACCCTAAACTAGACTGCTTCAAAACTGGGATGCAATGTTATTCCCAAAGCACTGATGACTGCCCAAAATTGTTCTCAGCAATAGTTATGAATGATGATCCTGAGCAATCTATTTTGATTTTATAAGCAATGTTGGGAGTCAGTCGGATATACGAACAAAAATGCTGAAAAGATGTGATTTGGGTATTTTAGAATCTTACAAACATGTGAAACTTTTCAGTAAAAAAAACTCAACGAAGAATTAAAGACAACTTTTATGGAACCAAATTAAAGAAACTTATGAATGGACTTCCTTCATCAATGCAAAAAAGATATCCACAGATTTTAACACTTTTTACAGTGATATGTTGCAGTATTTGCATAGGAGTTTCAATGTTACAGAAAATAATCGATATGCTTTCCTAGAATCATTTGCTTCGCAGAAGAAAATTGCATTTAAAGATTTTGAAACAGCAACAGACGTCCTTAAATTGGAGGAACATGTATGTGTTAATGATACACATGAGGATTTTTTAAGCAACTATCGTGATACCTTAAGTAAAAGTGTAAAAGATGGTGATGATATTTCAAATTGGGTTAATTTTTTTTCCTCAGTACCTGAACAAAATATTTCAAATTTATTTAAAGTGGTAGGTTGTTTGTTCAGTGTTCCAGGATCAAATGCTTTTGTGGAGAGGATTTTTTCACTGATGAATAAGTGGACCGATTTCAAAAACACAGGTTCTCCCGATTTAATTAAAGCGGAACTTCAAGTGTAGTGAACTATGAAACTAAATCTTATCCAGATTTTTATAAAATTGCAAAGAATGATTTAAGATTATTGAAATGTGCCAAATCATCAGCAAAGTATAATTAAAGTTCAAGGTTCGGATGCAGACTGCGATCTGCCATTTCGTGTCCCCTGATGTAGAGTAATAAAATAAAAGTTATCGAGTACTCTTTTTTTTTTTATTTGCAAAATCTGGTAACACTACATGGTTATTGGTGATTTTCAAGGACTTTTCAAGGACCAAATAATGACTTTCAAGGACCTTACATTGGCAATCGCAATATACATAAAAATTAAAAATGCAAGACATTATAAGCATAATATTTAAATTAGTGTTTAATTATGTTTCTCCTTTTCAACTCGGCACATTGCCAGCAAAAGCTACTTTTTTCATACTTTGTATCAGCTGCATTCAGCGTGTGGAGAATGAAGGGATTTGTGTACGAAGTACTATTCGCTTTGCTCCAAAAATTCTCCTTTTGCCAAAACTTGAAAAGGTTTTAAGAAAAATTTAAGGACGTGGGAATCTCATGTATATTTTTGATACACACGAATGGCCCAGTGGAAAAGATTTAGCTGACTTTGGAGACAGTAGAATCAAAATGATATGACTATAAGGAAGTCATCAGATATAGAAGTAATAAAAAAGGTATAGAAAAAACTGTCCTGGATTTAGATAGAGATTTGATCTCAAAATAAATAGCCAGAACTTGCAAGTTGATAAACTTCTTTCGAAGGTTATTACTAAATATAAATGGGCTTTTCTACGTACACAAGTTATTTTGATTATATTGTGCAATACCAGCATATACAACTTGAGCATAGTTTTAGAAAGATGAATTCCACTAAAAATCATTTTAGGACCTCATTAGCCAACATATCTAAACAATCTTACCATATGTATCAATGGGCGTATTGTTGGAAACCTTTGATCCTGCAGCTTCTATAAGTGGTACTTTAGAGGTAGAATGAAGAATGTACAAGGACATGTAAGTGGAAAAGGAAAGCTGAATAATCAATTCTCATTAGGTATGTAATATTTATTTTTAAATTAACATGGTTCCCATTCTTTTGTCCTGATGAAATTAAAGGATCAAACGTTTTTCAAAGACCTCACATTGTCAATCGCAATGTACATAAAAATACAAGACATTATAAGTATAATATTAAAATTAGTGTTTAATTATGTTGCTCCTTTTCAATTTGGCACACTAACAGCAAAAGTTACCCTTTCTACATCCCTTGTATTCGCCATGTTCAGTGGGCGGGGGAGGAAGGAGGATGTCCGAAAGCACTACTTCGCTTTGTTCAGAAATAAGGAAACACCTTTTTTTTTGCCAAAACTTGAAAAAATATTTATGAGAAAAAGTCGAGGACTTTTCAAGGACCAACCACATTTGAGTTCCAAGGGCCCCTTCTTGCAAAAAAAAAAGGTACGTGGGAATCATGATTAATCATAATTGATTACAGATGACCTTTATAAATAAAATGTTTTGGGGGAGAAGTGTTTTAAAAATCTCGTTACAAGATAGGTATTTTTTAACACAAGGCTTCCTGTTACAGATAAGGTTTGTTCTCTGTACACCATCGGAATAACGTAAAATAATGGACAACCATACGTCAATTCATTTCACATATGAGAACAGATGTGCCATAAAACTCAAGCACCTTTTCTACATTCGTACGTTAACGGTTGGGGTGGTAAATTAAAGTTAGGGTGAATCTACTTGGCTCAGAGGAGGAAAAGGGATAACTCAATCATTCAATTAACATTTTTAAACAATTTAATTATTATAATGTAAAACAATATTACTACCAATAAACATTACTTACTATGAGACTTTTAAGCCTGTTTAGATTTTACTAGTCTTGCAATGCTTGGTGTTAAATTTGTAACTGTGAGCAACAGCAGATTACTCAAATTTTAATCAGTCACTCGCAACCTTGTTTTGCTTTTAATCAATTTCATGGAGGAAAATGCTTGTTCACAATCATTTCTTTTACCATGAAATGTTTCCAGGCTAGCAAGTTCTTCAAGGGCATTAAAATTATAACTATTTTTTCCTATTACTTTTAAAACCCTATTTTGGGCATATTTCATTTTTTAACTGTGCAAAAATTTGTTTCTTTTATGTTATGTTGATTTTTGTCACTACCATTTTTCAGAAAGTGGTAAAATTCCATGTGTTTTAAAAACTACTTCCAAAGAATAAGTAGGCACAAGGCTGCAATGTGACACAGGTTGGCTGGCCACCACTGACATAAAATATCTATCAGTGTCACGCCTTTTTAGGCTGGTGGTAAAATGTTCTTGGCTGATAAGATATTTTAGGAATTCCCCACCCAATCAAATGCAAGTAACTAAGACACAGTGTGATTCAGATTTGAAGGCAAAATGCAGTCAAGTTAGCATGCCTGGGTTTTATATTTACCTGCCAGGTTTGAAATACTCAAAATTTGCATTACATTTCCATGTTTGGAAGTACTTAACAGTGTGAGCAGTTATTTTGCTAGTTCGTGGTTTTACGGCTCAAAGACTACAATGGTCATTCTGCAACAGGAATTGTGTTATTTTGATCAATTTCTGTAATTTTAAAATGAGATTGTCAATAATGGCAAAATGGGAGCTGGAAATCCATAATGGCTGGCATCTTCATTATATTTATCAAATTGCATATGAGTTGTGGTGTGATTTTATTATTTTTGTATTTACTATGTATGTATTTATTCATTATTTTTGTAATTAATGTTTTTATTTAATTCGATTTGAAAAACATTTTTTGCCTCTTTTAAACACAATCCACAATGAATATTTCACAGTGCATCTAACCAAACAAAGGAGAAAAATTTCCCGACACAAGCCAAAAAAATAAATAAATATTAAACACGAATTTCAAGCATATTTTATGACCCCCCCCCACACCCTAGAACTGCAAATACATTTCCGAATTTTCCTGACAGCTGGACAACCTGATATCAGTTGAAAAGCATGTGACAAGTTCGAGAAATTATGAAATCATTGTTGCTAAAGCCAAGTTATTTTCTTGTGCCTGAAACCATAGAGTAATCCCAAAATCGACGTAGTACTGGTTTTCTAACCTATCATCTACTTACAAGCCACAATAATTGAACTTATAATGGAGATCGAGGTGCCGTTGGAGAATTTAAACAAAAACTGTGTTCACAAAAAATATGTGATGGAACAAAAAAAAAATGCGTTCCATACGAAAAACTGCCAGATCTAATAAAAAAATTTTTTTTTTAAATCTAAATTTTGTGGAAAAATTGCAAAATCTACCGAATTTTCAAGTTTTTTTTGTTGGTTTGATACAAAAAAAAAAGCGAGACAATATAAGAGCAATTTCAGCAAAAACGTACATCTGAGAGCAGATCGGTGGCAAGTTAACACCCACGCATTTCTATAATTTTAAAAAACTAACATTGTGGATTGTAAAACACACCTTAAAAAATCATTAATAAAAAGCAATGTTTATTCTCTAATTTCAGAAGTTTACAAATTGAACAACAAACACATCACGCACATAAGCTTTAATAAAACAATGAAGTTCATTCGAACTACTGGAGGAAAGCAAGCATCCTCAAGCCCATCCAGCAATTCATGCTACTTACATGCACATAAAAACAAGAACTAGATTGATTAAACTATAGCTTTCATTTAAAAACAACTACAGAGGAAAAAAAACACTTGATTATGGGGAGGGAGATCGTAACTACTTCGGGAAAAAACACACCTGAAAATTCATTACATGGAATGCATCCTGGTACAATACCCAACAACACATTTGAATTACAACTCAAACTTCTCCCTCCTCCACATATCTTGTTAAAAAAAAAAAAGACATCACAACCCTGTGATGAAACACATCCAGTGAAGAGCTTTCTTATGGACATAGAGCCAATATTTTATAAGGTAACTAAACAGTAGTACTCCACTTGGTACTAACATGTATAAGAATGCTACGTAGTTTTCATCTCCTTTGCAGACCTAAGCCAGTTCAAAAATTATAGAGAATGCAAGCAAATAAATCAAAGTTTTTGAACTAATAAAAGATCATCGAAGCTTTTTTTTAGTGTCTATATTTCTTTTTATAGTACAAGATCTTACAGCTCTCCAGATAACCAGAACCTGCAGGTCAGGGGATTAATAACGACCACCTCCCTGAATATTGACCAGTTGAAAAACATCAAGCATTTGTTACCATTTGGATCAAACTCACATTTTCTATAGAATAAATTTGCTCAAATAATTAAAAAAAACTAATTATGTAACAATTTAAGAAAAGAAAAAGAAATGCCAATATGAAAATCTTGGCAAGAAATATTCAAAAATAATTCCCCTCAATTCAATGCATCAGTAAAACCCTGGAATTTCTTTTTAACAAACCCAAAAGAAAGATAACACAATTCTTAATCTCCATTCCTTGTGCCACTTCACATCTATTAGTTTTAACACAGCTTCTGCAAGACTTGTTTTTGATGGCAAAAGCAACTGGCCCTTTAAATATGCATATGGTGTCGGCTACATTAAAGTTTTCAAGGGTACTGGGCAAATCAAAATAAAACGTTATACGTAAAGTCAAACAAACTGAATAATTCTTACACAAATGTTTCAATGCATAGACATATATTAAAATAGAATATAACAATTTGAATGATATATGAGAACCTCCTACGAGATTTCTGAAACCCACTATGTGTAGATTTGTGCTTTCATTGGGTAGTACATAGCTGGTATCAATTCGATAAAATTACAAGTTGTGCTGCAAATTTATTTGGTTTCCTACCACACACACACACAAAAAAAAGGAAATTAGTTTTCAAATTCTTTGTACTTCATTTCAGAGCCTGACTATAGTACAAAATTTTATATATAAATACATAGGAATAAAATAAAGAACACACAATGTAGAATTAATATTAAACTATAACACAGCTCCTACATCCCAAATACTTAACACTCGATATTCTTCTAGTGTTTAATATGGAACATAACCTCTACCACTGATCACGAACAATGCATAATAAGTGACAGTTCTGAAACTTAATATCTAAGCTGGATGCTCAAGTTTCGGGCTGTGGCATATTTGATACATCGGTGTCCTCGAGGCTTTTATCAAACTCCAAAGGATCTGAAGTCTCATTCGTGATCGCTGGTTTAAACGCATCCAAAACTTCCATTACATTTTGAGGAACGTGAGACTTCTGATTCTCAGTAAATTCACTAATATGTTGGCATAACGGATATCGCAAATCTGGACAAGATTGGAGAACTTCCTCTAACTGTGGTGGAGGGAGCTGCAGAAGCACTTGGAATGACTGAGGTTTGGTCCTTTGGCAACACTTAATGAATCCCTCCCAGATCTTCTTCTGCTTCCAGACTTTCTTTTCAATCAGTCTTTTTAAGATGTTGGTCACAAAGCCAAGTAGATGCGGGTAACAAGCAAGGGACTGAATAACAGTCCTCATTAGCAAAATCGGCAATGGACTCTGCTCCATCAACTGCTGAATGACAACAGCCAGCACAACTTGAGTATAGACGTTTTTTTCCTCAAAGCAAAGTGAAGTAGCCTTGATGATAATCTTGAGGTTGCATTTTGCTGGATCAATATTGTGCAATGCCACCAAGAGTTCTGCAGGAGAAAGTGGACTAGAAGTGTTGCTTCCGAGTAGTCTGTTAAAAACTTCCTTGACAAGGACTGGATTCAACTTGATCAGTTCGGGCAGTGCTGCAATGACTTCCTTTTTAGTAAGTCCATTGATGATTGGAATGAGAAAGCGGACATCCGGTACACGCTTATGATACAAGTCTCGCACACGAGAAACAAGCTCGGGAGAAGGTGTGGCCTTGTCAGTCAGTATGTTAATAATCCTTGTTACTAAAGTTTCACCCCCTTTTGGACATTTCTCCACAAACCGGAGCAGCTCTGGAGATTGCATGCTCATGCCCTTCACAGGAACTTCCAAGGATCGCAGAATGATACGTTTGATGTCTGGAGTAGTCCCAACATACACTATTCCCAAATCATGGATCAGCTGATGGTTCACAGAAAGCAAGGACAGATAGAGGTGGGAACAAACTTTAGCAAGCTCTTCATTCCAGGTAACAGGTTCGTCAGTAGCCATAATAAATTCTGGAGGTGGTGCAGGCTTAAGCAAAAACTTCAAACTACGCAAAGCGAAAGCTTCAATAAAGGGCTTCAGGTTTTCGTTTGAATACAGCTCCACAGCACAGTTCACAGACTGATTACGAATCTCGAGTTTTTCATGAAGTGTTAGCTCCGAAATAACTCCTAAAAAGTCTAGCTTCCGAGGTGGTCTTCTCAAAGTCATGCTTTTTGCTACTTCCAATGCTTGCTTTGTGGTTTCCTCATCAACACAATAAGATTTCAAAGCAACAAGCATGTTTAGTGTTATGTGAGGAGCTTCCATAAAAAAACGAGGAAACAAAGTGTGCTTGCACTCATCATTTCCCAAGACGGTGCCGAGCAGGCTCGAAGCAGTTTCTTCATATTTCTTGATAGAAGCAGGAAGTGAACCGTTATAACCCTGATGAGCAACGTATTCTTCAAAAAGCCACGAGAAGCCTAAATCCATCCTAATACGTGGATTTTCAGCAATATGATCTCTAAGCTGGTGGCTAAACGGACTGCCAAACTGGGTGGCCAAGTTGCAAAGAATTTTCGAACGAACTCCTGAAACACCGCGCTGAGCTGAACACTTTTCTGCATCTAAAATTCGTTGATATACCATTTTTGACAAGTTGTCTGACTGTTCATCAGAGAAAGGTTTTGTAACTTCTAAAAGATTGAGTCGCTTAGGAAACCTGGAAATTTTGCTTCCTGTTGGCATTAAAATTATAGGTTTTTTTTTGGACTTTTGCTCGGTGGTACCACCCACAACCGTCTTAATTTGTTTAGATGTTCCTGGTTCATCATCTTCATCACTCTCATCGGCTTTCACTGCTGAAGTGGATGCTGCTTTTGTTTCCTCTACACCTTTTCCTAAACCTGCAATGGTCAGCTGAGTTGCCAAAAGTCGTGCCAAATGTCGAATCTGAGATTGAGTACCAGCAGCGGCTATCGGTGTATAGGTAGACTGAAACTGAACAGGCATATCATCAGGTAAATTCAACATACTGACAAGAACGAGATCAGAGACATTAGTTCCCATGAGCTTAGGACAGAGATCCTCAGCAGTAATATCAATTGCCGTATTTTTAGCTTTTGCGAGTTTCGACACCTTTGGCTTTTGCAAACTTTCTTGATCGTCTCCAAGTTCACTGTCATACTTTATTTTCTTTGCAGACACATCTTTCACTTCCAGTAATTGCCGCTTCCGACTTGAATCAATGGTCGGGAAACATTTGGCTATCTGCTGAGGCATTGCTCCAAGGTCTGAAAGCATGGTGGATATCTGAAGATAAAATACCTCAGAAGCTGGATGCTTAGCAAGATCAGTAAGTTCAAACTTCAACATCTTTCGCACACTGCTCACCTGCGACTGTCCCAAAGTCGGTGGCAAATTAGCATGCAAAGATTCGAAAGCCTGTAGAACTTTGGGATAAAATTCGTATCTTTTCTTAGCAATTGTTGCCAATGCCATCATGCAAGTGATTAAATTGTAACTAGAAATATGAGAGGCACCATGAAAGGCAATAAGCTTTTCAAAAATTTCCTTCGCTTCCTCTTCCATTTTGCGAGGCCGAAAAATTTTCAAAATCATTGGAATATCATCCAACGAGATGTCCCCATGTTTAAGGACGGTGTGTTCATCACGGTAGGTCTGACAAATGACGACCATCTCCATAAATTTGACTGCTTGAGTTTTCAAGCCATCGTTCTCGGATTCAAGCATGTCTATTATGTAGCCCTTGAGCTCAGTCATCGAGGCCCAGGTGGCCTCCATAATCTCATCCACAGATTTTGCAGAGCACAGCCAAGATAAAGCCACTTTGTAAAGTAGCGTTGTAGTCTTTATCACTTGCTTCTGCACATCTACAGATGTATCGCTAAGCAACATGATGAGATTTCCAACGATTTTAGGCAAGATGTTTGGATCTGCTTTACAAACTTGCTGAATGAAAGCCACAACAAACTTTCTGACGTCACTTTTAGTGTCATGCTGAAAACTAACGACTTCATCTAAAAAATTATCCAGAAGCCTAGGTTCCTTGTTTAAGATCAAGTCTTGTACAATACCCAAGTTCTTCAAAGTCATTTCTTTGGAAGCCACTGCTTCACTGAGCAAGGTCACAACTCTCTCAGTTGTAGCAGCTTGCTGAACAGTTTCTTCTTCCACAAAGAACTGCGCAGCAGTGCTCCTCCTACATTCGATGGGAGTTTGTTTTTTTGATTTGCTTCCTTTACTTGATGAACTTAGCAATTTTTCCTCTTCTAGAAAAAATTGAGCAGCACTGCTCCTTTGATAATCTCCATGTGATTGTTTCTTGGCCTTTTGTGAAGACTCACCAGCTTCAACTGCAAAATGAGACAAACTCAGTATGTGGAAGCAAAAAATGCACATGGCCCACAAAAGTCCTGGACAAAAGTTTGAAGCTTTCTACAAAGTTGTGCTGGGCGAAACACTGTCACCCACACCCAGAAATGATATACATGCTTTTTAAGAATAAACTGGTACTTGGATCTGATCTCAATCGTACCACAATGGATACGACTTTCCGGCCAATTCTCAATAGCCAAGATGCAGACATGCATCACTTGTATCAGCAAGCAAAACCGTCACAAATTTACGTTTTCTTTATTTTTACAAAACCGTTTCTCTTACACAAATCAAGTATATTGTGCAAGACTTTTGACGGCCTTTGTTACAATTGCATACTGGAAAATATTTGCAATTTAAAGACATATTCAGAAGCATGCACAATAAAATGGAAAAATTTTATAATCACAACACATGCAACGTAAGATAAATTGCTCGTAAAGAAAAGAATGATTTCACGGTGCCTGCTGGGAACCGAACCCATGGCAGCGTGGTGGTATCTGGCCAAGGGATCTTCCAACTGAGCTAGAGATGACCTATCATCCTCCCTTCTGTGAGCACACATGAAGCTTCACTACAGATGAGTTTATGACAGGTCGTCAGCAGGTCAGTTGGAAGAGCCCTTGGCCAGATAGATACCAAGAGGTTGCAGGTTCAATTCCCACCAGGACCATGAAATCATTCTTTGCTTTGCCAGTAATTTATCATCTAATATTAAACCATCATCGGCTATAGTGAGGAAGAAAAAAATTCCATACTTTAATATCCAATATACTCAATTCAAAACACCGCTCAACAAGCAACCTATCTAATGTTCAAATACACCGATTACAAAGCACAATGGAACCTTGATATCTGGAAACTAAAGGAAGAGGATAGGTTGGCTGTATTTTTATGGCACAAGGATCATTCTGAGCCATCTAGGTTATAAGACAGTGTTTCACCTAAAGAAAATTAGGGTAGGATGCATGTCCTGACAAAAGGCCGTTTTTTTGGGGGGGGGTTTTGGCGCTCTCAATACAAGGATACTCATGACGAACATTAATAACTATAATTTAGTTAAACATTATCCTATACTATATGACAAGTAAGAGTAATAAAATAGGGATGTAAAACATGCTTAATTTAGTGCTTAAAGACAAACAAATTGATTTTAACAAAAATTTGACCTGAAAGTTACGTGGAACCGCTAACGTTTCTCGGTGTAGTCTGCGGATGAAATTCTGCAAACCAGCAAAAGCTCTTTGTTTACAAATATTCGTCTGCAATCTGGTTTTGCCAAAACCATCAGTGTTATTACGGAAATGAAATGCTGGACTACAGAATTTTTACAAACCAATAAATTTCGTCACGCGTTTTGGATTCTAATATGGAAATTTGAATTATCAGGGAAGTATGGTGCATTCTTTTCGGAAGGCTGGGAGGGACATTTAGGCATAAGGGTAGACAAGTTGAAGGGCAGGGCATTGCACCCTTCTATTTCGCTTTAGATGAAACAACATATAAAGAGGTATCTAAGTTGAAGAGGAATAAAGATCACTTGCCAAGAACATAGTCATCAAGATTCCATTGCATTTCGATTGTAAGATTACATCCATACTACCTGGAGTACTCTGTTTAATGGTTAAATTACTGCTGCAATTAATTGGCATTTACATCCACACAGGTTTTTAAAAAAAGAACAGACTGGTGCTGCTTTGCAAAGATTTTGAGTGCTCACATTTATAAGTTTTAACGATCTTTAAATTTTCTGTTAAAAACAAAAGAAAATTTTCCACAAAAGTGTAAAGAATAGACAATGGCAAGTTCTGATTTTTTGAGAAAGTTAAGATTTGTGAAATGCTATCCCATGTGGCAGAAAAAGGCAAATATAAGAAATTAGCCCAAACTTATATCAGGAACCCACAATAAAAGTTCATATTTCAAAAGACGAACCAATGCCACTATTTAGCAAAAAAGACTTCATTCATACCTTAACATGAAAATGTCTTCATTTAGGACATGACAGAAATAGATAATTCGAAGCATTACAAAATTAATGATGTTCTTCTTAGGACCTAACTGTGATAACATTGTATATGAATATCCACTGTATACATAAGTATTGTCATGCCACCTTTTGTGACATCTCGGTCACCCTATGGTTGACAGACTTGCTTTGACACATCAGTATATGCTTCCTTTTATATTACAAACTCCGGGGAGCATGTGTACGAAATTTGGGTGAAATTGGCCAAGTAGTTTTCTCTACAGAGAGGTCTAAACACCTCCTGTTTAATTTGGATCAGGGGGTGTATGCCATATTTCATTCTCTAGTTAAAACATACCAAAGAACTTTTCTATGTTTGTTGGTAATTGCATTACTATGCAAGTAATTATTTTGTATTAAATACAGTACTTCTGTCCAGCACAGTATTGTAAGCACTTGACTCGTAAATCAATCCTTCCATAACTGCAAATTCAGACATATTTGCAATGACTAAGCAATATGTGTTATCGTATTGGTGGAAATTATGCTTATTGTTTATACGTAAAAATTAATAACTTGAAATGAGAGTTCCAACTTGAAAATTGACAGTCAACTAAGTAGTTGACCATTAAAATGTAAAAAAAAAAAAATCAAGCAAAACAAAAGGAACATGTTTTGAGACATTGAAGGTCAAAGGTAACATGACCTTGATTTTCAGTGCCTTAACCGTGTTACTCCCCAAAAACCCTCACATCAAGAGCTTCAAAATGAGGCCTAATTCACCTCAGTAGCCTAGTTAGAAGAGGAGTTAATACTATTTTATGTTGCTTGGCAATGCATTTTTTCAGCTTCTTTTTTAAGGGGGGAAAAAGTAGGTTAAAATATAAAATTTGGCAGGTAATTATGTCATGATGTACAATAGTTCTGCCAATTTTTAAAGAAAGAGAATAGAAATCCGTTCCTACTTATAAGCTTTTACTCAGATTATTCCTTGTGCCAGACACAAATCAGTATCCCAGAATTAAACAACCAAAAATTATAACTTTCGAAATAAAAAAGGATGGATTGTTATAACCAAAACGAAATCCACGAAAAATGCAAAACAAGGACAGGACATTACAGATCAGTCTAACGCTCGTATTCAGCCTTAATCTGCTACAAGAAAAGCGAATGCCCACAAGTAACCAAAATATGCAAAAATAAATATTGCTTTTAACAAATTTTTGTTAGTGAAATCTTTAATTCATGACTTGGACCTAATGGTTTAAGGAAACCATGAAGTGGTAATCTTTAAATAAAGCTTGTAATGTGTTCTTACATGGAAACATACTTGATATATACATAAATACAAAAATATATAGGAAACGTTAACTCACCGTCTGTGCGCCTTTTAAAAACGTAATGTTCCATTTGGAAATCCAAGTTAGAAGCTCCAATGTGAGTTCCAGAAGCTAAGAGCTTCGTCACATCTTCCTCCTTCAACGCTAAAGCTGGTGAACCTCCCGACATCTTGCTGTTGGCCTATGAGTTACGGTGGTCAAACTGAAAGCCATTTAAATAGTTAATATTTCACAATCATCAGAGCAAAATTTTAATACAGTGAAACTCTTCTTAACAGCCACTCCTCAAATGGTCATCGCATATTTACAGTCAGGTAAAAATTCCCTTGCCAAAAACCAATTTACAATACATTTCAAACCCCTGCTTGGTGGCCGCCCTCAGATAGGCCATGAACACAGTTTC
>QLNU02014176.1:80326434-80338898 GCA_006491805.2 Dysdera silvatica
GGAAAGGTTAAGAGGCGAAGGGGGATAGAGGTTGGGAGTGGAAAGGGAACAGGAGAAAGGGATTAGAGGGTTAGGGGGGAGTAGGAAGAGACCGCCAAGAAAACAGGTTGGGAGGGGAAGAGAAAGAACATGAGGTTATAGGGGTGGGGTGAAGGGGAGAGAGATAAAAGAGCTGTAGAAGTAAAGAGAGAGAGGGTAGGGGTGAGGGCTGGGTGTAGGATGGAGGAAGGAAAGGGGCGGAGCCTGTATTGAGACGTAAGCAACATGGCGGCAAGCCAGGACAAAGTTGCCAAGTGTGTTGGAAACACTTCTCACTAAAAACGAAATGGGACAGTATCTGTACTAGCGCCAAAAATCCATACTGAAATGTTCCGACAACTTTCCAAATCACATAAATTTTCATTTTTCCCCTGATTTCCATGGAATTTTGAAAAATTTCCTGACATTTTCAGAATTAAAAAATTCCCAGACTTCTCAGTTTTGTTACCACTCTGTTTAAGGTTTAATAAATAAATCAGTCATTAAATAAAAGAGCATAAATCTGTTACCATAATAAGACTTGTGCTATTTTGTAATGGACGGAATTTTTTTCTCACATTTTGCAAAAAAAAATGCAACCTTGATTCCATTCGACTAGAACCCCCTGTATAGACAGGAAAAAACACGTTTAAACTTCAGCCCTCATTAGAAGCATTTCTCACAACAGGGAATTATATAAATACGCTAAGAGGTAAGTAGATGTTTTCTACTGTTAACAAAGAATGGCAATTGACTGATTCAAATGACAAATGCTTAAGACTAATAATAACGCCATAGTGGTACACTGTTCGAAGTGGTGGTTTGTGAGTTGTAGTGATAGGACGAGTGACCGTTTAAATGTTTTTATTTTTGTAATTGATAGTATGTTTGGGACGGAGAGGGGGTATAGGAGGAAGAGGTTTGAGGAGGTACAGGGAGAAGAGGTGAGAGGTATGGAGGGAAAAAGGGGAGAGGAGGTAGGGGGCATTAAGAGACGTAGAGTATCAGTGTCACCGATGAAAAGCTGTTGGACTCATACTTCGCAAATCGACATTGATTAGCTGTTGGACTCACACTTCGCAGAAGGAATGGGGGAAGTAAGAGGAGGTATGGGGGGAACATTAAGCATCACAATGTCAGCACTGAAAAGCTGTTTGACTCATACTCCACGGAGTGTATGTGGACGCAATGATTCTAAAAGCCATAAAAGATCAGATACTTAAAGACGGTGTTTTTTTAAAATCTGAAGAGAGTATAATAGGCAGTAAACTCAGTAGAACAAGTAATTACTTCTTTTAAAAAAAACAAAAACACGGCAGTCAAGAAGCGAGCATGTGATGACAATCTGAAAGTCGGTTGCCACACCTTGGTGACAAATCACACACAGGACACATGTGTAGTATAGCCACTGAGATAATTCTGGAGTTTCACCACTTAACCTTCGGCAACAGTATTGCCGTATAAAATTGCAGTAAAAAAAACTCTGAAAATTTTTTGGTAGAAGTGCATGATCTGCCACCTACTGAATTTTTAAGTGTTCACAAAACCAGTTGGCAACAGAGCAACCGACCTGCCACAATGTTATTTAGTGTTTCTTGTGCAATATAATTCTCTTGAACTAATGAAGGGTTAATGGGGAACAGCTTTTGCATTGTCTCATTTGTTTTTTTGGACGTTTCCCCACTGAAATAGGGTTTTGAAAAAAAAATTAGGCATTTGGTCTGACTTCAAAATCACTCTTCTTCGCACACGGTTTACTGCTGTTTGAATCTTCACTCCCACCCCCATTTTGTTACTTCCGACACTGAAACAGGTCCTTATTTAAAGAAAAACAGGCAATTTTGTTTTAATTTTTTTTTTTGAAAATCCCATCTACCCTCAGACTTTGCTCCTTTGGCCTCTTTGCCCCCCCGCCATAATTTCCCCACTTTCATTACTTCTCACCCTGCAAAGGGTCTTGGTTTGAGGAAAAATAGGTGCTTCAAACTCAATTTTTGAACCCACCCCCCCACACATATATTTTTCCTTATTTCTTGACCATGTACTCTCTTTTATCTTTTCCTTGGATGGGACGTTGGTTTTAAGATATTTTTGGCGTCCTGTAGTTGGTGTTAGAGCAGAAGGGTTTCAAGAAGGAATTTTTTTTATTCAGGAGAATTAGTGAAGGGGCCAAAAATTCTCAAATCTACAATGGAGGACCACCACTACGGCCGTTTTAAAGGAAGTCGCCAAGGTGGTGGATCTAACTAATTTGCACTACGACCAAACCCGGTAATCAACATTTCCAACATGGCAGCATACTTTGCCCGTTGCCAGTAGCTTTTGTCAATACTTAAAAAATTCAGTAAATAACGTACTATACAGTTTTACCTTAATTTGTAACAATGTTGCAAATTCTATAGCACAAGGATCTGCGTCAAAACATAGCGTTTTACGAACCACTTGTTTCACACTCAGAGAAAAATATTCTTGGACTTTTCCAGGGTTTTTTTTTATGACAGAATTTTTCGACTAATAGCAGGTCAACGTGTTCTTATGAAGAATCCGAACTAATTACGAGAGGACCCCGGATTACGAACTACCGAATCAAATATTCGAAAAGGTTGCATCCATTCACTTGGACAAATTCAATCGCCTTTATATTTTAATGACAAACAAGTTATGAAGGTACAGTCAACTCCGATTTTCAAAGCAGACTGAAAAACGCCGTTAAAACAGAAAAACATGTTAATCGGAATACATGTAATTCAATAAAGCATCTGCCAAGTCCTCAGAATATCGCCATCAAACGATAAAAGTAATTAATTAAACGACGTTATTGTAAAAACTTACTGTAATATAGTGAACTAGCAGAGAAAATGCATGGAAGATCATTAACCCTAATTCGCCGTATTACAGGCCACGTGTAACAATGATATATCATGAATGCTCCTAATTAACTAGCATAAAACACATTAATTATGATAAAAGAGAAGCATCGTTACAAGTATAAAAAAATTTTGATAAAAAATTCATGACGAAATCAAAAAATAATGAAAAATTGAATTGCTAAAGAAAATACATACCTTTGCCGATGCCACTGGAAGCGAAAATGGTAGATGGCGGTTTGAAACGTTGCCAAATCTTAAAAAAATTTCTCCTTTTTTTTTTTTTAATATTGTGCTTTGGATTGTGGTTGGGAATGGTGAATGGACAAAATGCTCTCTTATCTTACTTTTAACTTTCTTATAAAAGTTAGAAATAATGTTTAGTGTTATTTTGTAGATTAGAATTATTTCACTAAAGATTCAATTAATTTGGGAATACATGCATAGAGATCGTTGCGTTTGAAAACCTATTTTGAAATATCTTATAAATTAGACATAAAATCATCACTGTATTCTAGCAAAATCTTAAAGATTAACTAAGCAGACTTGAGACTTTGTCATGGCACAGATATTTTTATGGTGTCGACACCCTGACTTTTGACATCGAAACCATCTATATCGGTGGTCGCTTCAACATTCACCTTTAAGCTTTCATACAATCAAAGGAAGCATGTGATTTTGAACTTCAAAATTGGAAATGTATGGAATTTCTTTTACTGAACTATAGATTTTTCACTCTTCAAACTCAGAAATAGGAAAACAATTTATAATGAATCCTATTTCAATAAACAATATCCATACTGATTGTTTTCAAATCTGGGAAGAAGCTGAAATATCTTCTGTACCTTTGAATGTTGGGTGTTTTTTGTTTTTTTATTTCCATCAATTAAATTTAGAAACGTATTGAAAATATTTAAGGAACTAATTAAATAATAATTAATGTACTATAAGAAAATGTGATAATTTCCTAACCTCAAAAACATTACTTTTGATTTTAACTTAGGCAGTGAATTGAAGGATAGGAACTCTGTGCAAATACGTTTTAAGAATGAATTTTTGAGAACACCTTTATACAGTGTTCGTATGTTGACATCGCTTTCATTTCTGTATGGCGTTATTTGTGATGTTTTATTGCAAGGAAACTTCAGAACATTTCTGCGTTTCCTGTAACTGGAAATATGAACTATCTAGTGTGTATTCAGTATAGCTGTGATTCCTATAAAGTTGTAAACTATTAGCATCCCTTGCAAGAAAATGGATGAAAATCTGAGTAGAGGTTACATTCAGTTGGGGTCGGCATCTAAAACCGAGCGTCTATCTCGTCATGTTGGCATAAGTCATATATCTGGGGGAAGACCACCCGGGGATCCTTGTCATTGCATTTATATAGCATTGTTGCTTGCTGGTGTGGGCTTTTTGTTACCATATAATAGTTTCATCATAGCAGTTGATTATTTTCAGTCAAGATATCCAGGAACGACAATTGTCTTTGACATGAGTTTGATATATATCTTAGTTGCTTTCGTTGCTGTTATCATTAATAATTTATTGGTTGAGACTCTTTCACTGGATGTAAGAATCACCTTCGGCTATGTCATCTCTTCCTGTACATTACTCTTTGTAGCTCTCTTCGAAGTTTGGTTTGAGGTGTTTGATCTGGATACTGGTTATTTTATTAACCTTTTAGCTGTTGCTGTCGTGGCATTTGGCTGCACTGGTATATATTTCCTTAATTTACTGTGTAAATTATTTTGTACTTAATTTCTTCTAATTATGAATGTACCTTGATTAGTTTCTATAATTTATTGATTTTATTAGACTATATATATAATTTTGCCATAAAAATCGAAGTACTTTTATTAAATATTCCAATAACCTAAAAATTCAGTATGTCTATTCCTCTCAGACAAACAAGCTAGTAATAGTAAGCATAGGCATAATTTGCGGGTTAAATATGGCATAAACTGGAGACAAAAAATCCAAAATGAGGTGGAAAAAATACGATTTTGCTTTTGTTCTAAAAAAGTGAGGGGCACACGTCCCCCCACTTTGTCCCCGCCAGATTACGCCTATGGTAGTAAGTTTGGTTGCCAATAAATGTCTCAGTTATTCGTAGAGTGCATGCCTGTTGCCTATGCAAGAGCTGTAGACCCTTTCTGTGAAAGTGCTGGCGGTTATCATTTCATTGACAATAGTTACCACCAATAATGCCTCTACGATAAACTCAAAGACACCTTGCTCAATTGTAAGACTCTGAGAATAGGTCTCATTACTGGAAGCTGGCCAGTTATATAAACAAATCAGTGTTGCAAGGTTCTGACAGTAGTAGTTGTCTGAAAGTCCACATACATGCTGCAAAGGATGTGGTTAGTTAAAGAGGACTGTTAAATGTGATCAGCTAATAGCGAGATGAGATCTAATTGCTCTCATATATCTTCCTTATCCAGCAGCTAACGATATGTAGCATCCCGTGTTAACATATATCATTGTAAGATGCCTGGTGGTGCCCTTTAAAATGTGTTTTTTCCGTTAGTCATCTTATATTGACAGTTCTATATGGAGCAGTGTAATGCCTAATATACATGGAAGCTCTCTAAATACCATTGTATCGTGTTTAGTGATGAATTCTGCTTCTGCCTTTGTATAGATAATTATCACCTTTGCATGTGGAGGAGTACTGAGCAGTTTCCACATTTTGACCTCATTTGGGGTGGGGGGGTGGCACATTACAGTTGCTCGTAGTACAATGGTATGGAGAGCCATCTCCTATTATAGCTTGTACCCTCTGATAATGATATAAGGTGTGTTAACAGTAAATTCTGCAATGTATCTTTAAGATGTTCAGTAAAATAATGCCATCCACACATGGCTTATTAGTGCTTCCATGTGCATAAAGAGCCTTCCTTGGTCAGCAAAGTCTTCCAGATCTATCTCCAATTGTGTGTATCTGGGGTATGTTAGGGTGTCAGTTGTAGCGAGCACAGAACATCATGTATCTGTAGCAGCAATTATAGTATGCTTGGCATAATCTACCATAGGATAACATGAGGATTTTGCTTTATTCATGTGTTGTATATCAGCATGCATAATAGCCAGAGTGGGAATCTTGCATGCTGATATACAACATGCATCATAACCAGAGTGGGATGGGGTGGCTTCACTACTTACTATTAATCGTTATGAGGTAACTGTTCTGTCCCCCCCACCTAAAGTTATTGCAATTTACTGTTTATCACTATAGATTGCACATACCAAGTTTCATTCTAATTAGATGCTTGTTTTTGTGTGCTTCGATTTTTTTGGTAGAGTGTATTATATGCACATACCTTAGTCATGATTGTATGTTCTTTGGAGATAGAGATAAGGGGAATTTGTTTTCCTTGTACCCCTTTGTATACATTTGTACCTCGCAACTACTCTTTTTATTACAATTCTTGTAAATGCTTTTCTTGAAATTGGCATGTGAAGAAAAAGAATAGTAAAAACTGTAGTAAAGAGTAATAAGAGAGAACTTGTGAAAAATATGAGCGATACACTGCGCAAAAATAATATTTAAAAACAAATTACACACAAACGCAGTTTAATTTGAGCAGGAGATACATTTTACAATTGTTTCGGTGGTGTATGTGTTCTTTCTATTGGCTTACCTCCCGTGCTCTGAAATTGTTTTCTTCTGAACAAGCGCTCTCCAAAGAGCTTACACATTTATGTAACATCGCATCAAACCGTGGATATCAACCTTGTGGTAAAGGAACTACCCAGAGTTTCTAATTTCGCTTCCACTTTGTGCCAAGAAACGGCTCCCACCAAAGAAACAATCTGCATTCCGTTTGTGCCGAATCTTTCACCTAGAATCTTCCCCATTCTCTGAAAATTCTTTCAAGCCAGGTAACAAACTTGGTGTTACCCAACTAAAAGACCAGATTCCTGACCACAATAATTTTGGCATTTATAAAATAGATTGTGAATGCGGATTGTCCTACGTTGGCCAAACACGTAGAGCCCTGCGTTTCAGACTCAAAGAGCACCAATCGTACGTTCACAAACAAGATTTTGAAAAATCGGCCATTGCAAAACACTCATGGAAACATGGCCATCGTTTCTGTTTTGTTGATGCAAAAATAATTGAAAAAGTCCGTTCACCCTCAGATCTCAATTTTTTCGAGGCCTTTCATATCTTCAGTAATTCCTGTACAATAGTCAACGAGCCGGTTGAGAACAATTTTTCCCCCCTCTTATTACAAACCTCTCTTTCAATCAACATAATTTCTTCTTCCAACAATAATTGTTCCTTTTCCTTTTACTTAGCATTCTGCACAATAGATGGCGACACAAATCAGGCTTTTTGTTATGTTACCTTTTTCGTTTTTGATTTAGTGGCAACAAATCAGTTTGGACGAATTTTCTGACGATGGTGGACGCTTGATTTTCCACCGAAACAATTGTAAAATGTCTCTCCTGCTCAAATTAAACTGCGTTTGTGTGTAATTTGTTTTTAAATAAAAGAGCACTTATTTGGAAATCTTTTAAGATTTAGACAAACAATAAGTAATAGATGTGGATCTGAATGTTAAGAGAGTACTTGCATGTTTAGTGATGTCTGGAGAATTGTATTGCTCGTTATTGTAAAATTTATGCCGAAGACAAAAAGGCTAAAGCCGTATAATCAACCGAGTTCTTCTGTAAAAAAAATATTTTAACTTTCCTTCTTAAAAATAACATATTATTTGCAGAAGTATAGTGATTTAAAAATTATTGGGAGCCTTAAATAGCTGTAAAAAATATGATTCAGTAGGAAGGAAAAAAATTAGCAGTAATTTTTAATAGGAGGGGTTTCCCATTTTTCCACCCCACTGTATACTAATATTAAACATGCAGTTAGAAATATTCTGTTGGACATATTTAAATATTTTTAAGTTTCCTATATATTTAATTTCTTGTTGATGTTGATCATTATTGATGTATCTTGTTCATATGCTTAACATAATTTTACAGTAAAACCTCCCAACAACGATATAACGATAAATCCCTCTACAACGATAATTTTTCTCAGTCCGTATAATAGTGTTGTAGAGAGGTTTTACTGTATAATGAACCCTCCCTATAACAATAACTCTCTCTATAAGGATAATTTTTCTCGGTCCGTATAATATTGTTGTTGAGAGGTGTTACTGTACATGCATGAACACGCATATACACCCACATATAGGTAAAGACTAATTGCATAAAGTAAGGGACAGCTGCAAAATTTAGAAGTGTAATTAAATGCACTTCATTGCACAATAATCTCTCCCACTAATGACTTTCAAGGGATCAAAAGGAAACCTTAAATAGAAGACGACAGCCAGAATGTTCTTGATTTAATGAAACATTTACCGGGTCTGCAAAATACCGCCATTAAACAGAAATAGCTGTTAATTAAAATGATGTTATCAAGTGAGAGATCTCCATGCTTTAGTGTAAGGGTAAACCCTCATGGATGATAGGACTTGCATCCTCCGAATTTCCAAGGTATTGGGCCTTCGAAAGGATCCAATCCGTCCCAGCTTCAGTGAATCGAGAATTGTTGATAATGAATTATGTATTTTTTTTTATTATATGTGTATTAACTGTCATATAATAATAGTTATCACAAGCTTTTTATACAAATAAGTTTTATTTCAAGAAGGCTTTTATAGCACTATTGAAACATGCATGTTCTTTATTATTATTGGCGCAGTATAGCCCAGATGCTCTTGCGCCATAAAAAAGCCAAACAATCAATCAATCGATCTTTATTATTTCTTTCAGTTCAACAGTCAAGTTTTTATGGTTATACAAGTATGCTACCTTCTCGGTATACTCAAGCTGTGATGACTGGTGAAAGTAAGCTTATTAATTTTAATGTTTTTTAATTAATTTAGCATAGGTTTGTTTTAAAACAGATCGTCTTTAAATATGTGTTAACTAGAATATTTCTAGATTGGAGATGCATGTACTGTGTAAACTTTCATGATATGCATATGTTCAAAAGCAATGTACCTAGTAGTGATCATTACTATATGTTTTTTTGTTTGTTTGTTTTTGAAGAGAGTATATTTTAAAATATTGTGGTAGTAGTTGCATTTGCATTTATTTCCAATATTTAATATTTTCACTGCTTTATAGAACTTAGAGACATGTCCACTCAAATTGGGAGAGAGAGAGAAAAAAAAAAAGGTTTAAATGTTAAGGGATTAATAAAAATATGGGCAGAATGCACTCAACGAACTTTGAACATCTACTGAGGCATAGGTATGGAAAGCAAGCAAACTGCACAGTGCTGGCCTTCATCTACCCAAATTACTAACTCAATGACAGAGCACACATGAAAACACAATGATATACTAATGCAATATCCACTAGTTCATGACTGGTTGAAGTGCCATTGCGTTTTCTCTTTGTCCTATGTGCAATAAATATGTCATAATTTATATTACTTGTAATAAGAATGTCACATGTTGATACTTCACCCAGAAGGTATTGAAGGTCTTGTTGTATTGCAGTCTTGGAGGTATTATGCATAGAATACTCTTGACTCCCCATTAAAAAAAATTCAGTCGAAGATACCACAAATGTGGATATATCTTCTCTGTGAATGGTGTTAATACATATATTATGTAGTATGTTATTATACATTACATATTTTTATTTCATACAGGGTAATTCTAAATTATCTTCAAAGTTTGTGATCATCAAATAATTTTTAATATATTTTTGTCACTAACTATGTGAACTTTATTTAGTATTCTCTAGTGTGGATTTTATAGGTAATGAAGCTTTCTACACTTTCATGTTCTTCAAGCAGTCTCATTTTGCTGTTCCCAATTCGAGAATTATAAATCATGGAAACAACAATTTAGAATCACCCTGTATATATAGAGTTGTGAGAGGCGTTGAAATGAACACTGGGCAAATTGTGAGTCATTTGACTTCTGACCTCACGTTGGATTTTCATTGTATGTGACACATGTGCAATAAAGCTATATTTTCATTCCATTTATTTCACATAAAAGTTTTGTCAAAATGTGGGTTGGTTGGAAGTGCATTAAGAGGTTACGTGAAGTTCCCATCCATGTTTCCTATGCTCTTTGGATATTCCATCAAAGCCATTTGATGGTGCAGAGTTATGCATTAATAATTAATTCAAATAGAGTACCATTAATCCAAGTTTAGCCCCCAGTGGTGCCGAAAAGAAGCATTCGTATATTGAATAACTGCTCACTGTAATGTGGATTGGCTTCCTAGGCTTTGAGAGGTTTCGATTTCTCGAAAAACTGTAGGTCCCAGTTCAACATAACCTTCATTGCCCTTGCATTGTGAAACATAAACAGTATTCTTTCAATACAGTTCCACAGCAGATCCTGCATTACCATTCAGATCATTATTTATGTTGTGTTTATGTTGGAAATAAATGATTGTGTTTTTGTTCATATTTAAGGTAAGTTGGAATTTTTTTATAGGTGCGGCTGGTTTACTGATTTCTACAAATCGCATTTTAACAAAAGCCCTGTTGGATGATGAAAAATTTAACACCATCCTGTTTTTCTGCATATCCATTGGAATTGTCATGTTCTGTTTCATCATTCATTTTGTTCTACGGAAAACAGAGTTTGTTAATTTTTACATTAATTCCTGTTCTACACCAGGTGAGAATGATGACCTCCAAAAGCGTATTATCCTCGAGCCTACAGAAGATGTTGGATTAGTAAGTTACCAACAATTAAATTTGTAGTGATGCATGTATTCTAAACCCGGATCTTTGATGAAATATTTATGGAAAGCAGTAGTATAATACTGTTGGAAATAAAGTACATTTCATTTACAGCATATTTTGATAAATATTTATGGAATTCGTTTTAACAGCTTTGTCAAATGTATCATTTAGAATTATTTTGGGGAAAATTGTGGTGATTTTCATAAATTATATCATAAGATTTGGGATTTTAAAATTTATTTACTATATTTGTACATATTGTGTAAATTAATGTATATTGAATATTTTATTTCTAGAACTGTTGTATTTTATTAAAAGTTAGTAATGCTGGTTTGAAGCGTAATATTTAATGATGGGTCGACTATGTTGACACGTTAGACAGAAATCGCTGTTCCTCATCAGGAATCGATGGGATTAAATATGAAGTGTTACCATTGTGGTGCTACTGTTGGTTGTCGAACAGCAGCGGCATCTACTTGTAGAAAATATTTTGAAAGCCATGGGCAAAATTGGAAAAGGTGGTGAGGAGGAGGAGGGGTATTAGTGAACAGAGTTTAATAAGACCTTCCATGCATTATTGAAGCTTGGAATGTATTTATGGTCATTACCACAGTCATTTGACTTCTTCTCAAATGTAGAAAATGTCCAGAAAGTTCAACTCCAGAGACAACGTAGCTCAACTTCATTTAATGAAGTGTAGGTGATAGGTACTGTCATAGCAATACATTGTATCTCCACATGTTTGTTTCTATTGGTATAAGCTTCGTGATGTCATTAACAATTCAATCATCTGACTCCGTTTAAATAAACAGTAACTATTTATTAATGAAAACATAACTTTAAAGCAAGCTAAACGCAGAACATAACTTAAGGTAAAATAATAAGCATGCATATCGCAGCTACTATAGCTCTTGCACCATACACAATAAACTCACAGGCTTTATACTCTCACCTTGCTGTTTATGCCTGAACTCTGATGCAGTTTGTTACCAGTTCGTTTGTAATATTTTAATTGTGTCCGACTGCGACAGAAGCAAGATTCCAAAAACAAAATGGTGACTATTCTCACAACAGAGTGAACTACAATTTTCATTAATGTGTATTTCTGTCTATATGCTCCAACCAACATAAAACACAATACTCCACAATATTATTTCTAATGTTTTATATCTTCTACATAGTGTTGCCATTTTTTTTATGTTGAATACATTTCATTTCTGTAATCTTACATAATCCATTATAAAGACCTTTGAGCTAAAACAAATTACATTTGATGAAAATTTTTTTTCTCCTTGCAAATAATGAAGAAAGGACAAGTAAATTGTTTCTGCCTCGCCCCATATCATTAGGGAAGAAAAGGGAAAATCACTGACATGTATGTTTGTTTGTTTTTTGGTTTTACGGCTCAAAGACTACAGTGGTCATGCTGCGCCGGGACCTACTGTTTTCCGAGGAATCCGAACCTCTTAAGGCCTAGGGAACCAAACCCCGGACTACAGTGAGCAGTGCGATCTTTATGAGATCTCTGAGTAAGCGTTCTTTTTGCACTGCTGGGAGTCGAACCCGGATTAGCGGCGCACTAGGAGAACGCGTTACCACACTGCGCCAACAAGAGGCCAAACTGACATGTATGAGTCCTACATCTCTTTAAGATGCGCGATTTGAGACTTCTCAAAGTATGTGATTGGTCCTAGTTAGTGATCTAACATAAGATAAATGCTAACTTTCTTTCTAAGGATTAATTCTCTTTAATATTTGTGTGGTTTACAGGTGACATGCTCGACACGAGAAGCTAAAGGTGGGAAATACGGGTGTCTTGTCATTACGCACCTCCCTTCTTCTCC
>QLNU02014176.1:80347559-80374952 GCA_006491805.2 Dysdera silvatica
CCGGCGCAGCATGACCACTGTAGTCTTTGAGCCGTAAAACAAACAAACAATTAATTTCCTGAACTGCCTTTTTTCCTCCAAAGCGAATGTAAAAAAAAAGCATTGAAAATGAAGAAAAATGCACTGAATTGGCAGTATAGTACTTAATGTAAAATTTTACACAACTGAATATAAAAAAAGCGTTGATATGAAGAAAATGCACTGAATTGGCAGTACAGTACTTAGTGTGAAAATTTACGATGTCCACACGCATGCGCCGAATAGTGGTCTGTCTAATAACGGTGTTGTCCCTAAATGCTCATAAAATTGCAGCAACCCTTCCCCCACCCCAGAACGGGAAGACGATTCATTCTCTGTTCTTTCTTTCGGACTTCGCATTTTCGCATGAACGTAATAATGGATACTGCTCCTGTATCGAATAATGATTCTTTTACATTTAACCGCATAAGGCTGGAAAACCACTTGGAAGTTCCGATAAGGTTGTTATGAATGTTTTTTGCAAAATATACCAATATTACCCAAAAAAATCTGACAATGATGTCATAGCGATCGTTTCCAGCTTAACTGGTTTCTCCTTCCAGCATACACAGAATGAAAGCTGAATTAAAAGATAAAGGTAAGTTTTCAATTCCAGGGAAGGAACGCCCACTAAAAGTAGCCATGCATACGAGGATAAAAATTTACGATGAATTTATATTATCGGCAGTACGGAGAAAAGTTCACGCTTTCTTTTTCAGGAACGAAATTCCTACAAACCTAAAAGTTATGGCTGCCATTAATGAAGATGATGACTTGCCGAACGTCAGTATTAGTATAGTAAGACGTCTACTGATAGATTTGAGTTCCAGTTTTACTAAACGAAAACGGGAGTCTGTGTTGATAGAACGCGATGACATTCAGCATTGGCGTCATCGCTATTTGCGGGACACCAAACGTTTTCGTTCTGAAGGTAGATCCATCATTTACACCGATGAAACTTGGGTAAATTTTGGCCATACTAAAACGAAAGTATGGGTCTATTCCACTGTCAAGTCGGCGAAGCAGGCGTTTTTAGAAGTGGACCTTGCGGGTCCCTTTAACATTAAGATGCGTAGTGGTAGAGGTATAAAACACAGTAAGCGCTATGTTCGTCTTTTTATTTGTTGTGCTACAAGAGCGATTCATTTAGAGGTAGTAGGTGATCTATCTACGAAAACTTTTATTGCAACGCTCAAACGATTCATCGCTCAGAGTTCTAATTTTTAGGATCGGTTGGCATCCCATTTTCCCCAACAATTGATATTGTGTTTGCAAATATGTAAAAAAGTGTACTTTTGCTTAAATTTTGTTTTTGTTTTTCTTCCAATCGAATTTGTCCTTCGAAGGTCTATAGCAATATTTCCATTCTTATTTTATATTAGTCAAATCCATAAACGTCTTTTTTGATTCAGCGGGCTAAATGTAAACGGGCATGTGCGTTTGAGATATAAAAAAAAATTATCCGTACATGAAGGTTGATTATTACTGTTATTCTCTTTGACAAAACATATTTCTTAATAGGAAAAAAAAAATACTATAAATACATTGCGTATTTACACCCCAATATAATGCGCATGCGTTGATAATGATGTAGCCATAACATAACTGCAAGTAATTTTCTTAAAAAATTGAACTTTAAATGTTAAATTTAGCTATGCGTTTAGAGATTTATGTTTGATTTTTTTCGTTGAGGTTTATAGAATATTATGAAGGAGTTAAGCGTCTTAACTGGCAGCTTTTCTGAGCACTTTTTAAAGTACTTCTGATGTCATTATCTGTGGTGTCTGGGAAAACTTACGGTCAAAGCCCTGTGTTTATTATTCAAAAGCCATTTGCATTTCAAATGAAACGTTCGAAGAATGTTTAAATTTAAAAACTTCCATATGAAGCAGAATAATGACTTCATCTTTCATGTTTAAATAGTTAAATCCGAACTTAAAATTTATCTTTTATGCTCTGTTATCGTTTCAGCTTAAAATTGGACGAATGAATATATGAATAACGTTCCATGCATTTACCAAAATAAAAAGGCTGGAATAAAAATATAAACTTTAAAAGTGGTTTGTGCGTCCGATCTTAAAATTTACAAAGAAAAAATATAGAAATTGTCAAAGGTAAATTTAGAAATTTTGAGAAGATGTCGAGATATTGTTGAAGGAAAATCTGGAAATTAATATAAATTAACAAGTCAATTAACGATATATAAGCTCAGTAAAGCAGAGGTTTAGGGATTTGATATTAGTAGTTATCCCGTCTGTTCTGAGGCGGAAGTGACGTCAGGGGGGTCGGTAAAGGGAGGAGAGATAAAGTGCGCGGAGGGGAGAGATAAGGTAGTAATAAGAAGTTGACGAATAGTGGTTTTATAGTGATATCATCGTTTTTTATATTTTTTAATGATATCCCGGGATTATATTGATAGGGGAAAATCGTTTATATCTATGCCACGTGATGAATGATCATCCTGAAGGATAATTAGTTTTTTTAATGATACCGTCGTTTCAATGTGTCTTCGAAGTACTTTGCACTCAACCGTGGGTGTGGCAAGGACGCGTCGATAAGGATTTTGGAGGATATTCGTTTTATAGTGTCATCATTGTTTTTTATATTTTTTAATCATATCCCTACCCCGTGTAGTTATAAAAATTTGGTGGGAAAATCGTTTTATAAGTATATCTTGTAATGGTTATTTATATTTTATTGATATCACCCCCACCGTGTGAAGACGGGGTCCTAAGACTTTTAGCGGGAAATACATGTATAGGTACATGTCGTCTAATTATTATTATTTTAATTATACTGTCATTCATTTCGGGGGGGGGGGTCTTCAGTATGTTATGTCCTTTGTTCCCTATCCTGCGAGGTAGGCGGTCTGATAAGGATAGGGTGCAAGGCTGAGCAGTTTTCTCAATGTCGTGTTTGCGTTTTTCTGGTCTTCTCCAAAAGAGATAATTTGTTTTCTGTCGTCTCTCTCATGGTGCGTAAATTTTCAAAAACAAACATTTCTTCCGGTTATTATTTATTCTTAGACTAATTGTGGTCCATTTTCTCGCTGCGTTATGTTTTTTTTATCGTCTTCGGAAAGTCGAGAAGAACTCGTGTGTAAATAAGACCGGCATCATCCTGCTCCATGTATATGCAGCTGTGTAAAACAGGGTTCTGGTTGTCCCCCCCCCCATCAGAACATGTGTACTGTCCTATCTTCCTTTTAAAGGTATGTGGGTTTTTTCATTCCCACTTAAACAGTTCCTTGAGCGGAAATTAAATGTAAAGTACTTACATTTTTGTTGGATGTACAGCATCGTAAATAACTACATGTTGATAAGATTCGTGGTATCCATTGTAAGTTGAGAAGAATGTGCGCTTTTTAAACACCAACAATTTATTCACGTAAATTAAAGATATTACAGATATTTCTTTTTAACACGTAAGAGGTCATTTCGAGCTATGCCCGGCCGCGCTTACATTCGGTTCCAGACAAGATTCAAAGGCATTCTCCTTGAGTTTGTTGTATGTTTCTCATTTATAGTTTCGATACATCCGAAACTTTATCCAATGGGACTATTGGAATTTTAACCAATGGGAAGAGATGTTACGGGAGCCAATGAAATCATTTATAGATCCATATGGACCATGTACGCCATACTTTCAATGCCCTGGTTATAATCGATTTCCTCCGCATTTTTGTGGATTTCAGTGAAATACCCCCTCCGGTGGATCCGCCACTGGCTATTGTGTTAATATCTAACCATCATCTCCCTTAAAAATTGCCAAAATGTCGTAATTCAATACGATCGTTATGTGTGAAATCGAAGTACGACGTTTCCGCAATTCTTATACCACCCACTAAGGAAAGATTCAGAAGCATCGACAGCCTAGTCCGTGGGCATGCGCAATGCATCATTTTCCTGGGATTCATGTCAGGATATAGATTCTAATATGTTTTATGGGTCCGTCCGTGGTTGCCCGCCTTATTAAAAATCAAGTGTGATATAGAAAGGACATTTCTGGAAAAAGAGGGGGGAATGTTTAATGCCGTCGTCGTGACCCGTTACGGGAACGGGGCTTCCTACCTAGGGATCCATAAGGACGACGAAAAAGAAATTGACTCTAGGGTTGCCGTCGTCACTCTTTCCCTGAGAGCAAAAAGAACTTTAGTTTTTGATCAGTCAGGGCTGAAAGAATGGTTGTACCATGGCCGTGGGTAATTCCTTTAGGATAATAGATACTCGCTGGACGCGCAGTGTCCCTCGAGATTCAATATTGTCCGACAGCACGATACTTTTATCGTTCATGAGACTATGTACTTCTGAAAAGGCTTTAGTATCACCCCCCCCCCACGAGGGCTATCACGCCTTGGGAGATAATGTCTGATTCGGGGCATCACTATTTCTAAACAGCGTCAGGGTCCATGTCAGACAGTTTGTCGAGGTGGACGGCCAGCTCGTGCCTACGAAGAACAGGGTTGTGATTTCCCCCTATCACTTTGAACTTTTATGTAAAATGTTAGATAAATTTCAATATAGAATAGGCTCCCAGAGCCTGACGGTGGGAAACAGAGTCATGTTGTCCACATGCGCAGAGATACATACTGTATTATTTCAATATATGTTTAAAAATGCAGACAATATTTACCGATTAAGCAATGCTCATACCAGCTTATCTATGGAACAATTTGAAAGTTTTGTGAACTGTTGCCGGCAAGTAAGATTAACTGTCAGAACATTGACTTTTCATGATTTGTTATCAAGCTATGTTTAGGCCTTAGTACCCGCCGCCGTAGATAACAATAATATTGATGATGATAATGTGAAAGACGACGATTTGACCAGCACTTTAGCACGTCTTTTTAATGACAAAACGAGAGATTTAACATACCTGGAGGAATTATATTGTCAGGGATGTGATATTGTGTGTCAAAAGCAGCAAGGTCATGATTGCATCTATAAAATTGATCGTGTTTTTGATTCTATAATCTATATAGTGGATTTGTTAGAAGTGGTTTCAAATCTTATACGAACCTCGCCTCGCGGCGACTATAACGATATGTTAGATAATTTTGACCACGAAAATTTCCTATCCATGTGTTCTTCGGAGTTGTCGGGATCCTACGGAAACTGGTACCTGTAAATATCAAACAACGATGTCAGTCAATCAACGTTTATTGGCGTAGTGATACCAGCGCCGATGTTATGGCGTGATTAGATGGTGAAACGTTCGAAAGAAAATAAATATTTCTGCGTTCGGTGGGACCTGAACCCACCAATCCAGAGTGGAAGGTCGTGGGTTCAGGTCCCACCGAAGGCAGAAATATTTATTTTCTTTCGAACGTTTCACCATCTAATCACGCCATACCATCGGCGTTGGTATCACTACGCCAATAAACGTTGATTGATTGACATTGTTGTTTGATTTAATCTGCGTAGTGTTCGATTTATATAAAATAAATACTTGTAAATATATTGTAAATATTTTGTATATATTGCTTTTTTCCTTTTCAATAAACATGGTTTTTTTAAAAAATGTCTTTTCACTGTCTCCTCCCTCTCTAGCTAAGACGTTTTTTTAAATTATGATGTTTTTTAAATTAGATATTTTTAATTAAGATGTTTTTTAATTAAGATGTTTTTCAATAAAGATGTTTTTAATTGCATGTTTTACTAAGATGTTTTAATTTAAGATGTTTTAATTAAGTTAGCTAAGATGAATTTCAGAATTAAGATGTTTTTACTTAAGATGTTTTTAATTAAGATGTTTTTAGTTAAGTTAGCTAAGATGAATTTAATTAAGATGTTTTTAATTAAGTTATCTAAGATGAACTTAATTAAGAATGTTAAGACGACGACAATCTGAAGATGATTTTTTTTAATAATAAGATTCCCACTTTAACTTGTTTACAACTGCTTTGCCTCTACCCATCTGTTGAACAAAATCTTTGTTTTTAACGAGGCTTGGGGGTACTTTTAGGTCTTTCAAAACAGATACAAACTGTTTGACGGCCCAGGTGCTGTGAATTTTCTTGGGATTCTTCCTCACCCTAGTATCGATCAGTTCGATGATATTTGTCTCTGGAACAATGCGCTGCTTCACCATTAGTTCACCCTTAGGGTCCAAGACACAGCTTGGGGTTGCATCTTTAGAAAATAGTCGAGTTTGTGGGAATCTCGGCGAAGAGATTTAAGTACGCTGTTGCAAATGAGTTCTTCGTGAAAAGGGTTTTTTCCTCTTTGTCGATGACGATTGGAGAGGAAGAGGAGGTAGAACTGCTTCCGGAGGGTTAAAGGTGTCTGTCTTTAACCGCTTCTGAAGGGCTTGTAAATAATGCTTCAATTTCACGTCGTCTGATTCCTTACTGAGTAGGATGCTTTTCAGTTCGCGATCCAATTCGGAGAGTTGCTCGTCTGTCACCGTATGGCGTGCGTATCGTTCCTCTGGGACGAGTATCATCTCTTTGGCAAACTGCATGGCTTTTTTTCACCTGACAAACTGGTGAGGACGTTCAGGGCCGTGGGGATCAAAACATCGAGGAATCCGCTTTTCTGGACGAGAATCCTTCGTTTCTTGTACAGGGGGACCTTTTTCTTGACGATGTTTCGCAACACGTTTCTGTAACATCGCAATGTTTTCTTTTGCTTGGGAGACGTTTCCTTTCAGAGTGTTCAAGACACACTCGTAGACGGCGTTGATGCCAGAGGTGGGTAATTTTTTCAACAAATCTTTTCTAGACGTTTCGACACAGGCATATGAGACGCATTTGCTGTATGTCTACTTTAGTCGGAGTCATCTCATACATGAATCGAACCGATGAACCGTTTTTAATCCCCCCAAAAAATGAAAGGGGGAGGGCGAGGAGCCAAGCCATCTAGTTTACTATTTAGCTACGCTATTTTCTTAGCATCGCTATTCAGCTACGCCATTTTCTTAGCATCGCTATTTAGCTTCGCCATAGGTTAGCTTCTCTATGATAGCTTCGCTATAATGCCTTGCTATGATTCACGCCTCTGATACGCGACCTGGGTCTGATGCGGTAATATGTTACATCTCATGCGAGACTCTTCGGGAGTCTGGGGATGCAAGTCCACCAACAGGTAAGAGTAGGGGTTCTTCGTGGTGTCCTGGTATACCTCCTGAAGAAACTTGAGATGATTCGGATGCAGTTGTCTTTCCAAGTGATTGATCTAAGTCCCTGCGATTTTTAAACCGAACGAGGTAGTGGGCGTTCAAGTAAATCTCTCTCATTTCCTTCCCCCTTGTGGAAAAAGTTTTGGCTTATAAAGATGACAGACAGGTTGAGGTGATGACGACTCTTCGTAAAGAGATGGGTGACTCACTTATCGTTTTCACATTCGCTCATTAAATTGTCGATCACGAAAAGCATACTTGTCGTCTTTGACGACTGCCTCAGATAGTTTGTGAAGTTGTTAGGAAGTCTTTCCGCAAACTCGACGTCGAGTATCTCGTCGTATAGACTCTGACGGATGCCGTAAAACCAGACCATTCTATCGGGAGGTGGCTGTGCAATCTTCCAGTCTGTGAGATAATACATCGCGCGCAAAATAAGACTTTCCAGTGCCCGAAGGACCGGTGAGAATGCTAGAAAACGGAGCGTGTAGTGTGTAAGGATCCATAGCTAGATGTGCAATGAGGAACAATTTTAAAAGAAAATTACTTTTATTTATTAGAAATCTCTAAGTTTTACAAGGACACCAAACTTGGTTTTTGCGAAATTATACATGATTTTACAATCGATCGAAGGTCTTTCCCCCGACATCGGGCGTGTAAAAAGTAAATACCGCATTGTCCACACACGGACGATTTCGAAAATTGTAAGGGCGTGTCGTTGTGAAGCACGCGGTGTTTTGTCAGGAATCGTGCTATGGGCCCCTTGAAGAACCCGGGAGGGTGACCGTAAGAATTCGCATTCCATTGCTACTCTTGAAGCATGGAATTTCATCCTTTTCACGAGTAGTGATCCTATCAAATTCAAAGGATGTCATCCAAGGCATCGCGAACAATTGTTCGCCTACCACTCATCAAGGATTCTTGGATTGTGGATCCTCCTTAAAAGAGCTTGAAGACAATCATAGACAAGTTGTCTTCCAATGAATTCCTGCCTATTGCGGCATACCAGGAAATGAGGCAGCAGAGTCCCTAGCAAAAAAGGTCACAAGCATCCTTTAGCCCACCCCCTACGACACCACCTAAGAATCTGCTGCTTCTGCTATTCACAGTAGGGTCAGAACTTTCCATAAACCAGCCCAAAGGAAAGATTCAAAAGCAAGCCATGAAGAGATGCTATCGCCAAACTGACGGATCGACTCAGAGGAAAGGTTGTTGCGGCATTCAGATTAACAACAGTATACGACTGCCTTGCCTCATATTTGCACCGTATTAGAATCTTGAACAGTCCCCCTGTGTCTTCTCTGCTCAAGTGATGGACGCTAGTCACCTCCCAACTTGTCCCGCTTTATCGGGAAAGACTTTGCATGCTATCTACTGGGAGGCCAGAGACTTATTGTCCTATCTGCAGTACACTTTATGTTCTCATTTACGTCGTACTTCTGACCAACTCTAGGGCCGTTCTAACTTTTTTGCTTTGCTTATTTTTTGATAACCATTGTCTTGAAGTAATATGTGTAAACTTCCCTCATGGTAAAGGACTTCTGTCCGTATTGCCTGCTGCATTAAAAAAATATTAATAGTAACTTTTGTTAAAAATCTTCAAAAGCTTCCTGTTACAAAAGCTTCCTACTTCTTTCGAGCGGGCTGAAAAGACGAGTCTTAAACGTACGTTTTAATGAAATTATGGCTTCTAATAAGTATGATTTAAACTAATTTACCATTATAAAAAATACACAATAACGGCTCTGCCTTTATATTATTCAGTTTATTCCTTACGTTTTACAGAAATACAGAAATTAAAGAAAATTCAGCGAAATCTAACACGTAAATTTTTGAGGATGAAATATTTTTATAACATTCTTAAAAAAAATATTTTCGAATTTAATTTCATTTGAATAACTCCCTATTATGCAAAAAGTGAGTACTAATGAAGAATAATTAGCCATGAAGTCTAAAATGACTACTAAATGAAATATCTGAGTCCTAGATTATCATATGCAAATTAAGCTGTTCCTTTTAAAATTTAGCCCTAAACATAGAGAAAATACGTTTATTTTTTAATGCGTTTTACAAAAATAGTTAAACTTTTATTTTTTTTTGGTTGGTTGGATGTTTAGAATTTGATTATTTATCTTCGACGTTAATGTATTTACTCCTAAAATTTATTTAACGATTTCCTGATTTCAAAGTCTCATTTCATTTGCAGCTCTTTAATTCAAATTTAGAGGTTTGCACAAATTTTTATGAACAATTTTTAAATTTATTTTTAACGTTTTGTTATTTGAAAATCTGAAGTAAATTTTAAAAGAATCTCCCTATCTTCCTTAAATTTTTTGTTCTCTCTCTCTCTCTCTCTCTCTCTCTTTTTTGCATTTTAACGTGTGATCGCTCTGAATTTGAAAATATCTTAAGAATGCCATTTGCATTCAAGTTCTTTGCATTAGACTTCCAAGGAACAAATTGGCCCAATCTGAATCCTGCCACAAATAAAAGAGGGCCTTTATTTTATGCAAAGTAATGAAAAAAGGAAATGTATTATTAAAGACCCTTCAGAAAATTTCATTAAATTTATGTCTAAGGCAATTCTGGAATTAAATAAGAGAATATTTTGCTGTTTTCATTTTCTCCGAAAATAATCGAATGGAAAAGAATGCAGGACGGAAAATATTTAAATGATCTATGTAAATATTTCTATTGATCTTTCGTATTATAAAAGCGTTATTTTGAAATAAATCGAATAAAAATGAAATTTGACAAAAGTATTATTTATTTGAATCAACATGTGCGCTGATTAACAAGTTTTTAAGAGCAAAATAAATTCGGATTAAATATCCTAACCCAAGTGAGTTTGTTTTATTAACTCAAAGCTCAGTTAGCAAAACAATTAAACTGTATACATAGAATTAAAAAAAAAACTGAATTAGAAACGGAAGAATAATATTAAATATTTATCTCTACATAAAACAACGGGTTGCTTTTGCATAAATTCTGGTAAAATAATACAAGAAAGAAGAAACAACCCTAGTTAATTGACGCACCCTTCATCACACGCTGCTTAGTATTATGGTTAAACTTCTTGACATACATAATGTAGCTTTAATGTAATTTTATTTCACGCAAACCATATGAAGTATAAAACATTTTGATGCACATAAAACAAAGAATAAGTTCAACAGCTTGAATATATACAGAATACAAAAAAGAATAACATACAAATTAATGTGAAAGAGAACGGAATAAAATTAAGCTACGTTAGATAGAAGCAAATAAAATTCAATTTTTATGGTGCAGTTCGATAAAATCATTAACACGATAACACTGCTGATAGCTATTTCGATAGCGTTAACCAGCTACCGTCGTCAGAGCGAATGGCGGCTTCTGTTTATGTCCGTGCTGTTGGTCGGTGTTGCCATCACGTCGGTTGGAAACTTGATTGGGCGGAGGAGTAAAGCGTATTTGTGGAGACGTCTTCAGCCGTGAGACCCAAAAGGTTTTTCCAAGTGGATGATATAGAGTTACTAAGGAGTTGATCATTAACTGCAACATTGATGTTTGCTAGGATGTGAAATGCCTCAAAGAAACTGAGATCAAGTGTTGAGTTGACTTTTTTATTAATACGTGCATTGGAGAATAGAAACTGATGTCCGAATTCCCATGAATGTTTTGCCAGAGCCGATTTATGAAATTCTTGCTTTCTGACATAAGCTTCGTGTTCATTTAGTCTGAGGCGCAGTGCTATTCGTGTTTGACCGATATAAATTTGGCCACACTGGCACGGAATGGAATATATGCCGCAGCTGTCAGAATCCGGGATGTTATCCTTAAGATGAGAAAAGCCTATTTTGTTGATCGGAGTGAAGGTAACGCGAAAGTTGAATTTGTGCAGGACAGCAGCGATCCTAGTAGAAATTTTCGGAACATAAGGAATTCAGACAATGTTCGTAGGAGCTGAAGAATCACTGGAGAGAGAAGAGGCCGGTTTAGGTTTAGTGAGTTCTTTAAAAATATGATCAATAATTGTTGGATTGTAGCCACGGTATGAGGCAATTTGTCGAATGTAGCTGATTTTCTTAGTCAATGCGTCACTTGTAGACGAGAATTTGATGGCACGAGACACCAACCAATAAAACGAGCTCATTTTCTGGCTTTGTGGATGAGCCGATAGAGCGTGAGGAAGAAAGATTTCTTCCTCATGCTCTGGATGTTCTTTGGTAGATTTCTATTGCTTCTGTTAGTCTTAGGGAGTGTTCATTCTTAGCGTTTGTTTCACAAAACAAACGCTAAGAATGAAATCCACAATATGCAACTTCGAAACACCGGTACAACTAAGTGGAGCGTGGAAATACATTCTATCAGTGAGCAAATAATAACTTTAGCGTGTTTAATTTCACCATTATTTTCATTTTACAAATTGGCAACACAAGTTATTATTTACGTTTGATATCATTTAATAATTTTTTCATTTCTAAAATTGTTTTCCATTTTATAACTTCACAAAGTCTTGTTACATTCTTATGATGACCCTCCAGTGAAGAGTGGAAAGGGTTTAATGATGTATTAAGACTTAACGCAAATTCAACGTTGTATTTATTTAAAGTTCCCGTTTTCAATGACTTTAGTTGGTGAAAGTAAGTTTAGATTCAAATTAAAGCTAAAATTAGAAAACTAATTCGTGCTTTTATACAACAAAATATTGATTAACAACTTGGAAAACATCGTTAGGTAAATGCAGCAAAAAATACGCATACGTGCCTTTGGCATAAAGGCGACGAAAGTGCTTTGCGAATAATTGTTCCCTTGAAAAGTGCTCCGTGGCGGAAAAAAGTCGGGAACCATTTGTCTTATGGTATAGTGGAATATACAGTACACAAGCGCACGAAATAAATAGAAGCTCAAAGAATTGGGAAGAATCAGATCAGACAAAAATTACAAAAAATGAAAAGCTTATCCGATGCGGCGTATTTTTGAGATTTGCTCCCAATTTTGTTATTACGATTAAAATAACGTAGGAGTAAAATGCCGAAACACAAAAAGAACTTTATATACAGACTGACAATAAACAAATCAACTTATGAAGGAAAGCTAAAATTAAATTTATCTTTTGCAGGCGCACCTAGTCAAAAAAAAAGCGAAATCGTTTAATAAACGGTTTTTGAACTGGAATTAGAAGAAAGGATAAAATAAATTGGGGAAAATTTCCGCTGGAATATATATTTTCCATTGAAGAGAATACATTCTCCCGTTTTCTGCATAACTGGTTTTCTATCAGTAAAGTCTGAATACGGACTGATAGAAAAAGGAGAGAGAAAATGCGAGTTTCAAAAAAGAAATGTATGAAAAGAAATGTGATATTAATTCTCAATGCCAATTGAAATCTAATCTAAAGATTTCTAATTGAAATCTAATTTAACTAAATCAATTCTAAAGTTTGATTTAAATATCATAAATTTATTTTCTTTGATAATAATACTTCGAACTAGATTCTAAAATATCACCAATGAAGCAAAGGGTCGTAGATACCAGAAAGAAGATAGTGAGATTGGCGTTCACCTGAACCTAATAAACAGTATTATCAGTCTTCTGAACAAGCAGATTTTTACATTTATGGCCTACGTGATATAAATGGCCTATTCATTATTTGTATGTTTGTTAGCTTCACATTGTGTACCGTATGTTTCTTAGCTTCTCATTATGTGTATTTCTTAGCTTCTGATTAGATATGTTCCTTAGTTTCTCATTAAATACGTTGATTGGATTCTCGTTGGATAAGTTTATTGGCTTCTCATTGCGTATGTTTGTCAGCTTCTCATTCTTTATGTTTATTAAATTCCATTGTATATGTTTGCTAAGCTCCATTGTGTATGTTTGCTAAATTCCATTGTGTATATTTGCTACGTTCCATTGTATATGTTTGCTAAATTCCATTGTGTATATTTGCTGATGTATGATTGTTAATTTTTATTGTGTATGTTTTAGTCTATGTATTTTGTGAAATATGGGGATGTATTTTCTGTTGGAATTTGTTTAATATCGTACTTTGATTGGTATATCGCTTGAGTTAAAGGGTAAAGCCATGGTATTTAAAATGTTACGGAAGAACGACATTCATGGTTAATGTTTTCTACGATTTCAAAATATTAAACTGAAATATTTTCGTAAGTTAATTTAAAAAAATGTGGATAATGCTAATTTTAACGTAAATGGTATGAAAATTTTTCTACAGTATTAAAAAAAATATACATTGAAAAATGTGTGTCGTTAAGGAAGGACAGAAAAAGACATATAATGTCCTTATGAAACGGAGTTTTCAGCGTTCTTCAAATTCGGCACTGCTAATACAACATATTATTTTGCAAAAACATGTCAGATTATAACGATATAGTTTATTAGCTTCAGTATGATATATAAAACATTATATTTTTTTTTAAATTTTAAAATTTGTCACTCATATCCCAAAATACCATGGCTTTTCCAAAAAATAGAATAATTGTTTCTTAAGGTTGACGTAGCCAATTTCACCTTAGTTTTGTATTATTAATAACTATAAATGTCAGTTTAATTCAATGTCAATAAAATTTCAACCTTACAGATTATTTGAAATGATTATCTCAAATGATCTATGAGGTTCAGAAGTAATGAAGCAAGAATTTTGAAAGTAATGACGTCACGGGTAATGACATCATTATTATTATTATTGATTGTATGGGGTTGACTTAAACGTTTTTTGATAGTTTTAGCACTATTTTCAACCTGAGGCTTTCAGTTGAAGATAATGCTAAAACTGCCCAAAAACGTTTAAAGCTAAAATAAATGATTTGAACTGTGCCACTTGTGTTTTAGTTTATTTTTTTAAGTGCCTAACGTCCCTTTAAGCGCTTTTAATTCGATGTAAGTATGGGTATTTTGATATATACTGGGGTTAGGAGATTACATATATTATTCGGTCCTATTTCATATCTTCTAATGCGCGAGAGAGTACATAATAGCCGACTTCACATTGATATAACATTTTTTAAAACGATGCCAACAAATTTTAGAATTTCACAATATAACTTATTTCTATTTATTTTTCTTACACTCACTTAATAAACTCAGGATTTTGTTTATATATGATATTTTTATGAAAAAATAAGCATATTTTTATGAGCTCAGAATATAACCATACTGATAAACATAAAAAAAAATAATGTTAAAAGTATTCAAATTGGCCAAAATAATTGCTTACTTTTTTTAATAGTATACATAGTGCAGATTCTTATTATAAAGTGAAATTCCTTATTTTGGAATTCATATTAATATATTAATATTAAATAATACACAAACGAAAATATAACGTATAAAGCATTTCTCATCCTGCCGGATTTTTGATCGTACAATTAAATTTTTTTCCTTTGTAAACAATGATTGATTTTTGTAATTGCTTCTCAATTCATTTTTGACCTTTCAACCTTTTACTGGTCTCAGAAATCACGGCTTCCTTTTCTTCCAAAGGAAACTGCTATTGTTTCTTCTTAGTCATATCACTTCCGAAGAAGTTGAAAAGAAGAATCTCACAACTAACATCGGACACAGGTAACAGCATAAAGGACGACGAACACTCCTTTCACTTCCACATACGAGCCCTCTGTTTAAAAGTCGTTTGTTCTATAACTCAATCTGGAGTGGAAAGTTTGAAAATTGGGAAACTAAAAGTAAATTAGACAGTAGCGAAACGATGTCAACAGCTGGGATAAGTCGGTTTAAATACCATACTAAACAATAATTTTATTCTTTCATCATTATTCCAGAAAAAGAAATATCAAGCCTAATTTTTTTTCATTTCAAGAATTTTTTTATGTAATTGAAAAAGAAAATGGTTTCTTTTTTGAATTTGGAATAAATTTTTCGTTATAACAGGGTTCCAAAAATTTGTTTCTTCAAATCAAAAATTTTAATACATTTTCTGAATAGTATTTGGAACTAGAATTTTCCTTAGTTTCATAAAAGTTAGTTTTTCGTTATATAGGTACTCATTATAACAAAAATCTACTGCATTATATAACTGAAGATTAGGGAAATTATTTTGAAGTTTTGCTTTTATTTGTAAATTTATAAGCTTCAAACTTTTTGAGAAGAAAAACGAAAAAAGGGACAAACTTACTTTACTTTTCTGACTCTGAAGAGTGAAAATTGTTTATTGCGAAAAAGCTTTCTCATAAAATGGCCACAAAAATTCAATTTTATATATATTTTTTATTAATAGCAGATCCCCATATTTTTTTCTTCAAATTTTCTTTTCTCGTTTTCCGAGGGAAAAAAATTGCATTAAAACTCCAAAAAGTAAATAACTGTAGCGAAATCAGACAGCAGTGCATAAAATAACTTAGTTTGAAATATAAATCCGGATGACAACAGTATCCTCTTTAATAAAGTTCTTTCCCACTGTATTTATGCGACAATAAACAAGTCAGCGCGTGATTTTAATATCGAACGTTCTTATAACTAGTTTCTGGTTTTCGATCAACCAACGTTCAATCCGAGGCCCGGTCAAAAATGGCGTGTACAAATTATTACCACTTCGTACCTTTTCTTTCTCAAATAAACGTGTGTGTTTTAAAATAAATAAAAGCGCAAATTAAATTCGAGAAATATATATTTGTGTGTATGTGTGTGTGGAAAAAATATAAAATTTCGCAATTTATATTAAAGATAATTAAATACTTTTTCAAGATACTCGACTTTCATTCAAGTTTTAATCCAAATAATAACAAATTTTTAATGATTCCTCCCTCCACTTGCGTAAAAAGTATATTTAACATTACAAACAAAAGGATAGCGATAATTAAATCACCTCTAGTTTTCAAAGGACGTTGAATACAGGAAGGAAGGAATATGGGGAAGAGAAAGAAGATTATTTCTATTTGATGGTCGGGGTAAAGTTGAGAAAATGCTCTTAGATGCTTTTGGTAAGATTGCACGAGAGCTGAGGACTTTTCAGATTCCGAAAATCGAATTTTCGGGAAGTGGTGGGAGTACATGGTGGTGGTGGTGGTGGTAGCGCTAGTAAAAGGAATGTGATGCTGATTCAGCAACATCCAATTTCTTTCTTTTCATCTGCATTTGGAAACATAATTCCTAGGCGTTGAACGTGAGAACGTTAACAGCTGTTAAAGTTGTTTCTTAGGCAAAAGCGAAATATTAGATTTTGAGGAAACGCCGGAAGGTAAAAAGTGCTATTAATCAGAGCTTAATTTCTAACAAAAAAGTGCGCGAGCCTTAATATTATAATAAATCGATCGGCTAGAAAAGAATCGATAAATAATATCAAATGTTTTTGTCCATTTTTCTGGATAACAAAATTCACAACTTTAATGACAAATTCATTACTTTATCATGACAGTCCTGACCTTTTTTGGAAATTCATGACATTATAGACACCCTAAAATTGCCTACTTACAATAGTTAATGAAAAATATTAAACAGATGAAGGTTTGGAAAGATTGTCCGTTCTAGCAGAACTGTATTTCCTGAAGAGGCATGGCCAAACCATAGTGATGCAACACCACTTCTACCTTCCAATGCGGCGAGTTATGTGCGGTGAATTGAAACATGGCGGAGTTCCATGAATCATAAAATGCAGGGCGAACCCGATGAAGTTTGATGAATAAAGGTAGGAAACGGTGAGCGATGAAGATTTCAAGACGAATCATTTGCATGAAGATGCAAATACAGGAGATCTCGAAGAACCACCAGGCAAGATACCAGGTATTGCAGCAAGAATAAGCAGACGCGGAGAGGGCCGACGGGGAAACGAAAAGGCACAGCATGACAGGCGGAGGACATCAGAACCGAAACGGCAGAGGCACCATAGACGACAAAGACGAGCACGAGACATAAACGATGAGCAGAGGCAGCCATGGATCCCGAAGTGAAAAACACTGCCAAACACTCCGATGCATTCATTGGAAGCAGATACACGGCCACTGCAAGAGAAAGCGTTGGGGGAGAAAGTGGAGGAGAAGGGGACTGAAAAATGCAATTGAACCGATTAAATCCGATCCATCGATGCAAGGCAAAACCATGTGCAGTGACCAGAGCAATGATCTTGGAGTCTAGATATAGAAAGGGCAAAAAATAAAAGTAAATAAATAAAGGAAAAGGAAGAGTAAAATGCCGAGCGTTTGCTCCCTCCAAGAACCAGAGCCTGAATCCAAAATTAAGGTGTCAGGATTTTCACCATTTTCTTTCCCTTTTTTGATTGGTTGTCAATTGTACTGCGACGGCCACTTGCAATGGTGAAAGACTGTTAAGTTTGAAAAATTCACGCTGCCCGAGGTAAGGAAATGATTTATACAGACATATATATATATATGTGCGGTCTGGTTTCAAATAGATTCATATGGGTGTACAAGGTGTTCCAAATTATGGAACAAAATCTCAGAGGTGATAGATCATGTCGAAACAAACACTTTTTTATAAAGAAGGCATGGTCGCAAGTTGAGAAGTTTCATGCTAGAGGGCTGTTTCAGGCGCGCATATAAAAATGGCAATTTTGGTATGAAAGGTTATTAGCGACTCGGAACGGATAAGTACAGCAATATGGAAAAAGCAGACTTGAATTTTGTCTGAGGACTCGTCAATGGTAATGGTTAAGAAGCGCGAAGGCATTACTGGGAGCTTTTCTGCGACAGACGTGTTCCCGACCACAGAATGTTTCCTTGCTTGCATTGCCAACTTTGCGATAAGGGATCATTTAGGGCTGCAATGAACAATACAGGTCGTGCCAGAACACCCGCCATGTCAGAAGAGATTCTACGTGAGATGATTAATGGTCGTACCTGTGATTTAATTTGTACATTTATTTAATATTAACAATTTTGATTCCATTTCGTCATGTCAAGCAGTTGACTTTTCGTTCTGTCTTAAATAAAGCTCTGCTTTGATGTTCCGTGCCTGTTCTTTTTTTGCTTTGCGTAAGATTGCGCAGGTGTGAAGAAATGGAAGAGATCTGTAGCGCGTAACGTCTTTACTTAAGGTAACCGACCTCGTTCAAAGGGCTTTTGTTTTGAAAAAGATGATATATTTCTTAATTTACTGCATTTTCTAATGGGCTGTACTGTAACTAAAATATATTCATCGATAAAATGTACAAAATTAACTTATTTTGAGAAATGCATGCAAAAAACTGAAAATTTTAGCCCGAAATTAGCAAATACGGTAAACATCATAACTGAAAAAATTATCATGGTAGAGAATTATTTTTGATTTAACTTTATATATACAATCAATACGCATAACATAGTTTACTATAATCAGAAAATTTTGATATGCTAAAAAATGTTAGTCTACTCACTGAAATTATGAAAAACGACACATACTCACAAAGAAAAAAAGATGTAACTTGAGTTCTATAATTTTTTTAAAACTTCTAGTCTGTTCTATGCATTATAAGTATATGTAAAATCTATTTGCAAAATTTCACATGATTCTATCAAGAAATTTTTGAGTTACCACGCTTGGCGTAACGCAAATCTCGAAAAATTCAATTCTTCAGAAATCGCATTTAAATTTTTCAACTTAACATTATTTCCGGTTACTCGCGTAGTGCAAAAACTAGCATATCTTAGTTTCTAATCGACACATCAAGAAAAAATAAAGGGCTTCTGGTAGCATATGATGTGGACAATGAAGAAGCAACATAAAATAAAAATGAAACTTTTGGTCGAAATCGGCCATTTGAACGAGGTCGGTTACCTTAAGATCATGCATTCTATAATGAAAACCGTGTGTTCCGGTGTGTTCTACCATCCTTGAAAGTCCCATTTGTTTAAAACATCATTGGAAGATGAAGTCAAAGTCATAATTTAAAATTATATAGTTTAATTAATCTTACTTAACTGAACTAACGTTATTTTGCTTAACCAATATTATCTAGTGCGCCTTTCGAAGTTGAAAATAAGTCGAAGAATAAAATGGTGACTGTCTGTCTTGAAAGCGATGGTACGCAAACTGGTTCACTGACTAGATCAGTGAATGGTTTTGCACATTTCTAATGTGCAGATCTTCTTCTTTCTGTGTCCAGATCAAACCTTATCCTTCCAAAATTTTACCGTCATTATAGCCTTGTCGTTAGCCTGAAGCAAATCGTCCATGATATACAGTTCCGATAACTGCGGGCAGATCAGTAAGTGTGCTGGGCTCTGAATTTCCCCACAGTCGCACTTCATGTCCCTGTCAATTGATTGCTCCAGATTGTATAGACTCACCATGCGCAGATTAAAGCTTTATAATAGAGTTTTATTTTAGTAGTTATATTTGGATGCAGAATAGCTTTGATTAAATGTATGCAGTTTGTAAGGAATTCTGGGTATAGCAGTAAAATCACACAATTTCGATTTCTTTAATTCAGTTGCTCTATTTGGAAGAAACTGCATCAAGTAAGCTAGTTGTTCCTAAACTTTTTCATTTCTCGGTACCCTTGCAGAATTTGGGTTTTCAAATGTCAAATTCTAATAAGTATAATTTACCTACGTCAAATTTTAACAAGCGCACTAAGGTAGAAATAAATTAAACACGTATTAAACATCATAAAACAAATCCAATCGGAAATTTTAACTCATTATAAGTGGTGCCTGGATGAGCCTGTGGGTCAGCACACGTTTTCTCAAATGATGGAATTAATATGGTCAGAGCCAACCTCATTTTCTTCTCAACATTGATTTGTTTATTTTCTTTTACTTGGTTTTTATCACGGACACCGTCGAAAATCTATCTTCGTACAAATAAAATTATAAGATTTTAGAAATGTTATTTCGCGGCGCTCTCGCGAGGATGCCTCAGATCCCCAGGGCAACGCGGCGCACACTGTGGAAACCTTTGAAGTAATCCATCATCTCGAATAAAATGTTAGAAAAGAAGACGGCTACAAGCTAATATATGTTACCGCATAATCAACAAGGATAAAGCAACATATGTATGGACCGACCATACATATACAGAAAAAAAACCCGGCCAAAATAACGAAATATCTAATCTAAAATCTTTCTTGGAGAGAGAGAGAGAGAAAACCAGCTGCAGAAATTGGGAGAAGGGAAGTAATGAAAAAATATTTACACAGGTATAAATGCAAATACGATTCATTAATTTGTTGTTCAATGTTAGGAAAAAAAATTATGTAATTTGGGGGAAGATGTCATTTCCTTGCATTTCCGGCTTTTGAGTATTTTATGATCACGAGGTTTTGTTTTAAATAATATGTCCCATTTTGGAGACTAAATCTTACATTAAAGTAAATTACATCCGGAGGGCATTATTTACCAAAGCAAAGAATTGGCGGTAAAGATTTTTCTTGCGGCTTACTGATGAAGATGAAAATTCAAAAGCCTTTCTACCGTTGTGGAAATTATTAAAAATGCATTGAATTGAAAGAAGATTAATTTCAAGCTTCCAGAAAACACAAAAGCTTAGCTTGTTTTCTTCTGCTGTTGGTAATGGAGAAAATGTCAATAATTTTTTTTCTGTCGATTTCGATATTAAAAATTAGTTTTTAATATCACATCTCATGGGGGGTCAGGATGTCAGTAGAAAAACTATTAATTCCATAATTTTAAACAAAACGCCCATTCGAAATATTTAAAGTGGCAATTTGTCCACCACAAATATATATTTACTTTTCGACATTGGAGCAAATATAATTCTCTATATGGAGACATTGTCTGCGACAGAAGCAAGCGAAAGAAGCTTTAATTAAGACTCAATCCAGTAGGAAGAAGAAAAATTGGACTTCCTAGGAGGAAGAAAAATTTGACGTCTTAGGAAGAAGAAAAATTTGACGTCCTAGGAAAGGGTATTTTCACGGTGGAGGAAGACCTAAAAAGAATGGGAGTGAGAAAATGGCGAGAAAAGTCCTTGGATAGAGTTGAATTGATTAAGGAGGCCTTGGTCCCTCCGGGGTTCTTATTGTCAAAGGAAGAAGGAGATCTAATTAGGGGGGGGGAAGGGTTGCTTAGACCCCGTAGAAAAACAATTATTTCTTGAACAAAAACGAATGCAATGTATTGAGCACGGAGATGTGGGGACTATTGCCCCCACCCTTCCTCGAACTTGGTGCCAGTTATGCCAACGCCTTTTGAAACTTAATGTTTCAAATAATCATATCTTATTTCTTTAACTATCAGATATCATGATTTTGCAGAACTGTTGACAATTTTTAAAAAAGTGTCATTTTATAAATTCACAAAATTGGCATATATATAGCGTGCAGATTTCAACATGATTTAGTAAATTTCAGTTTCAATTGAAACGCCATTTACAATAAACTTGAATTTTAATCGGATCAAGTTCTATTTGGGCTATTAATTGGCGTGGATGGTTACTATATTGTTTGTGTTCTATAGCTCAAGAGGTAATGAATATCTCATGTCGCGTTTAGAGCTGAAGGCCCTAAGAGTCTTCCGAAAGATTCGAACTTTCATTGATTAAGGACTCTTCCGAAAGATTCGAACTTTCATTGATTAAGGAGTCTTTCGAAAGATTCGAACTTTCGTTGATTAAGGACTCTTCCGAAAGATTCGAACTTTCATTGATTAAGGAATCTTTCGAAGGATTCGAACTTTCATTGATTAAGGAGTCTTCCGGAAGATTCGAACTTTCATTGATTAAGGAGTCAAAGTATAAAGAGAGAGAGAATGCCAATTGGCAGTTTGTGTTTACACGGAACAAGGGAACAAAAGCCATGCTGCACCGGGACCTACAATTCTCTGGGAAATCCGAAACTCAGGTGCCGTTGAAACCAATTCCAGGACTACGGCGAGCAGAAAAACGGCAAGCGTTCTGGATGGTTGCGTTCCGTGGCGGTTGGTTCTAACCGGTGGACAACTTGTCGCTATCTAGATGTGTTGGCGATGATGACCTTTATTGGTATCACCGCGCTGTGGTCGTGAATATTGCAATAAAAAAGTGTGGACTGTATACATTTTCGAGAAGTCTTAAATTAGTAATAAACTATTTGATGCAATTTTGGTTCATACATACGGCAAAGGACCCTTAAATTCCACGACAAGCAACCAAATAAAAGAAAGCCACTGAAAAGCGAAAACGTAAAATACAACTAATAAAACAAGAACGAAAGCATCGTTCCTCGTAATTTCATGGCCCGAGATATCAATTCAGATGGCAAAGCGATTTGACGTGTAATAATTAAAACTAAAAATTTTCTTCTATGGTAATGAAGTTCAATTGTTATAGTCATTTCACGGGACTTTCTCTTGGCCTTAACACGTTCTACGGTATTATTGGGAGCCGCACTAGAGACCCGCATTATTTAACGTAACAGTTAAAATTAACCTGTTACCGAGTAGCAACTCTTTCAGGACTAACCTGCTATTTTGAAAACCCTGTTACTGAAATAACAGAGACCCGGAATTCGTTCCGTTACTCATGAAACGAGGCCCTGGGTAACCGGATTATTTAATGTACTGATTAATGAGTCATATCGTGCTTTCATTTGTTCGTCAATTTTACGGCGCAAGAACAGCAAGGGTCATACTGCATCGGGACCTACAGTTTTCCGAGGAATTCGAATCTCACAGACCTAGGGAACTAATCACTGGACTACAGTGAGCAGTAAGTAGGTAAGCGTTCTTTGTTTTGGCACCATTGGGAGTCGAAACCGGGATAACCGTACGCTAAACGAAGGCGTCACCACTAGACCACTGCGGGGCTATATTAGTGCTCCACAAAGAAAGGAAGGTCCCGAGTAAATATCTGAATATAACGACGTTACCTGAGTAAGTACGTTTTATATCTTGATTCTGTTTAATGAGTTCGATATCGTTACTTTTTGCTACGTTTTACCAATTAGTTTATTACAATGTCAGTATTTTTTTTTATATATTTCATTAGATTGAATTAACCTTTTTTCAAAAAAAACAACAACAACTTATTCTCAAATCAGACCAAATTTTATTCAGACAGACACAATTATTTACACGAGGTGATAATGATTTGCTATTTATTAGTTGTGTTCATCTGTCTGGGTAGCAAAGGGTAAAGGTTGCGAGATCTGACGTAGCCCATGCTTCTTAGATTAAATTAAATTAAATTGTTTGTGGTTTTACGGCTCAAGGACTATAGTGGTCATGCTGCACCAGGACCTATTGTTTTCCGAGGAATCCGAACCTCTTGGACCTACAATTTTCCGAGGAATCCGAACCTCTTAAGGCCTGGGGAACCAAACCCCGGACTACAGTGAGCAGTGCGATCTTTGCACTGTTGGGAGTCGAACCCGGATTAACGGCGCACTAGGCGAACGCGTTACCACACTGCCCCACCACAGGAACATGCTCCCCAGGATTGGCTATGACTGATAGAAAGGGAAATAATAAATAAAACGAAGGAGCTGAGATTGTGATTGATGCAGTTATAGAAGATATAAATTATGAAAGAAGTGATAATAACTTGATTCTCGCTATAACGGATGTCCGTGGATAAGTTTTTTAAATTGGGTAAATGGATAGATTTAGGTGAGATAGGAGGAAGATTGCACACCCTCAGGACCAGGGATCTGTTTCTAACAAAAAGTGCAGAAGCCCTAATATTATGATAAATCGATTAAAAAATCAAATGGCTGCAAAAGAATCGATAAATCATATCAATTGTTTATGTTCATTTTTATGGACAACAAAATGCTTGACCTTAATCTCAAATTTATTACTTTTTCATGACATTCATGACCTTTTTTGGCAATTCATGACCCTGTGGACGCCATAAACTTGCCCGAAAAATACTGGATCCGGGCTCCAGTGAGCTCCCGTCCAATTTAAGCCCTGCTTAAAACAAAGAAACAGTATGTAAACTAAATACGCCCAAGTCCGTGAGCACTTTGGTATTAGATCCTTAAGATTTCTTGTGAAGCGGATATGTTCAGGAAGTATTTGTAACGGAATCAGGTCAGAATGAGCGCCTTTTTGTAAAATACTAATTTTGTAGTTTGTAAAATCTCCTTCGTTTTAAGATATGTAAAATTCCATGTTCTAAAGTCATCCTTTTCTTCTTCTTTGTATATTTTTGTATACCATTCACTCATTTTTCGATTCCAGAAGATTTATTATTATTATTTTTGTGGAACTGGGCGATATACCGTCATCGATTATCGGTTGAAATAAATTATCATCAAATTACTGCAGTTCCACACTTCCCATGACTAACCTGTTATGAAACTAATAGGTTATTGGAACCTGTTGTCTTGTTGTAACAGGAACGTAGGAACAGTTTTATTAAAAAATAATAGATTAGCCCACCAATATAGGTCGAACCATGGCTCCTAAAAAAAAGGGGAAGCTGACGCATATCCGCCATTTTGTTGCCATTTTATCACGTGATCCTGGTTGCAAATTGTATTTATTGGCGACATTTTAAAAATTGCTTCAATGTATAGATATCAAAGATCATCCTAGGGACGTCCTGAGAATGCCCGGAACGCGTTACCAGACTGCGTCACTGCAGGACAACAAAAAATGCAAAATTGTGGAATTTTTCGATAAAAGCATTTTTTTTTTTCGGTAACAGTTCGAGAAATGAATAAAAGGAGAAGTAATCAGAAACAGGCGGAAAAAGAGAATGAAAGGTTAAAAAGAAAATATCAAAGACATAAAATAAAGATTACAAAAGTCTTTTGAATGTTCTCTGTATTTTTAGATGGCGAGACAAAAAGAATGGAGAGAAAAATTTAAAGAAATTTCTTGGTTTTATGGGATAGATAAAATTTGAACGATTTTATTGCTGATGATTTCTTCCTCTCAGATTCCTCATATCTTTCTATTTTATTACGAGATGATTTCTGGGCCGCCAGAAAATACATCGGTGTTTACTTAGAGACAATTGTCATATTCTGAGGAAATATGTTCTCATTTATTATCTTCTGATAATAGTATAGCTTAGTGAACTGGAAAAACGATAAAAACGGAAAATAGTGCTGATTGACATTACACACACGCACACGCGCACACACACGCATACATACATACGGTAGGAGCTTTCCGTGACGCCTTCAGGATGGACAGAATGGTCGCCACCAAACAGGCGTCCGCTGCAGGTTCCACTATGTAATATATATATATATATATATATATATATATATATATATACATGCAGCCACATATATGTACAGTTAGACTCATTAACACGAACACCAGGCAGACAAGAATATTCTGTGGTAATAGAAATTTGCTTCATCCGAAAAATACGTAATCGCGTACTAGAAGTTACTTATTCCATATTTAATTACCATATTCATATTTTATCATTATTGTGTGTAATATATATATATATTTAAAAATTTCTAGGGTCCCAGAGCTAAAAGGGCCCCCTGGTTCATTTCGATCGGCCCCCACGACCCCTTCCCTGGGCATGGCCCCCCACAGCATAGACCCTTGCCAGCGTGGGTCCATGGACTTCATCAAGGCTGCAACCCCTGCTGCCCACTTCTCGTCGGCCCTGTACGCAACTTTAACAAATCCATATTCTATGTCTTCTTCACCACAAAGCTTTTTACAAATTATCGCATGATTGTACTTGAATCATCGTTACCATCCAGATTGAAATCACAAATTCAGAGAATCAGCAAAAAAAAAAAAAGCCGGCCTTTTCTTGCAAAATTGAATCAGTAAGATTTTATGCCCAAGACCGTCTGATTTACCACAACAGCGTTATTTCAATTTCTTCATTTTTGGTAATTCTCATTCTTTTTCGAGCAGGTTCGACTTTTCAAAACTATCGATAAATTGCTCTTTGCCATCCCGAATTTTGCGACAATTTATGTCTGATCTACATTAATTATATATAATGATACAATTAAAATAATAATACAATTTGAGCTTTACTACGCAAGGATAGCAAGGGTTATGCTAATCCGGTACTTAAAATTTTCCGAGGAATCTGAACCTCTTGAGGTCTAGCGAACCAACCCCGGACTACAGTGAGCAGTTAGTCTCTAAGCATCCTTTTTTGGCACAATTGGGGGTTGAACTCGGGATAACCGTGTTAACGCGTTATCACTGTTTTACCACAGTGCCTTACGGCAATTTAGGTGTTATTCATCGTATAATCCCCCCTATTTAAAATTGCAACCTTTTTCATTAAACTCAACGATTTTTGCACTCTGTGATTGATGTTTACGATTAAACATTGGTGATTTTGTCTATTTTCATCATATTTTCCCTCCACAAGCGCACTTGTAGCGGACAACAGAAATTCATCTATAATATTTATTGTTGTAAGGTATTATTACCTCTCACAGGGATAACATAACTGCCAAATATTGGTCAACACACAAAGCCACCGGGGCGAGATTTTTGTGAGTTTTTCGTGGGGGATTTTTTATTACAAATAAATTTGACACCCACGTATTAGTAGCTCAAACTAGAGCTATTTTTGTTTATGAGAAAAAGAGACGCCGTCCTCATCCCGGATTCGAACGAGTCACCGCGGTGTCTTTTGATTCACAGATCGAATGAGAATAAGAACAAGCTCTTTAGAGTATTAAGTTGTAAGATATTACCTCTTCTCATTAGATAAATACAATTGCCAATGTAGAGCAACACACAAAGCAACCGGGGCGAGATTTTTGTGAGTTTTTCGTGGGGGATTTTGAGGATGGCATCTCTTTTTCTCCTAAATAAAAATAGCTATAGTTTGAGCTACTAATACGTGGGTGTCAAATTATTTATTTGTAATAAAAATCCCCCTTGAAAAACTCACAAAAATCTCGCCCAGGAGGCTTTGTGTGTTGACCATTATTTGGCAATTGTGTTATCCCTGTGAAGGGTAATAATATCTTACATCCTCATATACGGAGAAAAATGCGTTTGTTCTTGTTCTCATTCGTCTAGTAGGTCAAGACACCGCAGGCTCAACGTGGGGACCCTGGTTCGAATCTGGGATGAGGACGGCGTCTCTTTTTCTCCTAAAACAAAAATAGCTCTAGATTGAGCTACTAATACGTTGGTGTCAAATTTATTTGTAATATAATATTTATTCTTTTCGTTTTATTTGTCCTCCCGGTTCTGCTAACCAGAAAGCACACACTCTCGTACTGCAGTTCCTAAAGACTCCACCTTTAGATTACTCTTCAGTCCTCACCGTGATAGCTTTGAATCAAGATTGTGCTTATAACTCTGCTATGAGATATCCTAGTTGTGAGCGAAACATTTTATATTATTGTTTATTTTTACTCGCCGATCAAATTTCTTATTTTTTTCTTCTTACAAAATATGAGCA
>QLNU02014176.1:80375052-80385446 GCA_006491805.2 Dysdera silvatica
ATTAATCATTTTAAAATGTAATAAGTACTTAATGATTAATGCAGTGTAAGGCTTGCTACTTAATGCAATATAATGTGTGTTTATTATACTATACCACTTAATTATATAACATGATATTAGAATTTGAAAATGGATAACAACATGCCATTCAAAGCTACTGCGTTTTTGTTACCGCAAACTTTTACAGAGGATCACAGCAATGCTTTAACGACGATATCATCTGCTGATAGGAGTACACAGAAGTTTATAAGAGGCGTTATATTTGGTGATGGGGAGTTACAATGTTACAACTCTATATCATCATATTCAACCATTATCTATCCACTGCTGGATGAAGGTCTCTCCAAATGCTTTCCACACAAGTCTATCCTGGGCCATTCGTTTCCACGTCACCCCAACCTGTTTTCTTATTTCATCCACCCATCTAGTTTGAGGACGTTTTCTAGGTCTTCGGTGGTCTCTTGGAATCCAGTTCAGAATTTCTGTTGTCCATCGTTGATCAGTTCTTCTTGCAATATGCCCAGCCCATCGCCATTTCAGCCCTTTTACTTTAACAATGATGTCCTCTACTCTAGTTTGCTCTCTCACCCAAGTGTTTCTTTTTCGATCTCTCCTAGTTATTCCAAGCATGCACCTCTCCATGCTCCTTTGCGTTGTCTGTAACTTTCGTATTGCTCCAACTGTTAGACTCCATGTCTCTGATCCATAAGAGAGGACTGGCAATACACACTGGTTGAAGACCTTTCTTTTTAGACACAAAGGCAATTTCCCCTTCAGGATAAAACTGTTTCTTCCAAATGCACTCCAGCCAAGTTTAATACGTCTGTTGAGTTCTTTCATAATGTTGCCATCCATTGAAATCAGCTGGCCAAGGTAAATATATGAATCAGCAATTTCTAGCTCAATGTTGTCAACTTGTATTTTTGTTTCCTCTACAAAATTATTGAACATGATCTTAGTTTTTTGTAGGTTCATCTTGAGTCCAACTTCTTTACTTCTAGTTGAGAGCTCCTGTACCATGTCTTGGAGTTCTGATGGGTTCGTTGAAAAAATAACAATGTCATCAGCAAACCGCAAATGATTTAAATATTCACCATTTATTTTTATTCCCTTGTTATTCCAATTTATCAGCTGAAAAATCATCTGTAAAGCTGAAGTAAAAAGTTTTGGAGAAATGGTATCTCCCTGCCTCACCCCTTTGCCAAGTTTGATAGTTTTGGTATCTTTATGTAACCGAAATTTTGCACTTGCATTTTTATACACACGTTTCACCATGTCAATGTACACATCCTCAATGTCTGTTGATCTTAAAGAGTTGATGACTGCTGATGTTTTAATAGAGTCAAAGGCCTTCTCATAGTCAATAAATGCAACACACAATGGAAGTTCATATTCATGTGTTCTTTCAATTAATTCTCTTAATACTTGAATATGGTCCACTGTACTGAATCCACTTCGAAATCCAGCTTGTTCTCTTGGTTGAGCTGCATCTAATTTTTTCTGCAGGCGATGTGTTAGCACTTTTGTGAAGATTTTATAAATAGCAGGTAACAAGCTAATTGGTCGGTAATTTTTCAAATCCTCTTTATCACCTTTTTTATGCAAAAGAATTACTGTTGCAGAATCCCATTGGTTTGGTATGTTACCGCTGTTAAGACATTTGGTAAAGAATTTTGCAAGTATGTCTTCTACATATTCTCCAGCTTCTTTTAGGATATCTAATGTAATACCATCATCGCCAGGGGCTCTTCCTTTCTTCATACTTTTTATTGCAAATGAAACTTCTTCTTTTAAGATTTTAGGAGCTGTTCCTTCGACTATCTCAGAGTCTTCGTTTAATCCACTGTTACTTTCATATAGTTTTTTGTAGAATTCTTCAACTCTTCTAAGTATTTCTTCCCTATTTCTTGTTACGGTGCCATCCTCTCCTTTTAATGCAATGATGTGTTTCTTCCCAACAGATAAACTTCCTTTAACAACCCTAAGGCTCTTGTTATTTTCAATGGCCTTCCTTACTAGCTCACAATTGAATTTTCTTATGTCTTCTTTCATGCTTTTGCGCAGAGTTTTACAAAGTTCTATGTACTCAATCCTGGAACTGGTATTTTGATTGTCCACCTTCATATCTCTTCGCCTTTTCATGAGCTGTTTCGTCTTCTCAGATAATTTGCTATTGTGCTTTTTACAGGTTACACCACCAATTTCCCCAGCAGTTTCAACTATTGTCTTAACAATGTTTTCATTTGCTTCTGAGATATCACTTTCATCAATAAGTCCTTCCAGTGCAGAAAAGCGATTTTTTAATTCCAACTTGAATGCCTCGGTATTTTCTTTTAATTTCTTTAAATCCACCCTCTTACTTACTTGTTTCCTAATGAGCTTCTGTCGTTCTAATTTAGTATTTAAGTGCACTTTACATCTCACCATTCGATGATCACTTCCAGTATTAAATCTGTTCAGTACACTGCAATCTTCAATAATTGATTTCTTGTTTGCCAGGATATAGTCAATTTCACTAGTTCCCCCATTTGGGTGTTTCCATGTCCATTTTCTTTGCGGTTTCTTCTTAAAAAATGAATTCATGATGCTAAGGTTTTCAGCTTCTGCAAATTCGATGAGTTGATCGCCACGTTCATTCCTTTCCCCATATCCGTATTTACCAACCGATGTCTCTCCTTGTTCCTGTTGTCCAATTCTTGCATTGAAATCCCCCATGATGAGCTTGATATGTTGTTTCCCTTTGGTGTGTAACTCTTTGATTTCTTCATAAAATTCTTCAACCTCTTCGTCGGTATGGCTTGATGTTGGTGCATATACCTGTACTATTTGAAGTTGGTATCGCTGGGTTAGTTGAACAACGAGCCTCGCTGCTCGATCTGATGTACTTTCAACTTCCAGAAGACAGTCTTTAATTCTTTTGTTGATTAAGAAGCCAACACCACTTGTTCTTCCAGTTTCCGTTCCTCTATAATAAAACAAATGTCCACTTTTAAGTTCCACCAACTCTTCACCTTTTCTTCTAACTTCACTGAGTCCTACAATGTCCCATTTGATCTTGTCAAGTTCTTCTTCCAATTCCTGAAGTTTTGCTTCAGAAGCAAGGGATCGTCCATTATACGTTGCCAAGGTCAATAACAAACGGCAGCCTGGGCCATTCCAGTGATTCTTAGCACCCCCTGCTTTCATGCCACACTGACCGCTGCCTTGATCAGGAGCACTCCAGCACCTGGAGACTAGGGGCCATGGTTTCTGGTGTGTCAACATAATGGAGGAATTAGCCATAATTTCACCACGCTGGCTAGACGGGTTGGTGAATTAGCCCTCCCCTTCCGCCTTTCTATCCGTGCAGCAAATATTAATTTGCCACATAAATAGAAAGCTCAGCCTGCACCACTTGAAGGCGGGGTAGGACACTAGGTTACTGGCCTGGCCGGTTCCACACATCGTCACATACGTTCAGCGTGTGGGTCTCCTTCCAGTTAGATACCAGCAACCCTTTTTGTTGTGTTTGAACTGTTATTTGTTTCAAGGTTCCAAATCATTAGTTCTAATAGCATGATTATTCACTATTTCGGTAGTTTCAAAGAAGTTAAATTATAATATTGGCGTGCTCAGAGATCTCTTAAGATTGCACTGCTCATAGCAGTCAGGGTTTTGGTTCCTAGGCCTTGGATGTTCGGATTCCTCGAAAACTGTAAGTCCCAGCACAACATATTGGACTTGACCGTAAAACCAAAAAGAAAAAATATATATATACTCATCTTTAAAGATAAATACTCTTATTATTAACCATATATACCCATTATTAAGGATGCATGCCCATTATTGACGATATATACTCATTATTAAAAATACTTATTAACGATATACTTGCCTACTTATTTTTAGTAAAACGTAGTCTTTACAGAAATAAACGTAGTTTCTGTAGAAAAGTAGAAAATGTCAAATGTATTATTGCGGCATTTTACGGATGCTATTTTTTAAGATTAAAAAATAAAACATGGAGTTGAAGAAAAGGAATCAACATAATTTTTACCTTGAATTGCATTCGAATTTGGAATTTTAATATTTTATATGAGGTATCTGGTGTAATGTACATGAAGACTTGCAAATACGTAGACGCATTTTCTAATCTGGTTCTCTATTAACAATACCAGTTGAAAGCTGTTGCCCACTTCAAAACACGTGTTAGATAAGTCTAGATATAAATATTTTGCTCATTTTAACAACAACGGTTGAACTCACAAGTTCATGTGAAAAAAGAAATGGAAGGTTTTATTCTGCAATATGATGTTTGTTATGTCGCACTTTATCATTTTCATGTCCGTCATTTCAGTTCGTTTATGTTTTATGATATAACGATAGTTCAAGTCATGCAGCGTCAGGATCACGGTCTACGCGGGGTTAGAGTGGGTTGATGGGGTTTGTAACACCTCAATGCGATAAAATTTTGGGTACAGTCATGTAAATATATATATGGGATTGTAGCTCTGTAACTCCCCATTGTAACCCTGATACCCCACTTAAAATTTTTTTACGTAGGCCTAGGCCTAGGACGTAGGGATTCAAACCTTTACTGCTTAAGAAATCAAACCTAGGAATACGGAGAGGCAGAGGAGTGGTAAACAGTACCTACTAAATTCAAATATGGATTTATTTAAGATTAGTTAGGTGACGTAACACAACGCTGTAAAATGAATTGAAAAAAGAACAACGCTTTAGGCGTAGTTCTAAATTTCTTGATAACAAATTATAGAACTGTAAACATGGAAACACTTCAGTGCGGTTTAGTTTTGTGACCACTGTCATTCCTGACGAGGGACGGCTAAGGCCCGTCCGAAACGTACATCGATTTTTGTTATTTAAAAATTTAAAACTGCTATTAAAACGTTGTTCTAAACGTTGTCTCCTAAAACGTTGGATTTATTTGTGCAAAATATTCTCTATTTTATAACTTAATGATTGTGTAAGTGATTAAAGATTATGATGAAATTTTGTTGATAAAAATTCACTACTTGTAAGAATATTTTAATTTTGAAATTATCCTTCCTTTTCAAAAAATTACAGTATAATTCGAATGTATACGCCTCAAAATACATTTAATTATGTAGCAAGTAGGCTAGTTCCATATTAAAATCGCAATTTTGGTGTTAACTATGTATTTTAACTCTTACCTCTACTTAATTAATATTTTTAACTTACCCTTTTAACATTGTTATGAGTAAGAATACAAAGATTTGAAATTAAAATGTAATTGTGTTGAGATTTGAAAGTTTGTATACAAAAACATTCATCAATTTTATTTGAACAAACTTCATAATGAATTGAAAGTTATCTTTTTATGCCTTAACTATACTATAACTTACGTGCAAAATACGATATCGTAATAAATAAACTATTTAATACATAATTTTCTACGTTTATATATTAACTGTGTAACATGTGACTAGAATATTTCTCTGAAAGTTTTCCCCGTTTCCTTTCGACCACTCCATCCAACAAAGAAGAATAGTGATTGATCTTTTTCGAGGTTGTCTTCAGGTCCATTAAACTTTTAAGTTTTGATTTTTCACTCAATTCTGAAGATTTAAACTTCTTACGGTTTTTTGGGGTTGCTCAGATGTGACAGATAACTTTGGATCTCCATCTTTTTCGTCATGTTCCAGTTTAATAACCTCGATTCCGATCAAAAGCAACTCTAAAGATATCTGAACCTTTTGGTAAATGAGAACAATTTTCAGTCAAATTCCATCTGCAGGCTAAAATAAGCTCAGATTATGAAATTGTTTTGGTTGCAAGGAGATTAATTGCTACTTTTGAGTTAGTTCTATGTACATTTTTGTTATAAATTCAGTCATCCGTATTCTGCAGATTAATACCGTTTCACCATAAATTACCGTAACAAATAAATTAGCATTTGCACCCAAAGTTTTGATATATGGTATTGAAATACATTTACATTTAATTAGTAACCTTTACTCCCATCTTTCTTTTAAGATGTAAATTCCACGGGTTATCACGTCTACAGACTTTAAGGGGTGGTAGAGTATACCAAAATAAGTAACACGTGTTTTTTCTTTTTTTCGGAAGAGGTTTCTTTACCGAGTTACGGCCCAAAAAATTGTTTGGTGGATGGAAACGGGAAATTTTAATTCTGGCGCCAATCTCTGCATGTGGGCTGTATTTTTTCGATTACGTGTTCTACCACACTGAATATTAAAGAAAATGTCTTTTTTTATTCGTTTCCATCGATTTCTCCATCAAGCTCGATGCATACATCTTATGGAGGCTGCTGTTTATCGACTGAATTATGCTGATGCTTTATCCTACATAAACCATGTCTGTTTTCTCGACTTTTTTCTTCGCTACTAGAAAACGAATAAAAAAGGACATTTTCTTTAATATTTAGTATGGTAGAACACATATTCGGAAAAATACAGCCCACATGTACAGATTGGTAGTAGCATCAACATTTCCAATTTCCATCCACCAAACGATTTTTGGGTCGTAACTCGGTAAAGAAACCTCTTCCGAAAAAAAGAAAAATCGTATTACTTATTTTAGTATACCCTACCACCCCTTAAAGTCTGTACACGTGGTAACCGAACACCCTGTATATATATAGCTGTTTTATCCTATTTATATTTACACATCATGTATATCAGCTTTATGTATTTACAAAAATATGCAATAGGCAAAAATGGTATAGAAACTAGAAGAATCCTGATATCGCTCTAGTAGAAAATTAACTAGGGAAATTTCAAAATGATTCATGTATTTGCACGCACATATATAGTATAGACAATACGTAATGCGTGGAAAACCTGTTTAAATTGATGTAAACTTTACTCTTATTTATTTTTATATATATAAGCCGATATCGATGACTACTTACATGATACTAAATAATATGAGCATGATATTGATATGATACAAACATAATACTGACATTTTATGGACGTTAGACTGATGATATTCTCATATAAATCGAAATTTGAGGAAAAGGTGTTTTAAAAATCTAGACTTTTCCACACACACACACACACACACACATATATATATATATGTGTCGAGATGGCCCAGTGGTATAAGCGCAAACCTACTAACCAGGAGGTTTGCTAGATCCAAGGGTTCGATCCCCAGCATGGGGGAAAAAAATAACAAGCGTTACTACGCTCGTGGTGCCATCTCTCGGTGAAAAGTAGTAACAATGAATAAAAACAGCGTTACTACGCTCATGGCGCGATGTCTTGATCGGTGAAAGTATTAATAATGAATAAAAATACCATTGGGCCATTAAAACCGGATTTGTAGCCTGCTGACGACATGCCAGCATCCGGAACGCCGTTGGGATAACTATCGGTAACCCAGCGACGTGAAAAAGGCTATCTCAGACTCTGATGATATGAACCATAATGAAAATATGAATGGAGCATCGGTTGTCTCGCTCTTAAATCAGAACCGCGTTCGGACTTTAAGCAGAGGGGCCAGTTCGAAAAATATGCAACAGTCTCTCCTTGGAGGTGTCGGCGGTTGTAGCGGCGCCTCCAACTGTACGGCTACTAGAACCAACACAGCCCAAAGTGCTTTGCAGCCTAGTATAGGTGCAACCACTAGGGCTGAAAGACCACGCCAGCGCATGTCATGGACAATAGATATGAACACCTACATCATGCGCACCTACTATACGATTACAAAGCTGGAAACAGACATGACAAATTACAGACCCACACTTCACGCCAAATTCGCACAACAGTACCCACACCTGGACATCAGTATAGAAAGGATAACAACCCAACGCAGGAACATAATAACCAGAAATCTCTTAGCAGAGCCCATACTACAAAGGTTAAGAGATGAAGTCGCCAATGACCTGGCAAACACTTCAACCAGTGTGGCCAACCCTGAAGCACCAGCTATTGGCGCAAGAGAACCGCTCCAACCAAGCATAGAAGAAGAAGAGAGGAGGGACGTGGAGAAAATGGAAGAAGGTTTCCAATGTGCCCTGGCGGAATATGAAGGCTCGGATGCCGCAACAAGGCCAAGAATACCACGCCAACCGGCATCTTGGAAACTCTGCAAAGCAACCAAGATCCTCAATGAACATACTCTACCACTACACCTACAGAACCACAACTCCCTACAGGAAATACACACCGCCATATACTGTGCAGCAGTAGCGGCATCACGCGCCAATGGGTACGAAGTAAGGAACGAAGGCCGAAGTAACAGAGGAAACAAAGCCCAACCACCATGGCAAGTGAGACTGGAGAAAAGAATAGAAGAGCTCCGCAGCAGCATAGGGCGAATAACCCAGTACATGCAGGGAAATAGGGGTAAGAAATTAGTGAGGAAAGTGAAGATGGCCCTTAAGAGAAATAGGATTCATACAAGACACGAAGAGCCCAATAAACACATCAGCGAATATCTGGATACCCTCAAACAAAAACTGGGTGTATACGCCAGAAGACTCCGAAGATACAAAGACTATACCAACAAAAAACAACAGAACATGCAATTCCAAGCAAACCAGAAGGCCTTCTACAGGAAGCTTCGAGAGACCCCAGCGAACAAAGACAAGTACGAAGCCCCAAAGCCAGCAGAAATAGAGACCTTCTGGAAGACACTATGGTCCAATGAAGTACAGCACAAAAGCGCCCCCTGGATTCAGCAAGAAATGGAGGCTACGAGAGGAATAGAGGAGATGGAGTACACGGGCATCACGATAGAGGAACTCCAGCAGGTAATCCAACGTACGCACAACTGGAAAGCACCCGGTATTGACGGCATACACAACTTCTGGTACAAGAAATTTACCAGCGCCCATGGCCCATTAGCCAAGGAACTTACGGCGATAATTGAAGACCCCAGCAAAATGCCTGAATTCCTCTGCAAGGGAATAACTTACCTCCTACCGAAGGACCAGGATACCAGTAACCCAGCGAAATACCGACCCATTACGTGCCTTAACACCCTGTACAAGATACTCACGGGGTGCATCTCTGAAAAAATAAGCCGGCACAGCGAAAGCAACAACTTAATGACGGAAGAACAAAAGGGATGCCAGAAAGGGACTCTGGGATGTAAAGAGCAGCTTACCATCGACTCAGTTATCCTGGAACAAGCAAGAAAACAAAAGCGAAAACTCAACACCGCATACATAGACTACAAGAAGGCTTTCGACTCTGTTCCGCACTCGTGGCTCCTTGAAATACTCAGCATATACAAAGTGCATCCCTCAATCATCCGATTCCTACAGAGCAGCATGAAACAATGGAGAACCCGGTTACAGCTAAACACGCCAGACAGTAAAATAGAAACGGCCGAGATCCCCATCCGCCGCGGAATCTTTCAAGGAGACGCACTAAGCCCCCAGTGGTTCTGCTTGGCGTTAAACCCCTTGTCAAGGATGCTGAACACAAGTAAATACGGATACATGCTGAAGAAAGACAAGAGAAACCTACATAAAGTCTCCCACCTCATGTACGTAGATGACATCAAGCTATACGCGCCAACAATCACCCAACTCCGACAACTCATCAGTATAACAGAGACATTCTCCAAGGACATAGGAATGGAATTCGGCCTCGATAAGTGCAAAATACAGAAGAATAGCAAAGAAGATTTACCAGGCATCGAACTCGAAGACGGGAGACTACTGAAGACCTTGGACGAGGGCGAAACCTACAAATACCTAGGGATAATGCAAAAACGGCAGCAGGAGCACAAGAAAGTCAAAGTCCAGCTCACGCAAGCATTCCAAGAAAGACTTAGAAGCATTGTGAAGACGAAACTGAGCGGGAAGAACACCACGCAAGCAATTAACGCATATGCGGTACCAGTGCTCACCTACTCCTTCGGGATCATCAAATGGTCCAACACTGAACTAGAACAACTCCAGCGGAAAATGAGAACCATCCAGAGAAGAGCCGGACAACTACACCCTGCAACGGCAATTGAACGGCAAACACTACCCCGGGAAGAAGGAGGACGCGGACAAGCGGACCTCAAAGACTTACATGACAAGCAGATCCAGAGCATGAGGCAATACTTCCAGTTGAAGAGTCCCCGATCGCCACTCATCCAAGCCATAATACAAGCAGATGCAAATTACACGCCACTAAACCTGTGTAGTACCGAAGAGCGTGTCCTCGAAACAGCCAACGAACAGAAACTGAGAACTTGGGCCGGAAAACCATTACATGGCAGGCACTACAATGACCTGCAACAACCACACGTTGACAAAAAGGCATCAAATTCTTGGCTGGCCAAAGGCACTCTCCAGCCAGAGACAGAAGGATTCATGCTAGCCATCCAAGACCAAGTGATCGCAACAAGGAACAATCAGAAATTCATCCAGAGAAAAGACATAGAAAGCGACAAATGCAGACACT
>QLNU02014176.1:80385546-80397043 GCA_006491805.2 Dysdera silvatica
GCATTAAAAAATTAAATTACAAAAACTAAATTATAATTGCACTAGATCATATCCCTACAAATAAAATATTATAATTAAGTTGTGGCTAATTTATATTAATTAGCGACAAAATCAACTTGGCACAGTGTAAATTTATAATAAATTTAAAATACTATTTCCATATAAATTCTTCTTTAAAGCAGTTTCTGTGTTAAAAACAGCCCACGCTAAAACCACTTCGTTTCCCACGCCTCGTCGGCGTCTTTCTAATTAAGTTTTATTGCCTTGTATTACCTCGGGGCAAGAACACTACGTCACGGTTACTCAGCAATTTTTAACTAATCGCCTTCTGCCGACAACCTGATCGTCCCCCAAAAATATATCTGTTCTCAAGTTTTCGAGACAGTTTTGCTACTAGACTCTTTATGACTAAGACGTATTCCTGTCCACTGCTTAGCATCGCAAGCTCTAATATATATGTAATCACTGCTATATTTTCGCTGAATATTGTACTTCGTCTCATCATAATCTACCGATTAGCCATTTATAGCATATCTTCTACGATTACGACAACGTTGGACGAGATCTACGATTACGTTAGTCATCTGTGGAGACTAGTATAATAGAATCGTTAATAGGTTATCGTGTTACCAATATTCCAATGGTAATCGCCATTTTACCGGTAACCAATAACTTCAGAGTGATATTATTTAGCTGTATATTATTAGAAGTCTAAAGATATCAATTTTAGAAAGCTTGAATAATTACAAAAGGCAATATACGACAATTGAAATTTTCTGAAAAGAAAACCAGCTTTTTATGGCTAAAAATCCTATCATATGCAGATTTGCTTTTAAAATTATATATTTATAAAATCGCTAGTTGTTTGTATTTTGAAAGAAATTCTAAAATCTCTATGTTTCACAAGCAGGATTCGTTATTTTTACCATAAGCTCCCTGTAAAAAGAATAATTTCCGGATTATACTGCATAATTTTGAGCTTTCCATACGGGAACTCGTTTGATATTTAAGTTTTGCTTAATATTTAAAGCCCCTTTTTTCCACTTCTTTGATGCTTATAACCTTCGAGACCATTTTAATCTTTTTCATTTACATACTACTTAAATATAAATGATTTTTCAGCTATTTGACCCAGCAGTTCTTAACAAACGAGTACTGAACCACAAACAGAGAAGATTACAAGGTTTAGGTATGTTTGTTTTGCTTTTAATTATTCGGATGGCAGCCGAGCAAGATTACTCAGCGTTAAAACTCGCTTAATTTTCTTTCCACGTTAAGAGATAATTGACTTTGTTTCTCAGTTGTTTTACCCTTTACGCCTAAAAAATTCAAGCGTGCGAAAGGTTCGAACGGACTTAAGTACTTATAATGGTTCAGCTAATTAAAACAGGTATCGTGTTTTAATATCTTGTTATCCTTAGAGAATGGGGAGTTTCTGAGGAGGAGTAATTTTTTAAGCTTGTCTCAGTACTTTTTCTTTTCAATTTTAAAGGCTCCACTTTCCAAAAAACTCTATTTATATATTTAATTAATTTTTTTTAAGTTTCCACTGCGTTATGCAGCACAAAAGCTACATTTTATGGAGGTCTTCAAATTAATTTATTAATACGGAAGATGAAGTCGTTATTTCTTTTATTTAAAATATTATTTTCTGTAAGATATTATGGCCTTTCGCAGGGATAACACAATTGCCAAATACTGATCTGCACATAAAGCATAACATAGTTTCCAAATATTAATCTACACATAAAGCATAACATAATTGTCAAATTTGACAAATATTGGTCAATACATAAAGCATAACATAAATGCCAAATTTGACAAATGTTCGTTAAAACGTAAGAAATAGTGTCACAATAACTTACAAAACGTTGCACACGAAGTAAGGGAACATTTTTCCCATGTCTCGTTAATTCAGTTGTTTAAAGCATTCTGGTTCATAAGGAGGGTTTTTGGTTTGATTCTGAGGCGGTCTCTCTTTTTCTTCTCTAAAAATAGAGCTCTAGCTTGGGCACAAAAGCATGGCATAAAATGAATACTCATCGTTAAAAAGTTGGCCATAAAAATCGTTAAACGTAACCAGACTCTTAATTTAGCACCAAATCAATTAGTAATGAGAAGCTATTCCCACATATCTAAATCTTCATTCTTCATGAAGAAAACTTTTTATAGCGTATCTAAGTTTAGAATCAATCAGACGACGCAACGCTATGCAGAGCAAATAGCGAATATAAGGACAATGTTTATAGACGTAATAGAAAATTCATTGAATAAATTTCAAAGCATTTCGGGTGGACTTTCGCCGTCCCTCGTCAAGAAAAACACGTGGTCTGGAAGCACACCACACTCGAAGTGTTGCCAATTCCACCGCAACTTATGTTGCTAGTTGGATCCCGTTTAGGCGAGAAGTCTACTAACACCTACCTCACCCGATTCAATGTCGCGTCTCGCCTCCGACAGACGGAGAGTCAATTAACAATAATGGAACTTTTTGGTGGGAAACGGGCTCCAACTGGGAACATAACGCGTGTGAAGTCTCTCAGCAACACTTCGAGGTTGGTGTGGTTTCAGATAAAACATGTTTATCTGACAGGGACGGATAAAGTCCGTCTGACACGCATTGAAATATGTGTCATACAATTTCTACCACGTCTAAAAACGTTCTTATATTTACTATTGATAGCTAAGTATGATATACGAATAATAGAGGTTTATGTTCGCAAGCTTCTCAGAAACTAGTTTATTGCGTTTTACATCGCATGCTTAGAACAGATCATGCCAGAATAGATCATGCATGATCAGAATCATGCTTGCTAAAGATGCAGTCATGCATGCTCAGAATAAATCATGCGCCAGGACTCGCTGTTTTTCGTGAAATCCGAACATGGTTCGTCTGGGCAATCAAACTTCGCATTGAAACTGTGGATGGAAACTGTGGACAGATCAATCGCATGGTAGATGATGATAATTACCTTTACGCTACCGTAATGTTAATTCATTTATTAAGAAGTGGTGGTTTTCGGCGTTATTTTAGTGAGGCAGAACTAGGCTAACTCACCAAAATAAATTTCATTGCGGTCTATACTCGCCAAAAATCCGGTTTCACTGACTGAATAAATAGTTTGGTGAATTGGCTTAACTCCTGCCTCACTAAATTTTCGCCAAGAGTCGCCGCTGTTATTAAGATTAATATGCTTTAATCTATGCGCAAATTAAAACCTTAGCGAGTTTTCTAGAGTTCCTTTTTTTTTTGTGTCCAATTTCCTTGATCCTGCTTATATTCTTCTGCTGAATTTCGGACACTGCTTCGATGCACATTAAAAGTTAACAATACCATGGAATATTTTTATTGATAATGAGCCCATGTTCACTTCTGTGGATTACTGATGAAGGCTAATGACATCCACTCAAAAAGCCACGAAAGATACGCTTTAGCTTCCGACATGAAGAACGACGGTCTAAAATGTTGTTACTGTCCTTTGATATATTTTGCATAGCGATAAGCATTTCTCTTTTAAAATTTATTGCTTGTTTTAGCTTTTTATTGAAGTTGCTGCGTTTTCACTGCGCAAGAGTATCAAAGGTTAGATGGGCTGGCATCTACAGTTTCTCGAGAAATCCGAGACTCATCGAACCTAAGGATCCAACACTTAGACAACAGTGAGCCATTTACTGGTAATCGTTTTTTTTGGCACCGTTGGGAATCAAACCCAGATTAATGGAACACCAGGTGAACTAACTACAACTGTACTGCCACAGGGTCTCACTTTTTTACTTCTAAAATGAAGCAAAAGACTGTGGTCCGAAACGTAAATCCCATTTAGCCGTCTTGTAAAATAAAGTGAAAAACCGGCCGAACTTTAAAAGAGAAATATATTTTTTGACGAATCTAGTCACTGCATTAAATGTTGTACAGGGTTCCTAGAGAAGACGGAATGCGGCCAATAACTTTTGAACCAAGACAGATATTGCAAAGAAAGTTAGATATTAGTTAATAAAATGACTATGTACTATCAGATGAGATGAACAGCAGCGCCCCTGGTGGCGAATTGAGGAAGTTAAAAATTTTATTTCGAAAAATAATGAAGACAGAAAAATATTTTCAATTAGAAAGTTGTAGAGCATTCTTCAGTTAGTAGGAAAAGATATACAGCTCACATGCAACACATATACATACTGCCACAAAGTGTGGTGAACCGGAAGTTTCAATGCATCACTTTCACTGGTGTTTTAAAAGTTGGGCTGAAGTTATTATAGGAGAGTGACTGTTGTTTCTTCCCTATAAGAACTTCAACTCAACCTCTAAAGCGCTATAAAGCATTACCAGAAAACTATGCATTGAAACTTTCAAAACACCTCACTTTGGGGCAGTAAGCATACATATTACATGTGAGTCGTATACATTTTCCTATAAATTGAAGGATGCTCTACAACTTTCTAATTGAAAATATTTCCTCATCTTCATTATTTTTCCAAATAAATTTTTGAACTTCCTCAATTCGCCACCAGGGGTGCTAATGTTCATTTTATCTGATAGTACACAGCCATTTTAATATACCAATACCTAACTTCCGTTGCGAAATCTGTCTTGGTTCAAAAGTTATTGGTCGCATTCGGACTTCCTGAGGAACCTTGTATATAAATCCTTGGTCATCGACTTTTTCAATATTTAATAAAAAAAAATCACGAGACATTTCTGAGTGCAACAGCAAGAATGAATGACTGCTCCTCAACAATTCTTAAAAGAAATGAACTTGAGGAATTGATTTCTCAGAGAATCGCCTTAAAATCCATCAAAATTTAAGATGCTCGTATTTTAACACGATGTCCTAGATTCAGAACTTCAGCAGTTTTCATAGATTGCTCATTTGATTAATCGTGTGACGATCAACTGCCGAAGATTCGCTTTTTACCATTTCCATTTTAATTTACTTTTCTATAGAAAGTAATGGAGTATCAATCAGTAATAGAAGGACATCTGTTTCTTTAAATGCTTTTGTGCTTCATAACGCCGAAGAAATTAAATGGTAATAAAATAATATGAGAATCTAAGAAAAAAAGGGTAAAATGGAAAAAATGCACAATATCTATTTTGTTTGACGAAATAAAATATATATGTTACTGGCAAAACCCGATTTTAGGCCAATCTAGTTTGGCCTAGGCAAACTAGTTTATCCCATGTGCGTTAGGACAAACTACGAGGGCGAATCAGAAAGTCTTTGCTCCTATTTTTTATTAGCCAAAATAAGGTACATACAGGTAATTACAAATATACGTACTATTCTACGTACCTTACACTATTTTTCCACATAGTCCCCACACCGGTTCAGACATTTGTCCCATCGCAGCACTAAATTTGAGATGCCCCTGTGGTAGAATTCGTCCGGCTGACTGTGGAACCACCGTCGGACTGCTGTCTTGGCTTCATCGTTGCACGTGAATCGCTGTCCTGCCAGGAACTTCTTCAGCGGACCGAAAACGTGGAAATCACTAGGGGCGAGGTCCGGACTGTATGGTGGGTGGTCCAGACTCTCCCAGTGAAATGACCGGAGCTTGTCGGCGGTTCTGATTGCATTTGTAATTACCTGTATGTACCTTATTTTGGCTAATAAAAAATAGGGGCAAAGACTTTCTGATTCGCCCTCGTACATATGTACATGACATTAAATTTGAAGCCAAAATTTATTAAATTTCCTATGTTCGATTACATTTTATGTAGCGTAAGCTAATATTGTAGATGTATAAAAATATAATTTGTAGAAAGTGCTAGAATGAAAAAAGTTTGGAGTCATATTAATAGGAAAAGAAATAAAAAAAATAAAAAATAATGAAGATATAAAGAATAATGGAGAATGTTTCCGTTCCGTTTTTAGAAATACGTTGATTTATTACATTTGTCTGGCTTTCAGTTTTTAAAATGGAATTTCACGCCGTACTCTACCCAAAAGGTATTATCTTAAACCTTTCTTGAAAATTGGAATCTGCTTTATTATTTTAAATCAAACTTTTATTTTTGTAAATAAACAAAAGTAAAGCAAATATTGAAGTTCCATTGAAGTTTGAAGTTAATCCCGTTTGAAAAAAAATTTATTTTTTTAATGGTTTCCACAACCGTAAGAAAAATCTTTCAAATTTCTATTTTGCCTGAAGGTAAGAAAAAAACAAAACGAATTCCCTACATTTTTTTCCTTTTTTTTTGTAAGTAATGCGCTATAGATGTATATTTTTTGCTTATTTTATAATCTTTGATTTCATTACTTGAGCATTCCTGCAGTGAAAATATTTTGCAGAAATGCATCGACGAGGAAAATGGAAACCACAGGACCCTTAGATTTTTTCGGAGATTCTTTTTTTCATTTTCTTCAGTCGACATGAATTACAACTGAATAACGTCCGCTCATTAATCTATGAATATGGTAGTTTTGTTTGATCATTACTATTTATTCCTCTTGTATTCATGAACAAATAAGATTATGAAGAATATGTTTATGTTATTTCTGTATAATAATCATCAATATTAACCATTTTCAATCTACTTCAGGATGGAGGTCTTTGTTATTACACATATATGTAGTACTGTGAATCAAATACAGAGGAGGAGGAGGATTGTGCAAGGGTTTCATTGGGAAGGGTGGCCGCCGGGGGCGGCGCTGTAATCCCAGACAGGACGCTTGAACAGCGTAATCAGCCGCCGAGGCGGCTGAGGGGGAGATGGATTGCCGATCAACACGGCATTCATAGATGCACGTTCACGAAAAGTCGTCATTCAACGAAATACAAAGGAAGAGGCCTTAATCTCATGATGTTAGACAGACGGGACTACTTCCTTTATTCTAGCTATCTTGGTTTCTTCCCATCAAAGTTTCCAATGTGTCCAAAATTCCCGGGTTTTTTACAACTCTAGCCTTAGCACATGACTTCGGCTGTAATGACCGAAGTACGGAATCTTCGTTAAACGTAGATTTTCATTAATTCGTTATAATTATAATAATTGGAGTAATAATAAATGAAAATTATTCGTATTTTATTTAATTTTTATCCCCTATTTTCAATTTAACTTCATTATCTTCTCTTTATTTTTACCTACAGCGTTTAGACCAGTGAAGGACTTTATTTTGTAATGCTAAACCCTGGTAAATCTTTTTATCGTTGTGTTACGCCAAAACATTTTTAAGAGCCGCTAAAAGCTGCCTTGCTCAGGGCCACTAACACCGTAAGCACGGCCCTGTCCGTAGGAATATATTGTCATCCATCGATCCGTTGTCTGAGTAACCGATCTCCGTGGGTTTTTGGAGAGTAATTGGATATAGAGCGATGTGTGAAAAAAAAAAGAGGGTGAACATGAGATTTGCGAGGGAATGTTTTCTTTGATTTCTCAGGAAAACCGGAATCTTGGGCATTAGGACTATTCTGAAATTGGTGGCAAACGATAAAAAGTGATTTTGTGGTTTTGAGCATACTATTAAACGACAATGAAGATCTACGTTAATGATAATCTGATAATTTTACAAGTTTGGAACGTTTAGAATCAATGGCTTTTTTAATCTTTTAATTATTGTAAAATAACGGAATAAAAAAGCAAATTTTTAGCATAAGTTTTGTAATACGCATTGATGGTAATTTAAAACTCCTTTTTATGTCTATAGAACGTATTAAATATATCTAAATGCGATGTATTTGAAGATTGTTCCTCACAGAAGGTGATGAGAGAAATATAGAAGAAACTAAGAATTCTTTGAGATTATGTGTGTGTGTGAAGTGTAGATTTTGATCAAGACTGAAATCATATATTTAGGAAAAAATAAATCGAATGGTGGGGTTCGAGTGGTTAAAAATAGATTTGAATTCAAGATGTAAAAGCCTCTATGGTTAAATTTTAGAACACGGTAACGGTTTCTCGCCAAATCGGCAATTATGGAAACAGTCGTCAAGTTAGTCGCCAAGCGGTTTTTTATGCGACATGTCAAGGTTAATTTCTCATGCGCTGCCCAGGTTTTTAGTGATTCATCATTATACTGATTTAGGAGATCTCGAAGACAATCCAAGCAGGCAGCGAGGGCAAAGCTCGAAGCGGCAAGGGTGAGTATGGGTCTCCTACTCACTTACCCTTTACTGATTCAGGATAATTAATGTCAGAGAAATTTCAGAGAATTAATGATTTAACGGGGATGTTATTTATGATACTGTTTATTTTATGGTACCGTTTCCTAATATTTTATATTTTTATAGGTGAATCTGTTGTGTGAGATAAGGAAACTTTATTTTTACAGGGTAAAAACGCAGCAAGTGGCGACCTTGCCACTTATTATCAAGAGTTGCCAAATATGAGAAAAAACACGCCAAATCACATTATTAGTGGTGGTGGTACCGTGCTCTAATATTTTACCGCCAAGAGGGTGGAAAGTAGAGGTTCTGGCCCACTGGCAGGCTTGGCGTGGGGTGGGACCATAGGGGTAGGGGTGGGGGCCGCAGTCTACGTACAAACCTGTTGGCGCGTTTTTTATTATGTGTTTTTTTTTTAACTTTAAAATTTTTTAAATCGAAAGTTTTTAAAATTTTTTAATCAAAAGTTTTTAAATTTTTATTTTAATCAAAAGTTTTTAAATTTTTATTTTAATCAAAAGTTTTTAAATTTTTATTTTAATCAAAAGTTTTTAAATTTTTATTTTAATCAAAAGTTATTTTTGATCGAAGGTTTTAATTTTTATTTTTTTCAATCGCGAGTCTTTTTTTTTTTCAATATTTAACTTCTTAATTTTATTTAAATTAATTTTTCTTGAAGTTCACGAATGTTAAATTCATGATTACACGTTGTCTAATATAATTAAATTCAACACGGAATTAAATCCGCTAGATTAATTTTAAGATTTTGAGACTAAATACATGGCAAAAGCGGCTAAACGTTATTGTCTTATTATGATTTTTAAATAATTACAAGTTTGTAATTAGATAATTTCAATCACATTCAAATTCTTATTTTAAACTATACTCCATGATTGATGATTTCCTTTCAACCTCAGCTCTCACTTTCGTTCCTGACAACTATCTGCGTTTTCCAACCAAGTCTAGTATGAATTTTCACCTTGGCTTTGGTTCCAGACATTTTGTCAGCAAATGAGTAGGGTGTCCCTCACATCCAAGACGGGGTTCGAAGAGATACAGAACAGGTTCTAACACAATTTCCTTATGTGTTCTTTTCTAGCTCAAATTTCCCACAACGTTAATTATAAGGCAAAAGCAGCTAAACGTGCACGTGGGGTTACCTAGCTGCGGATTTTGGAATTTCTTTCGATTTCTCTTGTTTCGCGGAATATTTCTCTTGATCGTTGTATATACCTATCTGATGGTCATATGTCCCCTTTTTAGCGATCCTAGCTCCTGGTAGCGACGAATTTTGGAATTTTTCGTAAATATTTCATTTCAAGGGATATTTCTCTTGTTCGTTGTATGTTCGCATATGAGGGTCACGTGTTCCCCTTCTGAGCGACCCTAGCTCACCTAGCGGCCAATTTTTGTACTTTTTGTAATTTTTTCTGTTAGTCGTTGTAAGGGATGCTATATATGCATCTGATGGTCACGTGTTCCGTTCCTCAGCGATTCTAGCTCTCCCGAGTTTTAGAACTTTTATCAATTTTAATGGAAAAAATAACGTTTTTCGTTAACTTTATTTATTGGCACGTATTTTCTTCCACTTTTTTCTTCTCCTTTTTTCTAAACTTTTTTTCACTTTATATTTTTCTAAGTTTTGTATTTTTCATTGTTTTTCTAAACTTTTTTTTCCCTTTTTCTTTTCCAAAGTTTTTTTATTCGTTTTCTAAAACCCTTTTTTGTTATATAATTTTTCTTTTTTTAACTTTTGTAACTTCCTTCGAGTTTTCCCCTAAACCTTTTCGTTGATTCAGTCGATGTTTCCCCGTTCTAACATAAAATAGGCCGTGGACTATTTACGAAGCTAGCACCTCCTAGGTGAGGTAAAACATGTTTCACGATTTTATATGAGATTTAAGGATTTTCATTTTTTTTAACGATTTGAAGCCATACTTTGCAAGTCTCTCACCCTGAACTCGAGATTGCTCGAATTTCAATTTGGTTGACACCAATCCTACCGAGGTAAGATGCATTTTATTTTCTTACTTGTTTCATTTAAACAAGCGTTTCACCGATGCTAGCCGTTCGAAGTGGTGCGCTGTGGATTCAGGTTATTTTACTTTTCATTATAAAAATGAAGAATCTTTTCTTATTTTCCTTATTCAAACAGTACTTTAAGAAATTTTTTATATCGAAGGTGTCTAAATTTTAATAATTTTAAGAAGACAGAAGATTTTTTAATTAGTTGTCACCAGTATTCTCGCTTCCAAAGAAAAATACCCCTCTCCATAAGATATTTACTATATCATTCCTCACGTACGCATGTATAATAAATGCTGCAGATAAATAGGAGATTTTTTTTATTTTACTATTTCAGATCGAAAACAATCCCCATGGTATTGCTTATGGAAATCGTTATATTTAGTTCTTAATTTGATTTAGTATTCTTTTATAACTTTTATACTTCTCTATATTTAATATATTCTCTAACATTTTGATCTGTACTTAGCTTATTGTCTTCGCCTGGATCCATGACGGTCACAAATTGCACATATATATAGCATTTACTAGGCATTTTACTCGAAAATTCTGCGATTCTCTCAATGTAGAGACGGCCTACAAAGTCTGTGTTAAAAATCATTTCAACAAATGTGAACATGTTTCTGCCTTTTTCCGGTCATTCATGTGCCTCTCTTGGAAACATCCGTTTCCAAGTTATTTTCCCAGTAAAGTGGTCGCAAACCGGTTCTTGAATAAACTCATATCGTCTGACACTTTCATCCCCATCTTTCTATATAAAAAATTTAAATTTGTTGACATACAGGGTGCGACAGAAAATTTTCAAGATTGACGTCCTCATAAAAGTATAAGTAGTTTTAGAATATTCTCGATATATGATAGCACCGATCTCAATCCATTCTAGACACGGAAGCAAATTAAATGTACGATATTATCAGTTATTTTTTATACTTTATATGCATTTTTCCTTATTTTGTTTACGCATGACAATTACGGTAAGAGATCTAAGAAATATCATCAAAATTCATTCAACTACGAGTAAAGCAGTAGAAACGAGTAGCTCGACATAGAGATCAAGACATTTCGAGGTACACCTCTCAACGAAGCTCGTGTAACATATCGATCGTAAAGGAGAATTTTATAATTTTTTAAAGTTAGGGGGTGAAATTCTAGAAATATATCACTGAGAAGCACCACATCAAAACAAATATATATATCTGTTCATTCCCATTTTTCTGATGTCGGAAATTTACTTCGTCCATTCGCATGCTTCACATTTTTTGTTAAAAAAACTTTGGCTTAGACTTGATAGGCAATAAAGCGATGTAATAGATATTCGAGGTGTGAAATGTGTGTCGTTATATGTGTTAAGCCCGCGTGCATGAGCAGA